>JBBCBC010000020.1:3468286-3952073 GCA_037126765.1 Stenogyne calaminthoides | reverse complement strand
ATATATGATGATAATAAAGTAAAAAAGGAGGGAGAGAGAATTGAGTTGATATATAATAATAATTGGAAAGTGTGTGATAGATGATTGATAGTGTATTGGAAATTGTGTTTGAAAAAGGTGAGATAGGTGTATTATAGGTATTATAATTATAGAGTAGAATTTTGGAGGATTTAAAATCCTATACCAAAATCCTGAAAACAAACGGGTTTGGGATTTGAAATTCTAAAAGTCACTTCCAAAACCATAAAAACAAACAAGGCCTAAGACGCTCCAGAACCCTAATTTGCCTAAACACATTTTATACTCGCCATTTTTCAGTCATTGCCTGTGATAACTCTCACCGATTATTTTGTTAAACATCAAATCCTCAATAAAAAGTAATTAACATTTTTTAAGGAAGCGATAAAAGTTATGATATGAAAGATAAGTAAGCACCTGCCCAACTTCTACAGCTTGCAATAACTTCTCCTCAGTAAGGAAGTCGAGTATCCCTATGATGACCCATTCAAAGAGGGGGAAAAAGTCAGAAATTTGGCAGTTTAACTGGGCTTTTAAGAAAAAACCTTCAACCATCAAACAGATATATCGATCAAATAGTTACAATATTAGCTAAACAAAATTTTTCAGAACTCAAATCCAGAAATTACAATTGGCCAGGAGAAAAGAGAATTTACAAGGATTATAGTAGTGTGAGGCCCAAACCTCTAGTATGTTCCAAACAACACTGGTATAATACAACAAATGAATTTCCTACAGAAGAAAGAACAAAGAAAAATAGTAATATACCTCAATCATCAATATTGCACTATCTGTCCCGGCCACCAACAAGTCTAGTTTAGAATCTTCCATCTCCTTGGTAGTTGGATTCACAACAAACTTATCATCAATCAGCCCGATTCTAACACCTGCAATAGTCTCAGAATGTGGTACTTCCGAGAGAGCTCTGTTTATTTTATGATATGCAATAAGATACATGTCCCTTGATTAGCCTCAATTGATAAAATTATGTATTTAAAGTAAAATGGCATGAGCAGCTAAAGAAATAAACATACACTGCAATTCCGGCTGCTGTCACTGCTAAAGAATCAGGGGGATGTAAACCATCATAACTCAAGACCTGCCTCACGGAATGGTACAAGTTTATAAGACATAAGCTGGTTGGGCCTGAGAGGAGCAAGCCAACTGAGATGTACAAAAGTGTGAATTTTGGCCTCAAAAAGTACTGTAATAGAGTTGTTTCACTCAAATAATTTGACTAAAAATATTTGAAAACTCTCTAGTTTCCATCTGAGAACTAATTGAAGATGACATTTTACCACCACTTAACCAAACATTCAAATCTTTCTTTCTGTATACTCTATTTTACACCTTCAAAGTTTATATATTATAACTTAGGTAGATACAAGAAACAAAATAATGTGAAAAGCATTTGAAAAATATTAAAAACCCTTCAAGGAAAAGCCATTCATTCAGAAGATTCAAGTACTATACCCAAGATAGTATCTGTGTTTCGTGATAAAATCCCTTTAAGCATAGTTGGACGAGAGGTCTATCTATTAGCCTGCAAATCAGAACCTGAAAAAGGAACTGCCTGCACATTAGTTGGTCAACCACAACATAGAAATAAAAACTGGTACACCTAGTTGGCTATGAAATTCTCCTCCAGGATTACCTCATGATCTTTTGTCTTTCCCTCTCGCTTGAAAAATCCACCACTGTAGAATGGCAGGATAACAGAAAGATAAGTTTCTTTATCAAGTTAAAAGCTGGTGAGAAGTGATAAATGTTCAGAATATACCTTTGTTAGACCAGCTGCTGAGAATCGCTTCTTGATAATGAAATAGAAAGAGGAAAGAAATCAGAAGGCTCACAGGGAACATCAGACAAACAAACAGTTGTGTAGATCACCTACACGAATTAAGTCAAACTATATTATACAAAACATAAACATGGAAGAATATTAACCAGTGGTGATTCTTGGAACAAGATATCTATTTTTTCAGTTGTTCAGAGGAATCACCAGAAAGAATTCACTCAAACGGGAATAGAACGCATTACTCATTAAGTCAATTACTTACAGTCTCTCCATCTGTAACAGTAACGGCACCACTAGCCTGTCTCCCCATGTGACCTGTCTCAACGAATATCTGCGAAAATTAAGAAAAACACATCTCAGGAAAAGATCTGGTGATACAATGCAGAAGGATCCAGACCACAAAGCAAAAGAATTTGTATGTAATATAGCCAAGCTGAGGAAATTAGCAGGCCAGTAAGCAGGATAAGCAACTGTAACTGATTCGCTGATTGTTCTGTGATCACAAATATAGATATTTCTCAGAGAAGTGACTTCTGTAGTAATTTTACTGACACAAAAAGCTAAGTACTTGGGGTGTCATATCAGGAACTCTCATGCTGGATATGGATCCTCCCATTTTCATGTGTAAATTTCTCAGAAATTTCGGAGAGAGAAACACACAATGCATGAGGCCCACTGTTTGTATTTTTCCCTCATTATTTTATCCTGTCTATCTCTCTCCCTAATTTTACAAGAATTTACAGAAACGAAATGTAGAGGATCCATTTCCTCTCATGCTACTGGTTTTCAATCACCCAGCAATTATACATAAGACTTTTGAGGGGCATATCAACAATGTTGGTTGGCACTTAGCAACACTTTCAACAAATCTACTGTAATTTAACATATGCATAATTTTCTACTCTCTCAAAGCCATACAGAAATTCTATTAAATTTTGTAGCACAATATTGGTATGCATTCCGTTCCATTTCAAAGGACTACAAACATCTCCAGAAAGACTTACTCATCGTCTACCTACTTTCTACCTATACAACCCGCCATTCAAGCATCCCAGTTCCCAGATTACCATCACTTCAAAATGAATTTCCGTAAACAAATTTAAAAGGAAAATCAAATACTATTTCCGCCGCGAAATTCAAAATTAGTACCCTGCGCAATCAATTAATCTCCAAACGACTAACTTCTGACAAGATTGATAACATTATGAACAAAAAAGACTCACATGACGATCGCCAACCGGAATTTTAATGGAGTAAGGAGCAAAGGCCTGCAGCGCAGCATCCTCGCTTTCAATACCGGGCTCTGCTGCTAAACTAGCTCCGATAAAAGACTTGCTACACAGGTTTCTGCTACTTCCGCAGCTTCTAGGTCTCCTTTTTCTCGTTCTAGGAACCCGAGGAACAGCATTTGGTGACAAATGAAAAAATCTCGACCAAGGAAAGCATTTAAACGGCGAAATATTAGAAAGTAATTTGAGTTTCTTAGAAGTTGAGACGCTTAACTGTGACAGAGGAATGTGAAAACTGGAATTAGGATTTGTTGCCAACATTTCTGCGCCTCCTTCTTCCCCTTGCCCTTCACCTTCACTCTCACAGTATGTGAAGTGCGTGTGTATTTGCAGGCTTATCCACTCTTCTGAAATATAGAAAATTATAATGTTACATTTTAAAAACTTAAATATTTTTTATAGGGTGGTTCAAGGCCCAATATTCAGTGGGCTTAACCAACAAGAGTATCATGCAGCAGCCCAGAGTAAGGGATAAGTGAATTATGTGTTAGGCCCAGAAAAGCTTTTTTCCCGCGAGAGAGTGAATAGAACTGAAAATACATTATTTAAGCCCAAAGCCATGACCGTTTGGTTGAATTTATTTTTAAATATCTTATAAGTTTTTATATTTTATAAATTATATTTTAAAAACTTGTAATTTATTAAAAAGTGTGATTAGTAAAACTTATAATTTTTAAATAATTTCAGATAAATATTTCTATAATTTTTAATATAAAATAATTACATTTATTATAAATAGTCGCCAACGGCCTTCAACCACCGCCACTTCCATTTGACCTCCGCAGCCACCGGTGTCTGACCACCTTAATTAGTTTGGAGGTGAGGGGTAGTTGGAGTGATTTTTATTTCTTAAAATTTAATTTTCTTAAAAGATCTATTATTTAAGTATAATTTAAAATTATTTATGTATAATTTAAAAGTTAAATTAAATGTATTAGCTAATTAATATTAATTATTTTCACTAAAGAATTAATATTAGTTGTTTTCATTAGTACCAATAGTACTTCACTTGTCACAGTGAAATTGGTGCAACTGGGTGAATTTAAAAAAAAATGAGTCTCTTGTATATTATGCGCACCGTGTATTGTTAATATTATGCAATGAAATGAGAGAACATTAATGTTGTTCCATAAAATAAATTAATATTATTTAATAAAACCAGCTAAAATTGTTCCGTAGAAAATAATTAAATATTATTTAGTGCAACTGAACATTAGGGTTGAGACATCCATCTAACCTCAAACCAAACAGCATCTAACCACCCTGAACCAACCAACCATTGTAGGCTGGTATGGTAACGACAGGTCAGTTTCAACAATAAAATGATGAATTGATACTGAATTAATTAGCTCAAAGTACAAAGTTATAAATGATTAGATAAACTAATGCATAGATAATTGTAATTTGTACAAATGTTTTTGTTCACCATTAATGCACAGGAGATGAATTGGTAATAGAGATCCAACTTTATACTTTGGGGATAATTAATATTTGAATCAACATAACTAACTTTAAACAAAAATTGTAGTAATTTTTTTAAGGAAAAATTACTAATATGTATAAATTTTTTATGCAAATTACTAATAAGAACAAACAGGATTTGCATATATAGTCAAAATTAGGGGTGTCCACGGTGCGGTTTTTTGTTTTTTCGACTAAATCCAAATTTGTCTTCACTTACATGCTTCGCCGGCGAAGACCAGACAATTCTAAAACGCGGTTTTTCATGTAAAACGCGTGATTATGCGGTTTTGAACGGTTTCATGTTATTTGCGTTTTACTGTTTTTACATGAACATAAATATTAGTAGAAGAAAGTGGTGTCAATTTATCCTAATGATAACAAATTTAATTGATCAATATTCTATAATATGGTTAAAGTTGAAAAATATATATTTAGAAATGAAAAAATGAAATAATATCTTTGAACATTATACAAGTACAACATATGAGTTTGTTATGTGTAAAAGTTAAGATTGTGAATTAAAAAATTATGAAGATGATTTATTTCTTTTATGGATTTAGTTAAGGAATGGCTCTATCGAATATTAAATTACGATTTTAACTTGGCGGTGCGATTCGATGCGGTTTTGGTAATCTAAAAATCGAATTGCACCAACTTTACTAAGATGTTTTTTGCATCAAAAAAAAAACCGCAGTTTATGATAAAAATTTATCAATGGCGGTGCAATGCGGCTCGGTGCGGGCGGTTCGGGCGATTTTTGTAATTTAATGGTCACCCCTAGTCAAAATTACACGCGAAAGTGTAAATATACCTACATTACATATATGTCATTATTTTGGTCATATTAATAAATTGTAATCCTAAAATGTACCTATCAATAAGTGTTTTTTTTAGGACCTTAGGGTCCTTGGGATCACAACAATTATGGTTTTTTTTTTTATCTTTTACTAAAAGAAATCACCTGTATATGAGTCATGACATGAGATTTAAAGGTTAAGGAGAATTAATTAATCTTGTTTTTCGAAAAAGTTATAGTTCCTGGATGTTTGAAATTCTCATAATTGTTACACTGCGTGCTAAAAGAAATTAAAATAATCTATTTGTTAATCATACGCACGTGGATGGATTTACCGATTTTCTTGTGTTTACAATAATATGAGCATTATTGCGCTGGAAAAAAAAAACACCCATTTATGTACATAGATGATATATAATAAGACAAAGTCTAGTATACAAATTTGTATAGACGTAAAAAACTTTAATTTTCAAATCAAATTCTATAATTGATGAATGTAATACAAAATTGAGTGTTTAAGTGCTCACCTAATCCCACTAGTTCATTGGCTCACACCCAAAATAAAAAATATAATTTAGGGTTAATTGTTTAATGTTTAGGTATAGTTAGTTGATTTAGAAGCAATTTTATAAATTTTCATCTATACAAATTTGCACACTAGACCTACTCGTTACGGTCAAATCTAACATGCACATTTCACTTTTATACCCAGTTGTATATTCGCCTTCCTATAATCAAAAGTGTACGACTATATCAAACAAAACATGAGTGTAGAACATATATATTGTGAGGGTGATATGAATACCTTTGATACCATGTGGGGGTGATTTGCATATCGACTTAAGCAGTATGATTTCATTGATCAAAAGATGCAACATAATCTTTAGGAAACCAAAAGGGTTAAATGATGCAATTAATCAAATAAGATCAAATCTCTAAGATATGGGTGAATCTTCAATATCTTCTAATAATGAGTCAATATATGTAATACGTATCACCTCTAGCTGCAGCACAATTGTATAAAGAGTAACACCATGTAAATCATGGCCTATACATGAACTCTATCACGATTATGTGTAAAAACTATCATTCTTATGCACAAAAAAAAAAAAAATTTAAAAATATAACGCATTTTTTAACAGTGATAATTTTTGTGCATATCAGTCAAGATTTTTATAGATAACAGTGATAATTTTTATACACAACAGTGATACTAAAAAAATTGAGTTCACAGTGAACTCGGGTTCACACACGTTTTTATCTTGTATAAATAAGTCATATGTGCATTTAAATTGTGCAGTACACATGTTGTCTTCAAGATTATGCCGAATTATATGAAGTTGTACTTTTTTAGGCCAATCAACATAAAAGTGTAAGCGCAAAGTGAAAGTGAAAACACAAGTTATTAATAATTATGGTCGTTAAGCGATCAGAGGACAATTAAGACTATATTGCCAATTTGAAGCAAGAAGCTTCCATGATCCATGAAATGGAAACTGATAATTTCAATTTATGTTATTTGAATGATCCTTAAAAGAAAATAGGCATAAGAAAATGTTAGAAAATTAATGTAATATGAATTAATTATACTTTTTTTAGCACATGAATTGGTTATACATCTCTTTATAAGTTTGATTTTTAAATGAGAAGAATTTTTTTTTCATGGTACACTCACATCCTGTATTATATTCGATTAATTTTATTATTGATTATAAATGGTGAATTAAACTTAAGTATAACACATTTAGTAACTTTTTAAAAAATTATATAATTTTTTTCAAACAAAAATTATACAATTTGAAGAATTAAAATAAATATGCTGTCATGGATTTTAAAAATTGCACGTATTTCTTATAACTTTTAGAAAGATATATAATAAAAATTCGTAATCTAATTAACGAGTAGGTATCACGTGCATCCAGGTGTATCGTGCATTCATGGTGCATTTTAAAAGCATGCAACTTGTTTACAATTAATCGTGCAATTATTTTTCAATATAAATATGTTGTATTTTTTAATATAACAAGTTGCACGTTTTTAAAATACATTATGAGTTCACGGTGCACCTAAATGTATACAAGACCTAGCTAAATAATTAGTATGTCAAAATTATCATATCATACTTTAGTTAAAAGTACATATCTAGCTACCTCATATTTGCTCTTTTATATATCGACTCTACATAGGGATGTGGTGTCATTTTGAGTAAAGTACCAATTATGTATTAAGAAAAATAATTTAATTATATAGCAACTCATTCTCTTTAGTGGACTCAAATATTGGCTTCATGAACAAATTAATACATCAGAATCAGCCCCATGCATGTATCATCGATCATCATAATGTTATCAGTCTTACTTACATCATTTGTCTATATTTTATTTCAGTCATCCGATTTTTAAGATTTTACTTGGAAATAGACATTCTAAACATTATAGCGCTAAAAAAACATTATAAAACTAAAGACTAAAAACCTTAAAAAAATTATAAAACTAAAAAAATCTTTAAAAAATGGGTTTGTAATTAAAAATAAAAGAACATCAGTAAGATAAATAAACTAATATGACGAAATGTTACATCAAGGAGACAACGTTACATTTTTCAGCAAAAGATAATATAGAAAATTAAGAAGCAACCAATAACTGACATTAGCTACACAAAATTGTAAATCTAAATTTCCGTAAAGTAGTCTATTAAATTAAAAAGTGACAATCCAAATTAAATGTCAAAGCATTAGAGAAAGTTGCACCTATCATATCATAAAACTGCTATGATTCAAGATTATCTGTATATATAATTGTATTTAAACACACGTTATTCGGACTTTTGAGATGTTGAAAGCTTCATTTGGATAGATTATTAAACATTTAAACTGTCTCGTCCTCCTCACAAATGTTTAATGAATCATTCACCATCTTGATTGAAATTAAGTAATTGGGATCAGGTCACATTGACATTTACTCGTTTTGATTTTCCCACTTAATTGAACAGTGACCTAGTTGTATAAATTGTGCTCCATTTGGTGACGGGTGTTGGCACTTATTTGGTGGGTTAATTTTATCGTCTTCCAAGTAATTTTACCGTGTATATGCATTTTTTATTTATTTATTTAGATCCTCATTTCATATGAGTTCGTATCAAATGCATTGCAAATATAGATGGTAAAGAATTGCCTCCATTGAAGAAATATTCATGATGTTGACTCAAGGTAACTTGAGTATTTAATCTCGTTAAAATTAGATTATTGTAAATTGTTATTTGTGTTTATTAATCATGAAAGTGAATAATAAAGCAGATTACTTTTTTTTTTCCTTTTTCTTTTTTAACTAGAGGAATTAGCAAGCATTTACACCCTTTAAAAAAAGTATCAATTTTAAGATGAAAATGTCATTTTAAAAAATAAGATATAAAAACTTATATATGAAGAACCTTGAGTGATCTTTTACCTTCAAAGAAATGTTATTTTCCGTCGTCTCATGAAATTCACTCCGTGAGATCACGAAAAGTTGGTGATTTTATATTTACTTAGATTTGTACAAAATTGAAATTTGAATGAGTTCAAGTAAAGTTGAATATAAAACGACTCGAAATTAAATTTCAACTTAACTTTAATTTCAGTCCTAAGTCCTAACTCGGTTCGATTCCCTTGTTCTACTTTTATTATTCTATTATTGTTTCACCATTCTAAATCTTTAATTAACATATGGAACCAGAGTATGATGGTTAATTTGTTGGATATTTTTTATTATTTCACATGATGCCACTTATCCTTATTATAAAATACAAAGTGAAATATATAATCAAGTGATCTCATTCCGTCCTAAGTACCCTTCTTTTTCTTTTCAAACCGGATTGATGAATTTGACGTTCGGTGTATCAGCGGAATAAACAAACCCTTTTTTCCTTCGAGGGATAAAATAAACAGACTTTTTTGTCATTAATTGATTTATTTTTCTTTTGCCTACGAACTGATAACATATCCTTTTGAGTCATATACTTTAGAGTTCGTGTAATAATTTTATGAGAAAACTGGTTCTCAATTATCATTTTATACTAAAATAATTAATATTTTTTAATAGAACAATTAATATTATCAAAATAGTTCTTTTAAAGGAACAACTAAATAATACACCTCTAAAAAAGGCAAATTAGTTACACGAAAAATCTGATTAATTTATAGTATTAAACTTGGCCTAGAAGTTATTAACTTTCCGCCTATATGTTGTTTTTTATTCCTTTCTCTCAAAAATATGTACTCATCCCATTGAATAATACTATAAAAACATATAAAAACATATTCCTCCGTTTTTAAAGAATTTGACTCTCACGCAAGACAACTATATATTAAGAAAAGTAATTAATGAGTAAGTGTTTGAAGGGTAATTTTGTAAACTTTTATGTATAAAGTAAGCAAATGAATTGAATTGTGTGTACACAGAAATTAAAAGAATGAATATATACATGTAAATTTATGAATATTGTGAGAGTGTAGTTTATGAAATACTTTTCATTTTTAATGTGTGTGAAATTCCAGAAAGCGATTTAAAAAAAAGTGTTGTAAAATCAATTAAGGCCAGTGGAGGAGAGTATTCATAAATGAACGCCGTGCTCTTCTGACCTTTTTACTAGTTTATAACCAAAACAAGATTACTTTTATAATTAAAATACACTGAACAATATTATAGAAAATAAATCCAGTTATACTCTTAATCTTTTTGTAAATAAAATATATCAATAGAATTTGTGTGAACCCGAGTTCACTATGAATTCGATTTTTTAAGTATCAATGTTACACATAAAAATTATCATTGTTATGCATAAAAATTATCACCTGTTTAAAAAATATTTTGTTTTGTTAAACTGTGAAATTTTTTATTCATAACAATGATAATTTTTGCATATAACAATGATAATTTTTGCATATAACAATGATAGAATTCATGTATAGATCCTAGTTTACAAGAGTACTGTTACTTTTTTTTTTCTTTTTCTTTTTAGAGTTACACTCCTAATTATCTAAAAAATTATTGAAGTAGGCAACGTCTCACCCAATTTGAGGACGACAACAAATGATTTAGACGCATGAGAAAGAAATGTTGGAGATTATATACATTAAGAATGCAAATTAGTATCAGTCTATTGCAATATTATAGAGTGTTTTATTTATTTAACAAATTAAACAAGGCGTGGTATTCTCATATTCAATAATATAGAAAAAAATGAAAAAAAGAAAAAGAAAAAAGGAAATTGATATTTGGTTAGGAAGACAACAAAAATGACAGAAGGATGTCCAATAATTGAAACAAATGCACGATTCAAACGTTTTCAAATTCGCATATGCCTTTAATAACTATTAAGTAATGAAGACTGAAGAAGGCCAAAATGAGATGTTCCAAAGATGCATGATTGTACGTCTTTCATGCATGGCATTCAATCAATGCTCTATTGATCATAAGAAATGGTAACCTACGTCCACAATAAAATTATCTGGGACACGTATATTTGTTGTAATGTTATTAAGAAATAAATAACTCAGAGTTTACTTTATTATATAGTATCAGTTTAAGTTATTCATTACGTACATTGGATATGAAGATGTTGTAAAATTATTCATTTATCTTGATAAGTGTATTTTTTAAAGATTAAAATTGAATTTGTAACAAAGATAGACAAAAGATACTAAATTGTTTCATTAATAGGTATTAATTAATTTGTTAGTATTAGTTACATACTGTTGCATTATACAATTTGATCCTGATTGGTCTTGTTTAATTAAACACAGTCAGATTAATTTGTAAAATTTCATAACAATAAGGTTGATAAAATGAGATGTTTCCAGTAATTTATTTTTTTCGGGAGCTAGATGTTTCCAGTATATTGTTATAAGTAATAATTAGTACAGTATAAATTATATTCAGAATATCATCAATCAATTATTTTATACATTTATATCATTATGTGTTTATCAAGTTTTACTTGGATGGTTGGATTTCAATTTCAACTACAGGGACATGATATGGTAGTAAATTTGTCCTTTTGCAAGTGTAATTGCAACTACACATCACAAGTTGGACCGGATTAAACCTGTGGGACCAAGTTTAACCCGAGTTCTCAATTGTCATCCATGCTCAGGCCGTGTTTTAGAACTCTAAAAGAGAGAACATAGAAAACACTTATTTTCAAAAAAATTCATGAGATAAAAATTCAAAATAAGTCTTTTTAGTTTGCTTTTAAAAAAAAGTTTTAAACCACTTTTTAATAATGAGAAGATTTTTTTTAAGTTGGTTGTGTGTTTTTTCAAAAAAAAATGATTCTCAAGTGTTAGAAGAGATCCAAAACACCCCCTTAGTATTTCAAAACACACACTCAATGTAGAATGTAGATACACTGATTATTATTCATGTTTTGGACGTGAGATCTTTTATTCTGTTTTAATCCTTTATCTTGATAAATAATTATGATAGTACTACATAACTTGTATCATTATGTATTTTAGAAATGATTAATTGTAACAATTTCATCTCATCTAAAAATCCAAATTTATAGCGAGGTGTGAAGTTAATTAATTTATTTATTTTCCCTAACAGATAATTTGTTTATTTAATTTTCATAACAAAAATCGGACGGAATTCTCTTATTCCATTATTTTATGAAGTTCATTTTTAGTGAAACAATTTAATATGGATGGAGTTACTTTCATGAAAGAATTTTGTCTCATCGAAAAATTTGAACTTGTAGAGAAATGAAGAATTAATCATTTTTTATATAATTCTCTAATATAAAGTATTTCATTAGAAATATTGCTTTGTTAGTATTCATTTGGTTAAGTTCATCTTAATTTTGTCAGTTGTGATATGTGGATAGCTCAAGTAATTAGATCTTCATTACCTAAAATTTTGAGGTCTTAAGTTCGAGATACGAAGAGAAAAAAATTATTTCCTTTTATGGTGATTTTCTTGTGGTTGCGGTTTCGAGTGATCCCCTTATGTGGTGATTGTGGTTTCGATCTATAACTAAAAGATAAAAAGATATGTCATGTGTCCTATAAGAGAAAAAAACTATTCGTAATTAATTATTTTAAGAACTATCAGAATCGACACCTTTTAAAAAAATCATCTTAATTTTCTTATAATCTTCTAACATCATATAAATTGTTTTAAAACCTTATAATAAAATGTAGAAATTGAGTCTCATTAGCAGCATTTATACTCCAAAATGAAGTAAATCTTCATTTTGGAGTATGCATTCGAGATGCTTTTACGAATATATTTACACCATTATAGAGTAAAAAAATACCCCCCCCCCCCCCCCTCGCAACAAAACCCACAAACTAAAAACGTCTTAAAAAAGAACAAAGAATCTTTAATCGAGCTAATGTATATATACCTAGAACCAATTAAGTGATGTATAATAATTAAATTCTTGTATTAAGACAATACAAATCCTAGTATTTATGAACATGCTACACTTATACTAACAAAATGCTTACCTCTTTTGAGGTCCAAAGCAGAGGAACAAATTTATCCTCAAAGATTGACTAATCTTAAACCCCTTACAATCCTTACAAACAGAAAACAGAAATATATGGCTAATAAACCAATACCTAAAGATTTATCAAGTTGCATATTTCTCTTAGGCAATATCACAAGGGCCCAAAGCAATCCTCCCATCAAGAACCCCACAGTCTCATAAACATCAGGATTGGTAGGAACGGCATATCCTGATGGATACTCCCTAAAAGATGCATACACAAGTGACAATCCCAATCCCACCAATGTATTAAACAACGGGCCGGCGTAGCATCCCGAAATCGCCACCTGGGCCCCGTCCGCCCCGCCTTTCAACGCAATGGTCGAGTTCGATATCAAGTCCCCGACGGAGTTACCCCATGCTAGGACAGTGAGCCCTAGTATCGAAGGGCTGATACCGAGAATGGTCCCGAATGCAACGAGCAACGAAACGAGTTCCTCGACTAGAATGTACGTCCAAGTGATACTCATAAGGAAACACCCGGCTAGCCACGGGAAGAGGAATCTCTCCGGAGGGCCCGATTTCTTGGTCGAATAGAACGCGAGAAACCCGAGGATCGTGCCCACCATTATCGATGATGAGTATACGGCGAATTTCGTTTTCGAATCGACGTTTTCTTGGAGTGTGTTGCTGAGAATTGCTACTAGGATTGGTGCTAAAGTTACTGAGCTCACAGCGAACGGTTTAGACCATTTTTCTTCACTTATGTCAGGGATTGTGAGCCTTCTTGGTAAAGAAAGTGGCAATTCTAATATGTAAAGGCAGAGGTTTATGTAATTAGTGGTAGAGGTATCACTTTTAAGGGCGGGAACAGGGGATTTTTCCTCATCGTCAATGCAGCCTAATAACGGGACATCAATGGGGGTAAATCCGTCCAAATCATTAACAACCCTAACCGTTTTGTTTCTGAAAAACTGCATAAGGCAAACGGCGGCAATGTACAGAAAGTAAAGCGACAAGAAACAGAGCGCAAACCAGAAGCTAATCCACTTGAAAATTGTGATCATTATCACGCAGAAAAGCACGAACAGGAAAAACAGAACATCCCTAATAAAACTGGGCTTATCAACCCTAACCCCCCGCGACGAGATCGAAATACTCACGATTCCGACGACGAAGCACGACACGAAGAAGGCGCCGCCGAGGACGCTGTTGAGGCCGACGTCGGCGTCGCCGGAGCGCGTGAAGGAGATGACAGAGGCGAAGACGTCGTTGGCGCCGTTCCCGAGGGGGAGGAGTGTGGTGCCGGCGATCGTCGGCGAGAGCTTCAGAACCCTGGATAGGGACTCCACGGAGGGGCAGAAGTACTCGGCGGTGGTGTTTCCGAGCACGTAGAACAGAACCACCAGCCACAGCAGGAGGAGGGAGTAGCCGGCCACCGGGATATCGCCGCACGTGCAGTAGAAAATCTGGAGGTAATTGAAATAGCCTTTGCCCATACAGTCCCGATTGGACTTCACGAACGCGCATTTCGCCCTGTAATCGGCGAATTTGTGAACTTCGGTGCAATTTGAGTCGCCGGATTGAAGGAATTGGTGTGAGTGAGTGTGTGTACTGGATTTGTGAGTGAAGAAGAGAGAGAATAGGAGGATGAAGGATAAGCTGATGAAGAGAGAGAAAAGCTTGGTGTGTCGAGGTTTAATGGCGGAAAAATCCATTTGGAGGAATGATTGGGAATGGAGGCCATTAGAAGCTATAAGAATGGGTAAGGCATGGGTGGTATCTGAGGTAGGAATGTTTGGTGTGAGTTTTGTGGTGGGAAGTAAGTTAATTAGGCCGTCTTTTAGGGCAGGATTTTGGAATTTGGGGGGTTTCTGAAAGGTGAGAACGACGTCGTGGGGTGTGAAACTGTTTGAAATTTGTGAAATTGAAATGGGAGCGAGATAAGGTGGGAATCTCCGTCAAAAAAGAGATAATTTGGGAATCTGTCGTTGGGTATGATTTTGTTTGTGGGGGATGTTATTCACAAGAAAAGAAAAGTATACGATCCTCCATGATGACTAAGTTTGGTATGTATCTATTCGCATCTTGTACTTACTCCTTCAGTCTCATTCTTAATCGTTATGTTACTATGTGCTTGGTTTTTAAGAAAAAATAATAAGGTGATAAAGTGTTGGGGGTAGAAAAAATTATTTATTAATACTTAATGTGATAAAGTGATAAAATGATGAATAGTTGGGGGTAGAAAGAATTATTTACTAGTATTTTATGTGATAAAGTGAAAAAATGAATATTTCCATTAAAGAGAATGTTCAGTTAAGAATGAGACACCAAAAAGGAAAAAAATGCAGTTAAAAATGAAATGGAGGGAGTATAATATATTTTAAAATCATATAATTTATTTATATTAAATTATTGCATAATTCAATGTAAATAAATTACATATTTCAGTATAATATATTGAATAATTTTAAATTACACTATAAATGCACAGTGCACCTATATGCGCAATATATTCATCCAACTTTCCTAATGGCCAGACTGCTTACCGCATATTTGTTTGGTACCAAAATACTATTGCGTCGCTTGTAAACATAATTAGAAAATTACACGCTTGAATTTATTGCCAAATTAAAGTCATGAGTCAGATGATTTTTTTAATTACACGCTTGAAAAAGTCTGTATCAAAGGATCTTATAGGTGATTCATTGTAGATGCTTTTTTTTTAAGTATATTAAGATCAAGTTATTGAATTGAGTTCATGCACTAGTGATTAGAGAATTAATAGCTCAAACTTACTGCGATCAATTTCTCATTTTCTTAAATTTTATACAAATATGTGGAAATGTATTAGTTTTTTCTTCTCAAAATAGAATATACTTCATGCATGTAGTCATGCGGATAAAATTTTAAATTATTATCATTCTTTCATATTCTTAAAACTTACTCATGACAAAAATTTATATGAGACGGTTTTATGCATGAGATAAGATATAATTTAGCATCAATTACATTAATTCATTTCAAAGTGTTAAAACGTCAACGCCTAATTTATTCCCTGTCTCACCATAAAATCATCTCACGTAGATGTGCCTCTATCATTATTAATTTTTCCATCAATGTGGATGATATATGACACTGACACGTGTTTTGCAACACACTAACCTCTCAAGTATAAGAGGGTCGTTGAAGTGCCCGGTTTAATATCAATCCACGGGACTAGGTGTGGAATATTGCCCAATTGCTATGTGTCGGCGCGGGATTATAGTGTAACATGTTTGGTAAAATAAAAGCAAGCAATAATCAACAAGTGAAACAAAGATCAAATAATAAACGAGCAAGCTAAGAGAAATCAATTAAATATCAAACGATTTTGTTTATTAGTGAGAGAAGATGTGCTCGGGTGTTTTTCCTTGTGAGACGATTGTCAAAAGATCAATTATGGTGTTTGCCTCTATTTTCGGTTATTCCATAAGGGCGATCACTACACATATACCATTCACGTACTTGGTAAGCCTAGGGTATGATATCGTTTTAAATCCTAGGGTCGAGAGGTGAATCTCCATTTTCTAGCCCGGGTAATTACACGGATATGGTCCTCTAATTAACTAACTACTCCGTCACCGTTGCATTCCCACTTGTAGACTAAGGTTGATGCTCCTATGTTCCCTTCACTACCCACTCAAGGTTTTAACTCAAGAAGACAATGTAGATTAGGGGGGGTTCTCAAATACCTACCCAACTCTCGTTGCGATAGAACCTAATAGACTCCAATTCGGATGAATTAAACCAATACCCATATGCCTAAACCCATCTATCCAACTCTCGTTTGAAATAAACTAGCAAAAACATACAAGCTAATAGCAAAATCACCAAAATAGAACAAGTAAATTCCTCTAATCTAAAGGATAACCATCAATAGAGATGAACAACCATAATCAAAACAATTATACAATCATCACCACAATTCCAAACACTCAAACACTAATAACCTTAGCTCATGGTGCACAAGGCAAAACCCATGGCTAAACAACAAGAAATCAAAGAACTCATATCAAAATAAGCAACAAATAAACAAAAGAAAGAAAGAGACACCTTACTATTTAAGTTCAAGCACCAAACCATACAAAATCCATCAATACTCCTTGATTTCTTGCTCAAAACTGAAAATGAAACTATATCTATGATATTCTATGAGGATCTATGCTATCTATGGAAGCAAGATTGAAAAACAGGAAAAAGTATTAGTTGCAGCTCTAAACAGTATCACTTGCTATCTTCCCCTTCACTCCCTATTGCTGCTGAATGATGAAAAAAACGAAGTTGGGCATTTTTATATGCTTTTGAATCCTCTGGCACGTGTCCCTAGGTCAGAAATGGGGACCTCAGATATTTTGGATTGCTCGACTCGAGCAAGTGTAAAATCACGCACACATTTTCTTTCTTCAGGCTGCTCGACTCGAGCATGTTGGGGAATGATTTGCACAGATCTATTCGGAGTGAATAATTAAATACAAATTTAATTCATTAATTATTACTAGCATGAATTAATCCTATATTAATTCAAATAATAATTGCAACAACATATCATGCATATAAAAAGCCATGTAAAACCTACGCATGCGGAATCTACGGGTTTACGTGAACGTACCTCTCGGGATAGCAGTGACTTTGGTCGGACGGACTAACCAAAAGGACTTACCAAGTATTCCCTTAGCCCTTGCTCAACTATCCGGTGGAAGGACACTCGTCGAACAATTAACAAAAGGAAAAAATAAACTTTGTTGCACCACCTTTGTGGATTTGCTAATATTTCCAGCACATGGAATTGTACTTGGGAATGAACTAATCATCCCCTATTTATAGGAGAGGGGGTGGTCGAAATTCTTGTAGAAAATCAATGTGGGAAAAAACTTTTCTTGGTCACCAAGAAATCTTGAATATATCTCATATATTCTTTTTCCCATAATTAAAATATTCCACAAAAATCTCACCTCCTCAATTATGGATATTTTCGAAATTAATGTGCAAGAATCCAAGATTTGGATCTTCTTGAATTTATGAGATATTCTTGTATTTCAAGAAATACATATCTTCCATAATCAAGAAAATCTTTCTTGCTCATCATATTTTCTATTTTTTCAAAAATTACAATATAGATAAGCTAGTGGGAAATTTCTTGAATTTAATGAGATAATCTTGTATTCCAAGAATACATATCTTCATTCCATAACAAAATTCAAAGAAAATCTTTCTCCCAACATATCTATAAATTTCAAAATTTTGGTTGGAAAATTAAGCAACAATATTTATTTTATTTTAATCACTTTTTTTCGCTTATTGACTATTTGTTGGGCTACTCGGGGGCCTTTTTAGGAGAATTAAGATTGACCTTCTAATGGATCTTGAATATCTAATATTGAGCGAGTAGATCGTTCATTTTTCTTGTACCGATTAACAAGATCTCGCTGAGTTACTCGATTCTTGATAGTGGTATTGATCACGAGAACTCAACATCAAATCATTTGTCGATAACTGTGAAACCGATAACGTTATGCTTCAAACCATCGACATACGAGACTCGCAGAAAATTTGTGACATCATCATTCTCTAAGGTTCTCAATCCTCCCGTAAAACCAAAGTTATCATCACCAAAGAAAGACACGTGGGCCTTCTTGTTCGTGTATGAGCTAAGGAGATGTTTGCTTCCAATCATGTGCCTTGAGCATCCACTATCGATGTACCAGATAGTTGCTTGTAGACCTCCTTTATTGGCCAAACCCACGCGAACCTGCAATCAAATTCGGCTTTAGGCACCCCTTTAGGATTGGGTCCTGAGGGGTTAGAGTTGTTTTTAGAGATCCATACATACAGGGCACTTCTATTGTAATCATTGAGATCGAAGCGCTCGATTTGTCTCCCCATAAACATCTACATAATCATACGCCTCTTTATATGCAACCGTCAAGATGATCACGAGTGCTGAGCCTTGGATGAATCAAGACTTGGAATTTTTTCATTGATATTTGTCTTCTTTTTAATCCAAATGGGGCTCAAAGCAGTTGTTTCTAGGTTTCTGATTGTAAGGGTATGTACGACTGCTACCATTAAAAGATTCATATCTTTTTGGCATAGATGGTCTTAGCAGTTTACTCTTAGCTTGCTTGTTAGGCAGCTTGACCTAATTAGGTTTCAGATCATATTTCCCCTTGAGAGGTTGTCTTTTCTGATTCCTAATCTGCTGATCAGGTTGAGGTTTCTTCAGAAGAACAAGATTTTTCTGTTGATTCCTCGGCTGATGCTTGATCAGTTGGGATCCATTTCTGTTCCTTTTCTGATCAGACACTTGCCTTACTTGTTCAAATAAGTCTGTTTCTTTATCCGACTGATTTTTACTTTTAGTATCTTGATTAGAAACTCGTTTGATTACACTTTTCTGAAGTGAACCAGACGGGGCTTTTGAGGATGCAGAAGGGTTTTCATACCCAATTCCCTTCTTATTAGTTGACATTCGAAAATAGTTGTTCAGATCTTGAACAGTCTTAGATGATTTCGTGAAGACCTCTATTTTCTTACGCAAACTATCCTCAGTTGTTTTTAGACTCTCATGCAGTCGGAAGAGTTCATCAAACTTAGCTTGGAGGATTTTGAGATCATCAACTTGTTTATTAATAAATTAGTTGTTCCTTAATCGATTTATCTGATCAAGAATCGACTTTAACTTCCAGCCAGAGTCATCTTCTGGCGATTTAAATTGATTTCGGTTAAAGAACTTTTCTAACAGCATTTTCTTTAACAAGTTGAATATTCTCTATCCTTAGCTTGTCGTTTCTCGGCTTCTATAAGTATAAGTGTTTCTTTGCATTGGAGAGATCATCAAGCAATTGCTCACTTTGAGTCAACAGGTCAATCTCTCCAAAGAAAAGGCTTTCGGACAACCGGTGTGAAACGAAAAATACTAAGGTTTAGAAGATACCTCAAATTGATCTTCTTCCTCGCCATGAAAATATGTCATCATCGATGAGAACATCGATCATCGGTCATTTGTTGAATCAAGACGCTGCTCATCGTGCGTAAGTCTTCCACGGATGAGTAACTGTAATCTTCGATGGTAGATAAGAGTCATCTATTCTGTAGTGTCGCAACCATAGCTTTTACGATATCTGTATCATTTGCTCTCTGTTCCTCTTATCTTCTTTTCTCTGGCGTTAGGTCAGGCGATCTGCCTTTGTAGTGACTGGTTTACGGTAGTTAAGCGGACTCCTCTCGGTGAACTTCTTCAGCGGGTGAGTCATGTCTTCTGTATGATCTGTCAGGTGACTTCCCGGTTTGCCTTTGATCTGAATTTCTCCTTTCTGATTTGTGATCTTCAGCACGATCATCTCATTTCTTTTCTCTTTGGTCGTCTCTTCTGTCATCAAATCTGTATCTTTCCTGCGATCTGTCAGACGATCTTCTTTCTCTTCCTCTGCTATTCTGATAATCTTTGTAGAATCTTCTATACTTTCCCAATTGAATGTTTGATCTTTCAAGCTTTACGGTGAGTAAACAAATCTGTTGACTTGACTAACAATATTTCCAATAGGCTCAGAAGATTTTGAGCAGCTGCCGCCTGCTTTGAATGTTACTGCTTTTGTTGTTGCAAGTGTGGTTTCGGCAGATGACTCATCATCTTCTTCTTGCCCTCTCTCAATCAGGTCGAATTCATGGGCTTTCAGATTTAAGAACAAACTGCTCGGCTTCATCATTGCTATATCTTGGCAGTCCTTGATCACAGTAACCTTCATATCTCATTTCTTAGTTAAAGATCTCAGAATCTTGTAGTTGATATCCTTGTCGGTCATTTCACGTCCTAACTCTCTGAGCTTGTTGATCGACATGGTAATCCTTCCATCTAGTTGGTTGATTGTCTCGTTGGGCAGCATCTTGAGTTTCTCGAACTTAACCCGATTCGACTTATGTCTCGCTATCCTTTATCGTCGTTTCCTCGCATATCTCGCCCAGAGTACATCCGCTGGCTGCGATCTTGAGATATTTGATCTTCTCTATTGTGATCTTATCCATCATCTTCATGATGATATGTCTTGCAACCGTATCCAGATTTGACAGCTTTCTTTCTTCAGCATCCATCAGAGATGGACTCTTTCTGATCCGAACGCCAACTGGAAAATCTGGATCACCACCTTCAGTTGGGTTGTTGTGGTAGATAATGATAGGTCCTTGTTCAAGAACTTCCATCATTCTCCAACCGCTTATAGCTCCCAGATGATTGCTTTCATGAGTATGACTCAATCTGATACTCATCAATAGAAAACTTGGTAGATCATGATACATACCGATGTATTATCCATGCTTAAGGAGTTTTGAAAAATAGATGAAGTTTTAAAAACGGTTTTTCAAGATCTGCTCAAGTGACCACAAAGGTTCTTCCTCAAGAACCGGCGATATTCAAAGCCATTAGTCCGTAGAACCACCGCTTCCGATACTACTTTGTAGGTCCCGAAACGGTTCCATGAGGCGTAAGTCCGGAGGGGGTGAATAGATTAAAAACTTTTTCGCAAGATCGGTGTGATGACAGGTTGCTCGATCGAGTGCGAAGTGGAATCGGTTTGATCGATATCTAACTTACTGATCGCCTGATGGCAGATCATTTCGGTGTCTATCAGTTTAACTGATGTGCAGAAGCTAGTTTTAACTCGTGTGAAAAACCAGTTTTGTAAGATCAGATTCTGAAGTATGTTTTCAATCAGATGACTGAAATGTCAAGCTGATCATATCAGTTGCTTGATGCAGACTGATCCTAACTCAGAATATGTATGCAGTTTAAAGCCAAGTTGTGTGCAATAGTGTAAAGCAGTCAAGAGCAAGTAAATACACACAATATTTTTATAGTGGTTTTTGGACAACCAGTCCTACGTCCACTCTTCCCTATCACAAGGGGCACCAACTTAACCAACTGGACTTAGAGCCCGTTTGTTATGTGGGAAAAGAAAGGGAAAGAAGGGAAAACATATCATACTTTTTCAAGTGTTTGTTATGTTTGATGGCTTTTCACTTGGGCCCGAAGGCCCACATTTCTTTTTCCCATTTTCATATGATTATGCATCCCACCTAGGAGGTGGTATTTATAATACCAAACATTATCCCTTGGTGTTAATTGACTTGAATAACCCTGTTTTAATTCATTGTGGGAAAAATATATGTAACAAGGGGGTATAATAGTCAAATTAATATTTATCAAGTGAATTCCCATGTTTTTATCAATCTTAACAAACGGTTGAAATAAAATAAATCATGATTTGAATACATCATAACAAACACTTGAAAAGTCAAATATATCACATGGGTAAGTAAAATGTATCACATGATTTCATATCTTTTCATATCTCATACCACTAAACAAACGGGCTCTTAGTTTATTGTGTTAGTCCAACACAGTACAACCAACAGATGTTTTAAGAGTTATCACTCAACCGATCCCAGAAATCAGAACTAGAAACCATAGTCTAAAATCTTGCTAAACAAACTTAACCCCGATTTTGAGTTTGGGTAAGATTTGTTGTTTGTTTCAACCGAATTCTATCTTAGTTTTGAAGTACTCTAAAGCTAGAGGATAAGATTTCTATGCTAAGAACTAATGGGATGAACACTTATAAAATAAACTTGAATTTTGTGTTCTTCGTGCGGAAATTTGCTTATGGCTTGAGCTTGATGATAATTTCCGTGTCTTCACTATGAATAGTAATCTCATATTTATAGACCTCAAAATCAAAGAGCCGTTGGAGAGCAATTTGAATTTCGTTTATTTTTTGGTAAATTCTTGGATTGATTTGACGCGTCTTGAGAAAAAGAATGGTCGAAAGCGTGTATATTTGTCCTTTATAGCCATTTGACTTTGCAGCGCCGAATCCTGCATTGTCAGCTCCGTACGTACGTGTCTCGTTCTCATTAGTTAACAAGTACACTTTTTCAGTGTTTGTTCTACCAACTAAAGTTGACATTCTTCTTGTTCTGATTGACAACGCATTTAACGGTGTAACATCGATTGACACTGTGTGACTGACCGATCAAATAAAAACGATCACTACCGATAGAAAGTCTTCCAGTGCAAGTTGTCTTAACTCAACTAGCGGACTTTCGATCGATGTAGGTCTATCCGGGTCTTCCGGTCTTGATCTTTTGGTAAATATCCGATCTTGAGTCTTCGAACTTTGAGCTTCATGTCTTCACCTGATCATCTGACTTCGTCTAGCTTTCTGACTTGACTTGTCTTCTGACCTCATCTGGTCTTCTGATCTTCTGACCTTATCTGGTCTTCTGATCTTCTGACCTCATCTGGTCTTCTGACTTGACTTGTCTTCCCGACCGACATATACATATTGAGTTCCCCTCAAAATGTGACCTATCTTATACATCAACCGCCTATACATTTCAATTTGGTCATCCTATCCTCGATTCTAAGTCATCGATCCAAATAACAGTCCGACTGGTCCTATTACAAACTGTTTTGGAACTTCCATCAAAACTCAATACAAATTTCCCAACACCTATGCCGGACGGAACTTGAGTCGTTCAACTCATCGGAAAGGCCATGGATATCGATTCTCCTTGCCTTCGTATTTCGATCTTTTGGCCTCAAAATCAAGGAGGCTCTCATGAAAAATCAACCAACAACCTCTACCTCTCTTGCACAACTTATAGATCATGGAGTTCTCCAAATTGTACCCATTTTCTCTCACCATCATCTCCTGCCTTTCTTTCTCCCTTATCTCAAGGATGCCCAAACTCTTCTCAATTTCTTTCTTTTGGTTGTAAGTATCAATAGGCAAAACAAATTCAATAGAAGCATCCATATCAAATAAAGTGAAAATTAAAGAGTCCAAGGGATTAAAAATGCTCATTTCACTCTCCAAAATCTTTTTGGATGCTTCTTGATTTTCCTTGTTGCTTACATCCATCAATGGATACTCCTCTTCATCTTTTCCGATAATAAGATTATCATCTTTATCCTTCTCATCGCTTGTGACCTCTTCCTCTTCTTTATCATCCTCTCTTTCTTCTTCTTCTTCTTCAAATAAAGGATTGGTGTAACAATCAAATAAATGATTGATATAAGCATGAGGAAAATAAGGATCGAGAGATTTCTCAATTTCTTATTGGACACAAGGCTCTACCATATCCAAAGCTTTACACTCATAGTCCTCCGAGGGATCCTTCTCTTCATTTTCATCGATCATGGAATAGTCATTTTCATTCTCCTCCTCACATGGATCCTCATCGTCTTCAATAATAGACCAAGCAATGTCATGGTCAAGCTCATTCGTGATAATGTGTGTATCGAGAGAAAAAATCCTCTTTGAATTTTCTTTAGTGCATCTTGAAGGGAGGGAACTTGTTAAGCGTTTGATGATCATAGTGACAAGTCTCCATGAATGTTGCAAGTGATCTTGAATTAACGAACGAGGCTTCCTTGTGGCAATCATCTTGATAATACTGAATGAACTTATCAGGTTTGATAATCATAGTAGACATTCCCCAATTATCGCTCCAACACTTTTTCATGTTGTGGAGGATAAACCATACTGCTATGATCAAATCCTTGATTCCACTCTTAATGGTTATATCCTTCCATTTGTTAAAAATATATGCACACCTAGCAAATTAGCAAAAAGACCACAATCTCCAATCCAACTATTAGCAAGGTTAGTTACTAAAAGATAAAAAGAACACAAGTAATCACGCTCAATCTAACAACTAGTTATACTCAACACAACCTAATCCCGCAGAATCGGCGCCTAAAAACTTGACACGTGTTTTGCAACACACTAACCTCTCAAGTATAAGAGGTCATTGAAGGTCTTGTTTAATATCAATCCACGGACTAGGTGTGGAATATAGCCCAATTGCTATGTGTCATTGCCGGATTATAGTGTAACATGTTTGGTAAAATAAAAGCAAGCAATAATCAACAAGTGAAACAAAGATCAAATAATAAACGAGAAAGCAAGCTAAGAAAAGCAATTAAATAGTAAACTATTTTGTTTATTAGTGAGAGAAGATGTGCTCGGGTGTTTTTCCTTGTGAGACGATTGTCAAAAGAACAATTATGGTGTTTGCCTCTATTTTCGGTTATTCCATAAGGGCGATCACTACACATATACCATTCCCGTACTTGGTAAGCCTAGGGTATGACATCGTTTTAAATCCTAGGGTCGAGAGGTGAATCTCCCTTTGCTAGCCCGGGTAATTGCACGGATATGGTTCTCTAATTAACTAACTACTCCGTCACCGTGTGTTCCCACTTGTAGACTAAGGTTGATGCTCCTATGTTTCCTTCACTACCTACTCAAGGTTTTAACTCAAGAAGACAATGTAGATTAGGGGGGGTTCTCAAGTACCTACCCAACTCTCGTTGCCATATAACCTAATAGACTCCAATTCGGATGAATTAAACCAATACTCATATGCCTAAACCCGTCTATCCAACTCTTGTTTGAAATAAACTAGCAAAAACACACAATCTAATAGCAAAACCACCAAAATAGAACAAGTAAATTCCCCCAATCTAAAGGATAACCATCAATAGAGATGAACAACCATAATCAAAGCAATTAAACAATCATCACCACAATTCCAAACACCCAAACACTAATAACCTTAAGACATGGTGCACAAGGCAAAACCCATGGCTAAACAACAAGAAATCAAAGAACCCATATCAAAATAAGCAACAAATAAACAAAAAGAAAAGAAAGAGACACCTTACTATTGAAGTTCAAGACCAAACCATACAAAATCCATCAATACTTCTTGATTTCTTGCTCAAAACTGAAAAATGAAACTATATCTATGATATTCTATGAGGATCTATGCTATCTATGGAAGCAAAATTGAAAAAAGCAAAGAAAAAGTATTAGTTGCAAAAAAAAACAAAGATCACTTGCTATCTTCCCCTTCACTCCCTATTGTCAAATGATGATGAAAAAATGAAGTTGGACCTTTTTATATGCTTTTGAATCCTTTGGCACGGTCTCTAGGTCTAAAATGGGGACCTCGGATATTTTGGCTTGCTTTCGACTCGAGCAAGTGTAAAATCGCTTGCATTACACGCTTTTTTTCTTCAGTCGCCGACTGAAGCAAAGGTTTGCTCGACAAAATTGGGTCGAGCAACTCAAAAAATCGGATTTTAGCTCGATCCTCTCCTTGATCGACCAAAGGAGGTCGAGCAAGGTTGCTCGACTCGAAAGAAAGAAGGTCGAGCAAACGCAGTCGTCTGCCTTCCGCCGCGTTTTCTTCATAACTTGAGCTCCCTAACTCCGATTGAGTTGATTCTTTTTGCGTTGCAAACCTCACTTCAAGCTCTTTTAACATGGTTCTATATTTGACTTGAATCCAAATAATATTGAACTCGTGTTTTGCTTCCAAAATCCATAATTTTCCTATAAAGATAGAAAAACAAAAACCTTTCTCATTTCAAGTGCAATTAGTCCAAATTGAAAGAATAGAAACATGAAATTGGGTCAAGAGTGAGCAAGAAAAACACATAAATCTCAAGTAAAATCACCACTAATCGACACATTCAAGATATTCTTTGTCAACCGATTTTGAAGTTATTGGCACGACCTTGTACCAAATTCGATAAATATAAATAAATTAGCAAAATATTACTAAACAAAGAAACACGCACTCCTCAAATAATAATATTAGAAGCACAATTGCATTTAAATGACCTCCATTTGCATTTGAATATAATTTGGGATTTGCCACTTTTTAATAATTTGGGAATGTAGGTGTGATTTGTCTTTTTTATACCTCATTTTATGTGTGAGACGCCTCTATGAATTTTTGTCATTATATTAATAATTAAAAAAATCCGTACCCATTTCAGTCTGAATGAAAAAAAAAAAAAAAAAAAAAAAAAGTCAGAACAACTATAATTACTATTTTTATATATACTCAACCACCGCATTCTTGTTTTTTACTACGTACACATTTTTGCACCAAATGTTTTTTTTTACCTGATCAATAGTTGTAAAAACTAAAAATAGAGTAATTCATAAATATCAGACGGTAAGTTATCATTTGAGAAAAAACGAGGACCACAACTAGCACAGTAAAAAATAAAAATCTACGATTCGTTAATTTCTAGTATTTTTATCGTGTACATATTTAAGTAATTAAAGGACAAAAAAAAAAAAACAAAGAGAAGAAGATAAAACACGTGAGGTTTCAGTTCACTCTACGATGTCCACGTAGCACGTTACAATTAATATTTGTATACATGCACAAACTATGATTTTGTCTCTAATATAAATTTTAATAATTTTATCTTTTTTCATGCATGCATTTATTACAGTATGGTCCTAAACGATAGAGTCCAAATTTTGATGTTTTAATCAGCATAAAAATAAAAGGAGAAAAAAACGTTGGTGGTACTGATATTGCTTGGCTTAGTTCAATTTGATCCTTGTGGATATACGGTTTAATTAATTAATTGTGGCCTTTAACTAGCTAGAACAATTGTGGTTTAGTTCTTAAAAATGAGTGAAAACCCTAAAATAAATGTCATTTAAATTAAAGGTATACATATTCAATTTATACGAATAAACTGACAATGTGATTTCTGCCCACTTTGGTTAAGTTAGAATCATAAAATAATTAAAGTTCCAGGAGCCAAAGCGTTCTCCCTAAAGTATAACAAATATGTATATAAATAAATCTTCAAGAGCAAAAATGAAATCAAATGGGGAGGTATTGTAGGAGGGTGAGACAGTTTTCACGATTTCATTATGTGAGACATACGTCCAATTAATATATATATCTTCAACTCATTTTCACTTAGAAATATTGACCAATTTGATTGATACCAAGAAAATAGTATTTGTCTCTCTCACACACACATATATATATATAACACAAGGATCGTGCAAAAAACTATATCAATAGTATCATGTGGATCTTTTACAAATACAAATAGGAGATTACTGAAAAATTACATACTCCATGAGTTAACCTCGAAAAAAAACTTTTACGCCCGAAAAACGCCTATTCATCCAAGATAATCGGCAACAAGGGCTAGCCCACATAGTTAACTCATGAATATCACTAGAAAGCTCAAACCTACTGGTTAAACCAACTCTACCTTTGATATATCAAATTACAGATCATTATAGGAATATAATTCCAAATGCACATGATAGTAGAGAAAGATAATTAAGTCGCGTCATGATTCAATACAGTATTCTAAATTGGCCCATAGAGGCGGCGATCATCAGAAATGAAAATTTAAAAACAAAATTTAAATAGACAACAAATATACCTTAATGAGCCTTTACCATAAACAAACTTATAAACATAATTATTACAAGGCTTTAAGGGTTGCACACAAGAGGGGTAGAGAGAGAAAAAGAGAGGGCGAGTCTAAACTCCAGCCTATCTCTCAAATGGAAAATCAAACCTATTTATAGATGAAAAAGATTTTACATGAAACCCCCTGATTTCAAAAAAAAAATAAAAAAGGCGGAAAAAAACAAACCGCAAAAAGTCAAAAAAAAGTAAAACGTGTGAATAATAATTACTATTCAGGAACAGTTCTTTGTCTGTTGTCGTAAGCAATGACGAAATTTGATTTTGTCAGATATTGTAGTCACATTTTGCAAGAATGTGCTAAGTCAAAATCTTCACTAAATCGCCAATAATGAAGTTTGCTTTTTTAGGAGTTTAAGAGACTCCTTGAAATTTGTCAATTCTTGACGATTTGGATAAACAATCCATCCTCGATTCCTTCTAAATAAGCTTCTAGCCATGAAATCCATACTTCCAAAAACTCTTATTCTTTTTTAAGAACTTTAAGATAATTTTATTTTTAATAACATTATTCTCATTATCAATAAGAATATCGGAAGAACACTCCATATATTGTAAAGTAAACATCATGTATCGGTCGAGAGATAATATAACCTCGAACTAATTATTTCATGCCAATATCCCATCCTTCGTTGTAAAGTATGTAAAAACCATTCGGGTAAGATCCTTCCATAATTATTCTTTATCCTTGATTCTCTTTTAAGAGAGTTCTTGAACAAGTCAAAACTTTAGTGAAGAGAAAGATCTTGCAATCTTCGTTTTAGGGTCTTGAGAGTCCCGAAGATCGAACCAGATAAAGATAGAAGCATCGATTTTGAATCAAAAATCAATATCTCCCAATAGATCATTTTTTATCGATCCATATATCGATCAATAATTTTCTCCTTAGAGAGAATACCTAAATATTTCTTGAGTATTTAGAAAAGAGACAATGGTATTAGGAACATGGTCCTCAATACTTTTCTTATAAAATTCCATTTTGGATTTTATCCTATCAATGTTTTCTTGATAGGAAGTTCATTGAACCTGGTGTAAGAGTATTAAGATTATTCTAAAATCTTGTGGAATAAATCCTCCATAAACAAGGGATACCAGTTTCAGTATAACCAAAATCTGGTCTCCATTTCCAGACCCATGGGAGTCCTGAATCAATGAAAAACATACAAATGGTTTTACCACTTGTATGACAAATGAGTTTTAAGAGAAGATAATACTATAGAGTATTCTTCCAATAGAGGTTTGATCTCTTCCGCAAAATATTTGTCATGCCACCAAAAAATCTCCCACCAGAGAAAAACCAAAGCAGAATTTGATTCTTCCAATATTATCACAATTTGATCAACCAAGTATGAGAATGCTTGGAATTAGATAAAATAGAGTTTTATAAAACTCGAGGTAATCCCAGTAATTGTACTGGTAATTGATCTTGTTGACTTCATTCAACATCTTCATTTCAAATAAAAATGAGAAATACCCCATTCTTGGATGGAGATGATCTTCTTAATAATGAACTTTGAGTAATTAATATTATTACCCTTTTGGTGGAAAATGTTGATTTCCACACTACCAAGACTACTAAGAATGTTTTCATAGAAACCTCTACCTTGTAAGACTCAACAATCCATCCACAATTCGATATATTTTTCCATCGTAATCCATGGAGATTCCTTGAATTTTTCATCATCGCCTTCAATATGAAGAATTAATTCTCTCTTTGGAGAATCAAAGTAGGTGTATTCTTTCCGAATAAATGAAGCATATGATACTTCATCATCTGGCTTTGAGGAAGTTTCCCCAACTGGAATATTTTTGCCACGTTGTCTGAGGAATTCTTGAAATTCCTTTTTAACATTTTCTTCTTTTGAAGAAGAACCAATACCACAAATATTCTGATTAAAAAGGGATTTTTTTTTCCCTTGCTGTAAGATAGGAGGTCCTCTACCTCCTCTTTCTCTATAAGAGGAATAATGACTTCTTCCAGACTGACTTATAGCTGTCATGAAAAAATAAATTCACGAGTTAAAAAATATGGAAGATGATTATCTTTCCCTTGCTTATGAATAATATTAAAGTCAAAATAAGCAAGATGTGATTGCCATCGGGCAAACATCTGCTTTGAAACATTATGTTCAAAGTCTTTGAAAAGCATGAATGTAGCAGCTTTACAATCAGTATAAATTGTAAATTTTTGATTATATAAATCATCTTGGAATTTAAGAATACATTTAACAATAGCTAAAATTTCATTAGCAGTGGCAGAATAATTATTCTGACTATTACTCCATTTACCAGAGTAAAATCTAATAATGTAATCCTTTTTATTATCAGGATTAATTTGTTTTAAAATACCACCATACCCCAAATCTGAAGCATCGGTTTCAACATTTTTTTTTTCTAAGGATTATTAAAGCATAAGACAAAGAATATTTTTAACCTTTTCTTTTATTCAATAATTGACTTTAGTATGATCATCATTCCAAAGGAGAATGATTCTTTTTAAGTCTATCGTATAAGATAAATGGAATCTTCAAAGAAGATTTTAATATAGGAGGACACATAATTAAGACTTCCTAAAAATCTTTTGTAATCGAAGTTTTATTAGTTATAATATCGAAATTTATTACTAAATTCAATACTTCGTTGAATAGGAATAATATTGCCTTTGTCAATTATATGACCAAGAAATTTAATCTTGGTTTGGAATAAAACCATTTTAGGTTTTAAAATAACTAGACCATTTTTAATGACTAAGTTTTTAAACATATCAAGATGTTTAAAATGTATTTCAATACCTTTTAGAAAATACAAGGATGTCATCAATATGTATAATAATAAAATCACTATAAGGATTAAAAATATCATTCATAATTTGTTGAAATTACGAAGAGCATTTTTAAGACCAAAAGGCATAATAATTCATCCATTAAATGACCAAAATGGTACATTAAAGGCGCTTTTATACCTATCGGTTGATTAATCCGAATTTGCCAAAAGCCCGATTTTAAATCAAATTTGAAAAAAAAAAGAGCATTGACTAATCTGCTCGAAAGGTCTTTTTTATTAGGAATATGATGTCTAATCCATTTCAAAACCTTATTAAGAGGTTTATAATTAATCACTAATCTAGAACTCCGCCTCGCTCGTAATGCTTATTAACATAAAAAACAAAGATAAGACCAAGGGGATTTAGAAAGAGAATAAAAAACTTCCGTAATAAGGAAGATATTTCCTTTTTGCATAACTCTAAATATTCATAGTTCTTTTTTGACAAGGTCTGAACTTTAGTCCAGATTTTATTTTCTTTTGAAATCTTCCTCATAAGGAAGAGAAACTATATGTTTCTTCCTATCCCAAAGAAAGATTAGGAAAATCATTACAAATTTCAATAGAAAATTTATTAATTAAAATTTTGATTTTATCCTGCAGCCTTTTAGATTATTTAATCTATCATAAATAGTGATAGAATTAATCTTTTCTTTAAGAAAATTTATTTGACAATTTTTATTATTAATTTGATCTTGAATCAAATTAAGAACCTTATGAATATGTTTAGTAATAAACTTAAAAGTAATAGGTTTACCAAGTATAGGTACATGTAATACCTCCTTCACTAACAAAGGTAAGAGGATATATTTTAAATAAAAAAAAAAACCAATAATCATTTTGGCTAAGAATGTCTTCAAAGAATAAGGAAGTTTCATTAGAAATACAACAACCATCAACACAAACATAAAGCATTTTTAAGCTTATAATTAATTTTAAAAGATCCTCCACCGCATGAGAAAAGTGGAGTGAGTAGTCTTTTCAAAGAACTTAGTAAGAGAATTATTCCTAAATTGTATTTATTACACTTAAGTCAAAGACAACTATCAATCATAGCAATAAAATCTTTCTTATAAGAATTATTTATAAGAAGAGAAATCTTAGTATACAATTTATGGGATATAATCATGTTAATAGTAGATAAATGATTTTTCTCAATATTAACATTATTATCAGTATCCAAGAATCGTGAAAGAGCATTAGAGCTATTTTCACCATCTTCAATTTTTCTGTAACGCCCCGAATCCGAATCGCCGGTCCCATACGAAATGACGACACTCTAAACTCGAGTCGCCACCTAGTGACTGTAAAATCTGAGCTTAAAATTTTCCTTTAAAATTAAACAATAAAGCTTAGATTAACATTTTGCAACGGATAGCAAAGTAAGTTTGAACATTTGTAAGATTAAAGTGTGGAGAGTCGTTTAATACATACATCAAGAATTAAGGTTGAATTATAAATTTGACAATCTTGTAAAGACATATAATCAACTTAACACTCGTAAAGTAATTTAACAATTTCGAAAGATAATACGACTTAATTTAAAAAGAGTTCATCGTAGTATTGATAGTAATAACTTGATAAATACGGGAAACTCCGTGTCTACAGCAAACTCCGGCCCCTCTCGATCATAACCTGAAAATATAAAATTGTTGGGGTGTGAGATAAAAATCTCAGTGGATGACCTGTACGCTGTTATACAGATTGACAGTACGCTAATGTTTATTATTCCGTCATTTTCCTGGGTACATTCCTTCCATTTCTTTTCCTGGGTACTCATTTCATTCATTATTTTCCTGGGTACTCATTTCATTCATTCTTTTCCTGGGTACTCATTTCATTCATTCCTTTTCCTGGGTACTCATTTCCTTTCACAATTCATTTCAAGTTGAATAATTTAACATTTAGAATACACCAACAGTCCATATAACATTAACGGCTATACAGATAGTGTCACCCACCTCGTTAACTTTATAGATAAGTTAGAACTGTCTTTGAAAAAGTTCGAAAGCAAAGGAACGGCAGGGACTACTTGTTGAGCGGGAGAGCAATTGAAGCTTTTGAGAGGAAGAAGAGTGGAATTACTTCCTTGCTTTAAGAGATGAAGAAGTCGACCCCTTCTTGCTTGAAAGAGCAGTGGAAGGCTGGTTGTTTGAGAGGAAAAAATGGGGAAAAGTTGGTCTTCTCCTTGAAGATTGTAGTGAGCGAATTAATGGCATTCAATTGAGATGAAGACTCATCTTATTGAGGAGAAGAGAGAGAAAGTCGGCCAATTTGAGAGGAGATGGAGGGGGCCGATCAAAACTAGGAGATATAGAGGGGTTAAAATGCAAGATGGAAATTAATATCTAGATATTTTCTATGTTGAATATTTTGTTATCACTTGGTATTTATTACATGATATTTACTTAGGTAGTATCGTTTAATTACTCAAAACAACAAATTAAGTTATTTAATTGCGTATATTTATATAGCACGATTTATGTACGTTGTTGGAATACTATTTGGTAGTCCAATTTTATTTAGACGTGATAGGATTGTCGCCGTCAAATTTTGTTATTTTTTTTTTCAGAGATTATTCGATTGTTTGATAGGAAAATCCTAGGTTTGATTAGGTTTCCAACCAACTTTTGGTTATTAAATTTTATTAATCAAACCTTTGGATTTAGTTCTTCTTTTAAGTGCTAGGAGTGCTTCCGCCTCAGATTGCTCGTTCTGTCATTCTGAAAATCAAAAAAAAAATATATATATATATTGCTCTTGTTAGAAAATAAATTAAAACATTAGATTTTTCTTTAAAACTGCATTTTTGGTTCTGGGTATTACATCCTTACCCACTTAACAGAATTTCGTCCCCGAAATTCCCTTCCTCATTTTCCTTAGGCATTGAAGTTACTTCACTAAAATTTCACTCGCTATGAGTATGTTGGCTACTAAAGTATGTGACTACTCTAGTCTAATATGTAGGTTCAGAAAAATAAATTGTTGTCTCATTCATTGTTAACCATTTCATTCCCATAAATTTGTCAAAGTCTTTCATTTGTTTGGTTGTTTTTCATAGGCATAGGAAGAAAGTATGCTAGTCTCATCTTCTTTTTCCCAAGTAGTTTCTTCCCATGTGTAGTCCATTGAACTCAGACTACAAAAATCATTCCTAGTTTCGGGGTCTTACATTTTCCCTTACCTTTCTCAATAAAAGAAAGACGAACAGAAAGGTCAGTATTCTGATTTTGAAGAATCTTGACATCAGTCTTAAGATTATTAATCTCATGAACTAAATCATTAATAGTTACTGGATTATTCTTAATATTCTTAAGGCGAAGAAGTTTTTCTAATTCACCCATATTATAATAATTACTATCAATCTTATTAGAAAGACTAGTTTCCTCATTCTTATAAGAAGAATTATGATAAGAGGAATTATGCATTTGATCAATAATTTTATCTCTTAAATCAGAATCTTTGATTTGTTTAAGAAATTCTAAAATGTTGCTATCAGTCAAGACACTAATATTCATATCTTGAAATTGACTCATGAGTTTATAAAACTCATTATCAGTATTATCATCAGTATTACTGATACAGTTAAGACAAGGTTTTCCAAGCACACAATCGTTGCATTTTTCCTTATCAGACTTAACAGAATTTTCATCATCAGATGAAGATTCAATAGAAGAGCAGTCATTATAAGACTTTTCTGATTCCGAATCAGTATTATGACTCATAACAATTTTAAAAAGAGTTTCTTTGAGCTCTTCATTAATATCAAGATTTCTAATCTTGTCTTTAGCATATCACTGATTAGCATAATGACCAGACCTATTACATTTTTTACAAATAATTGTATCACATCTTCTCTTTTTAAAAGATTTTCTCTTATTTTTATCATTTTCATGATTTTTTTCTTTATGTTTCTTAGAAGAATGATGTTTTCTTCTTTTATAAGTAGATTTATGTTTAATTTTTTTTTTATTAGTTTTAGACAAACTATTTTTAGAATTAGGATTATCTAATCCAAATTGGTCACATAATTGACCTAATTGTTTTCTTTCCATAAGATTATCTTTTTTAATTTGATTTTTTAATTTGAGTTCATTACAAAGATTTAATCCTTCCTAAACACAAATACTAATGATTTGACCAAAAGTATAAGACTCATAATGAATTGAATTAGAGTCTTTTCTGAGAGTTTTCTTAACTCTTTCAGCAAATAAATAAGGAAGACCATCAACAAATTTATTCTTCCAAATATCCTGATTACAATCAGGAATCTCATAAATACGAGACAAGAAAGTATCTTTGTATCATCTGAAATCAGTAAGAGTTTTACACTTTCTAGTATTTTTATATTATAGGTATATTGACCAGTAAAATGATCCAAAATAGTAAGAATCAAAGAATAAACAACATTAGTTTTAGTCTCACCATTTTCAACTTTAATAGAATTAAAAATTTCATTTCTATTATGGGGAGTTAAATAATTATCCCACCAACCTTTTGTTGACCAAAGAATAATAATAGCCCATCTAAAGATTAAAATCATTATTACCACTGGTTCTACAAACAGAATTATACATAAGCATACGATGACATTGAGTGAAAATATGATTATCACTCCCACCATCAATATTCCATTCATAAATACCTTTTCCAGAATAAGAATTACTAAAAAAGTTTTTTTGTTCTTCATTAAGAACATCCATAGGAGTAGACCTCTTATAATAATAAGTAGACATGGTAGGTCTATCAGCCCATTTCATTCTATTAATACTATAAGTATCAATATTACTAGAAGAACCAACATCAATTGGTTGAGTAATGTGACTATTATCTAAGTCTAAGTCATCATCTAAAGCTGAAATATTAAGGTTGCTAAATTTTTCATTAATGATTTTTTCAAGACCAGACACAGAAGCTTCAGATTTAAAATCTTTTATCTCAATAGGAGATTGAATAGACGAAGCTGTTTTAATAATAACATTATTATTATTATCATAATTTTCAGATTTGTTCTGAGAATCAATTTTAGAGATGATTTTATCAACTTTATCATGTAAAGAAATAATTTATTCTCCAAGAATAGAAAGATAAAGATTACAAAAATTATTTTGTTCAATCATTTGATTAACATGTTTAACAGTAATTTGTAAAACATCATTTTCAATGATTCTGGAGAATGGAAGAAAATTAAATATCCTCCCATTTTTCTCAATTTGAAAAGGAACATCAGGAGGGTAAACAGATTTTTGTATTCCTCCAGAAATAATTTTATAATCACGTTCAATAACTGAAATGTAATTAATATAAAAGGTTTTAATAAACCATGGAGCATAATAAGTAATTTCATTATGTTTTTCACATAATTTATAAAAATTGTAAACAAAGTAATCTAAATCATCTTTTGAGAATGATTTAAAATACCAAATTCTAAACTTATCCCATTTAGGATTATTAAACTCATCATTAATATGAGCTCTAGTAGAAGATCCTTTAGAAAAATCTAAGAAGTTTGTAAAATCCATAAAATTACATTTTAAAGTTACAATCTGAAATTGTTTTAGGATCAAATCGATCTTTGTGGATAATATTGTTTTCATTAATAATTATTTTCTCATTATTATTAATTTTACAATAAGAATTTTCTCTATAAGAAGAAGTAAGAGCTCTAGAGTCAAAAGGTAATTCTACCTCATAATCCAAAGGAGATATAAGAGAATGACTAGACATTGATCTAGAATAAGAAATCGAATGTCTTCTTTGATTATTTTGAAAACCAATACTAATAATACCATTATTACTTTGAGTAATATGTTTAAAATCACTATTAATAATATGATTTTTAGGAACATATTGTTCTATAATCAAATTTTCAGGAAAAACAATTTCTTCCCACTTAATGGATCTTCTGGTAGTAATGTTTGATTTACCAAAATTAGTTTCAATAAGAATAGTCTCATTATTATCTTTTTCAATCCTTTTACACATAGGATTAAGTGTAAATAAAGGTTTATAATAAATACTTGAATGATATACACATAACTTCATTACCTGGTATGTAATTATAGCCATGTGTTTTAACATTTAATGTTAAAGCTTCAAGAATATTACTATCAGATAAAGATAGAGATAAATTAGGATATGTGTCAAAATAAACAGGTCTTAAAGCCAAGCTAGACTCTATAATTCCCATTAGGGATTGTGTCCAGTTAAGATTTCTACCGTCTCTAAAAACTTTCTGGTAATCCATTTAAGGTAAGCGGTCTAAAAGCGACCTGAACACAACCAATATGTAAGAACTTATGAGTTCTTTTGTCAGGTAAAATATCATTTTTACTAAGTAATTTAATAACCATCTCTTCTTCATGAAGAGGTATGGAAGATTCAGTGGTTTTAACAATTTGTTTAAAACCTATCTTTTCAAAAGCTCCTAATTTATAAACCATTTTAGGTTCAATTTTAGGAATAGTCCATTTATTTAATAAATCAAGATTTTCAGGAATATCATATTCCTGAGTCATACTGTTCTTGACAGTATCCTTTAAACGGAACAGATTCATAAGAATCAAAGTTGTATTGAATCATGATACCATATAACTATATATACACTACTTCTCATGACTCTGATACCATATTAACACTACAATATATAATGATTTTAAACATATTACTCAAAGTAATTATGATATTATTAATATTGGTTTTCAAAATAACCAAAGAAGACATTCGACTTCTTATTCTAGATCAATGTCTAGTCATTCTTTTATATCTCCTTTGGATTATGAGGTAGAATTACCCTCCGAGTCTAGAGCTTCTACTTCCTCTTATAGATAAAATACTCATTGTAAAACTAATAATTATAACAATGAGAAAATTATCATTAATGAAAATAATATTATCCACAAAGATGGATTTGATCCCAAAATAATTTCGGATTGTAACTTTAAAATGTAATTTTATGGATTTATATATATATATATGAGAGATGATTTTAAAAAAAAATTGATGACATAAGAATTTGGACACATGAGTTCGAGTCCCATCCAATTATCATTAAAAAAAATCAAATTTTAAGTAAATTATGAGTGCTTGGTTCTATATTTCAATTACTCTTACAATTTTTGATTGTCCAAAATTAATTTTTAATGTTATACTTATATCAATTCTTTTAGATTAATTTTTTTATGTCATTTTTCTTTTTCTTTTAATTGTTATAAACTTATAACATTATTAATGGGCCGGTTCAATAAATAGTATACTGTTTAGTCGATCCAACCAGTCGAGTTTAAGCTACATTAAATTTAGGCTTTGAAATCTTGGGCTTATTCGCATAACACGTTTATTTTCGATTAAACTTTGAGCATCCCTTATTCTATCTGGGTTTCTTTTCCATTAAATCCAATCTTAATGTTTATCTTTATCAATGTTTTCATAACCGGAACGGCGATCAAATCGGGCTGAGCATCGGTCGGCGGTACAACCGGTTGGACTGGTCTGGGTCTCATGTGCACCCAGATGCATACAAGACCTAACCAATCGACAATATTCGAACCGTTAAAATGAATCCTATCTATTTTTTTAAAAATATTTTGTATATTATATTAAAATAAAATAAATATACACTTATAAAACTTTAAAATGACAATTTATAAGTTTCATATTGAAAATTAACACAATAGAATCATAAACAATATCATACAATACAATTTAAGATATTAAAATTTGAAATAGGAGTGATAGAAATTATGATTAAGTTTTATTAAAAAAAATAATTAAAAACCGGTTCTACCCAATTCAACCGGTTTCCGGGTTTTGACCAATTTTTCCGATTCAATCGTAAACAATTTTTTGAGGGTAATTGAACCGGTTTCATGATTGATTCCCGGTTCAACCGGATTCTCAAAACATTGATCTATATTACGCAGATTCAAGGTTTACTCTTTTTTTTGTTTAGGCAAACTGTTGTGATTTTAAATTAATCAAACAATAATACAAAACTGTATCACATAAGAATTTTGTCTTTTTTAATAGTTGTAGAAGAGGTAAAGATTCGAACGAAATTTAGCTCTTATTCACCGATGTGTCAAAACTAATTTTCATGAATAATTTAGAAGTTTTAAGATGCAATTTTCTCAATTTGAACTCTTTGTTACCTATTCTTCGACTAATACTACGTTTTCTCACCTCCTTTGGTTTTTTTTTTTTTTTTTTTTTTTGTATTTGGAAGTTTGGAATATCTTAGTTGGAACCAAGGGCCAGCAGAATTCCAGAGGCCAGACGGCTGCCTTAGGGTCATTTAGAATTTTTTTTTTTTTTTTCCAGATATTAATATTACTTGAATTTTCAAATACGAAAAATAAAAAATCACAACAATTAACATAAAATCATACTATAATTACAAAATAAGAACTCAAAAGAGTGTTTTTTAATTTTTAGATTTTTTTAATTTAAAAAAAAATATCATTTTGGTTCAGAGACAACATTCACGCTTAAAAGACGAAAACACCTAGAATCTACCGATTTTTGTGCGAAGTTACCGCGGATGACCGGCGCCTAAGGCGATTTTTACATCCTTGGTTGGAACAGATAACATTGTGCGCTAAAAAAAGTACACTTTGGCATCATTTTTTTCACATCCACAATCGCAATGTTGGCAATAGCGACTTTAGCTCATTGGATAATGAATTTTAGTGACAAACATGAAAGATAAACCGGAGACGTTTTTGGTTGTTGTTCGTAACAACGAGGAAAGGTAGAAGAAGAAACAATCGAAATCATCGAACATCAAATAGCCAAATTGAGGGGGAAAAATCTCCAATTAGGAAAAAGAAATAAGCATTGGAAATCGAATCTTCTGAATTCAGCTCTCGACAATGGATTGTGCTCCGAGAATTTCGCCGTCTTCAATTTGTGCACTGTCCAAGATTTCCCCTTCTCATCATCATTTGCACAAGAATTCGAGGTTTCTCCCCAAAATTGGTTTTGAAAATCACTGCAACGACGCCGTCTTGCGCTCTTCTTCGAACCCTAGGGTTTGTACTCCTAATTTGCGATTTCTGTTTCCTGGATTGATCTGCTTTTTTAACTAGTGTAATGCAAATCTATTTTAATCAACAGTCTTCAGTTCTCAAGTATGAACATTCGAAAGCGGTGATAGATAATGCATAAGTAAGCAGAAAATTAATATGAATACAATATGATTATAGAATCACATATCCATTTATATACTGTGATGTCTTATAAGACTCAATGGACATAATCAGATTTCATTCTTTATATATGCATTTCAGTTATTGAGTTTGCACGATTAAGTATACTTAGAGGATATATCATGACATTGCAGACTGTGAGATGTGCTATTGGGGATGTGCATAAGCAAAGAAGTAGTCTTGAATCTCTTTTTTGTTACGATAAACCTATTCCCGAAGAAAGAATCGAGAAGCCTGTTGGGTTATCATTGGCTGAGAAAGATGTTGGAGAAAAACCTCGATGTTCGAGTTGTGAGGCTAAAGGTGTGCATCTTTGCCTCACCTGTGTCGGGTCAGGCTTATATGTGGATTCTATCTTGGAGAGCCAAGGAATCATTGTTAAAGTTCGATGTTTAGGTAATGTTCTAAGATAATTTCTTGATGAAAATTTGTGTAAATTTTGCTATTTCTGATTCTCGTTACTGTTAATGATACATTTTTTCGTTTGTATTACAATTTGGCATACGATGAGTTAAAAAGAAAATCATTGCCATGCACACTGTAATCATCTTGTTAAAAGAAAAGCGATGAAACCAATATAAAACAACTGCCAATCATAGAACATGTTGTCTTAGGTAGATCAAATAGCCGCCTGAAAAGTGTAGGAGAGGATAATTCCTTGACCACAGTGGTGAGAATCTTGATGTCTCCTTGTTTATAATGCAGGTTGTGGGGGAACTGGGAACACAATGTGTTCAGAATGTGGAGGCAGGGGTCACATTTGACTTGGCTTATATACAAGGTTTGCTTCCCATTAAACTGGTTTATTCCTCAGATGTGAACAGCTAGTGTGGAATGCAAATCCGGATTACAGTTCTTCAATATATGTAGGCTTTGGTTTTAAAATTTGTATCATTTGATGAATCGGAACAAAATTTGTTTAATATGGCAGACGCTGTCTGTTGATGTTGGTGTGCAATAACTTTTTTTAACTCCATAATTGCTGTTTGCCAAATTATCTCCAAAATTAAAGAAAATTAGAATAGAATAAATTATAATTTTTTTTTTTTGGTTTCTCCTGATCATTTGGAAATCTCTCTTGTTGGGTGCTTATAAAGTGTATTAAAATTAAATCCATCCTGTTCCAATTGCTTCACTGTTGGAAATTCTAGCTATGGTAATTGTGTGATGCAATTCTAAAATAGAGCGTGTGGGTAATGTGAGAAGGAGAATTATTGAGTGAGGTAAACATTGTCACTCGTTATGTTAAAATTTGGACTATGGAAAAATTATGTAAAATGAACAACACTATCGAAATGGCACGTCAGTCAGTAACATCTTTTGCTCTAATGTCAAACAAATATGAAAAACTAGAGTAAGAGTCATTTCTATCGTTTTCTAACTACTCATGCACATTGTGTAGAAAATGGAATATCAAGAGTGCATCTCTTAATATTGATTGTATGTGAGCTGTTTGTAGTAAAGTTCTTCTAGGCTTTCATACTTCCAATCTTTCTAGCTCCTGCATATAAGCTGGGATGATATTCCCAAACTGTTGGCTTTGAGGATTTTCTGCATAAGCTACATAATATGCCATTACACTTGCTTGTACCCATGCCATAGCCACCCTATTCTGCAATGCATACAGTATGAAACCTTTTATTTGTCATGACATTGTTTAAAAAATGAAAAAAAGAAGAAGAAGGTAAAAGTCAATATCATAGTCATAGCTTACCATGAAATATCCAGTTAAGAAGGCAAATAGGCACACTTCAGTTGCATAACTCCTGTCAATAACAAGTGCCCAAGTACCACCCAGTAATGCACATATAGACCCTGCTCCCACCCCACTTAGGAAGCAGAGTGAACTAGTTAGGTCCAAATTGATCAACTTCTCTATCCCGACTCTTCGAAACACATCCCATGTATCCATTGAAGCCTGAACAATCCCTTTGTTATACACCCCAACATGCACAAAACCCCATCTGTTCCCATATAATACAATCCTAGACGAAACCCCTGAACAGCAGTTTGTGCATGAGAACATAAACTCATCTACATCCCCCGAGATCAAACTAACTGCTCGACCAAAACCTCGAATGACATCAAAAACCGGTATGATAATCGAGCCTATGATAATACTCCCCATTGAATATTTAGCTGCACTTTTAACCACTGCCTTGAAATCAACCTCTATTCCACATGTAAATTGCATATACTTGATGTGTGATACCGTGACTTGCATCGTATTCTTGATGATCTGTGTGGTCCAAGTCAAGCTTCCTAGGATCAGGAAAATGAATAGAGTGTCGATTTTCGTTCCTGTGGCAGTGGCTCCGCCAATACCAACCATCAAGAAAGACGAATAGAGGGTACTGATAATGATTGATAGAATTACACTAGTTTTGACTTTAAGAGGATGATATGCAATAGAAACTGTTAGTATCCTGTTAGCATTCTCTAATCTGGGAGTAACCCAACATGCATATAAGGACTGCAGTATGGAGAAAACTAGTGCAATTACTGATGCTGCTAGACTGCCTTTTGTGCCTATAGAGACGAGTAGGACCCCGAATGCACATGTGAGCAGAGGGCTTAGCCAGAATGTAGCTTTGAGAGTTCTTGAAGGACTGAAATTCAAGAATGCTTGCCACGAGAATGCTATGATTCCGGCACAAGCCGTTGAGGAAAGAACCAGCAGGTACCATTTCTTTGGTTGAAAATGTTTGACTGATAAGATGCCTTGCACCGTGAGGAAAATTACTAGAACAGAGATTATCGCCAAGTGCGCGTAGAATAGGAAACGAAAGAGCTTGTTGTGGAAATTTCCCTCCCTTCTCATCTCTACATTTGTTTCCTGTATCTGCATTCAATTTCATCTGTTAGTTAATGCATAACTAGAACTAATTCTTGATTGAAAGAGAAACAAGAAAGTCAAGAAACAATGCAGATCATTAACCTTGATTCTTCTTGATGAGAAACTCTGTTGCGGGGCTTGAGTATCATCAACACTTTGCATTTGAATAATCGATTCCCTGTTTTTTCATTGGCATGAAAATGGGATCTTGGAGTATTTCCTCAGCAAAAAAGAAGCGGTTTCTATTTGAAAAACGATTTCAAGAAATTATTCTATATCCATTATGAAGTCTCTTTCAAGGCATTTATATATATGCACATGTGCACATATATGTGTACATACACGCCACAGACTTGATCCTACTCCATTATCATAATTTTGCCCTGAATGGTATTTGTGCTATTATGGGGGTGGTTAAAAGAAAGTCAGAAACGGTGACGTATTGAATAGGGTCTCTCATGGCTCTCGTGATGCAGTTGAGTACTTAACCTTGATTGCAGTTGCCCTTTTTATCAACCAATAGGAACTACCTAGGGTAGCTTTAGGCCCAAAAGAATGTGGTATTTGTTATCAATCAATGCCTTTTGGTTCACCGGTTCAAGGGATTATGAAAAATGTATCCCTTTTTGTCTTTTTCAAGATTCATTTTCACAAATTCTCTGTAATATGAGATAATTTTCAAGGTTAATTGTATCTTATCCACCTACTCAATTTACGATTATTTTAAAAATGATTTATAAACTTTGATTTGCCTCGTGTTAGCATCCATAATGGACCATCCAATACGTGTTTAATCATTGAATAGATGAAAGTTGATATTTAAAATCATTGTGAGTGTTCATTAAATTAGAGAGAGAGTGTCATCCATCAAATGAAATGGATGGAGAGAGAAAATGATTTTAGTAGAGAAGTTGGTAGAAATGATATGAATGTGGGACCCACAAAGAAAATAAGGATGGATGAATGATTGATAAACTATCATGGTAGTTTTATTTAAAGAATTAAATATTTATAAATTAGTGATATGGAAATGATGTGGAGGAGAGATAGTGGATGGATGAATGAATTTTCATCCATCAATTATCAGATGCTCTTAGATGGTTTTTGAAAAAGGATCAGATTTAATTGTTAAACTCCTTCCATCCTGGATGACTTTCACAATTATTGTTTTTTCCTATTTTAGTGATCGAGTTTTTTATTAGTATTTAAAATGATAAAATAACTTTTAAAGAGACATATAATAGAGGCGATGTATATTTATCACACCCCTTCTTAAAAATTATTTTATCATTTTAAATACTAATAAATAACTCGCTTGTTAAAATACAAGAAAAAAAGTATTGTGCAAGTAATCTTGTGACGGAGGTGTATTCTATTTTAGACGATCTTAGGTGGGTTTAGGTCGTGGATTATTGAGAGAGAGAAAAGGATAATGAAAAACAAAATGATAAAGATGGATTTTTTTTTTTGTTTTTTATTTGAAAGGAAACAAAGATGGAGTTGTTGAAATTAGCTGAAAATGAATCATAATCCATGTGAAGTCTTTAAAGACGAGAAGCAACAAGGTTGCTTGAAACTTATCAAACTTGGACCAGCTGGCGAATGGATTTTAAAATCGCAGACGGTGAATATCGATAAATAAAATATATTTTTATGTAGACTTATTTTATATATAAATTGCATACAATAAGATCAGATCTGATATAAGTATGATATTTCTTAAAGTTCAAATAAAATTACAACTATAAGTTATAACTAAGTCAAGTCTTCATTTTCGAAAGCAGTTGGAGATCTTTTTAGAAGCGATTTATTGTCTTTAATATTTGTGTTTCATCCGTTATTTTCTATTTAAATTAGTAATAAAAACTAAGAATACAACACTTCTTTATAAAACCGCCTCACAACGGTATTTAATCTAAATTGGGCATTGACGCTTTAACACTTTGGGAGGGGTGAGCGTTAATTGTGTTAAGTTGTACTTCGTCTCATGCATGAGACCGTCTCATACGGATTTTTTGTCATAATTAAAAGTCCTAATAAAATAACAAGCCTAATCTATCAACAAATTATATTAAATTAACTAATTTCATAAATTCTCAATAAATACCTTCAAATTATAAACTTTATACAATCAAAGTCATATGCACATTATATAAAAAATATTACAAGCCCCCTTTTATTTATAAAAAATACTATTATATTAAATCAATGATTTAAGTAGAAGATAAATAACAATTGTGGTCAAAAATTGATAAAAGAAAAGGGAAAAAAAGAAAGATACAGTTTACCTTGCCGAGAAAAACTGGTCTCTAATCTACTGACTTTTAAGTTTTAACCAAGTCTAACATATTTGTATTATATTTATAATATAATGGCATGCTGAAAAATTATTATACATATATGATATACATAAAAAAAAACAAATTGGGGTACAGCTGTACCCTTGAACTAAACAAGTCCGCCTCTGCTTGGACCCTTTTCCCCGTAATCAAAACAATTCCCAAGTTCGAATTTCCGGAGTTTATTTATTACACACATATTTTTAAAACCTTTTTTTACGAATTTAAATGCCATATAAATTAATTTATGTGCAAGCTGCATCATTGGAGGATGTCTCCCCAAATCACCAAATGTCTTACCAACTCGACTGTGCCCATGGGGCTACTATTTTCTAATATCGAACAGGTGAAAAATGGTCGCCTCCAGCAATTATACCCTAAATTGATTTTGTTAGTGCCTAAACTAACGTTAATCGGTTCCAAATGTTGAACCATATAATTAGGAGTGAGTCTCATATACACTAAGTTATCTTAAAAATTTACAACTTTTGCATATTTCAAATTGCGCACAAGACTTTTACAAGATATAAGACTTAGTCTATAGTTAGTGTAAACCTGACTAAACTTCAGTGTGGATTCATTGATTAGTACACCTCCGGTGCTGGTAAGCAGGGACGGACCCATAAATTTTATATTGCGGGGGCACAAATAAAATACAAATATAAACTAAGAAATTCTTTCTGTATAATAACTCAAGTCTATTACAATTAAAATTTCATTGAATTTTCATAGATTAAAATATTTTCATGATTGATTCAATATCAATACTACTAAAAATTTCTCTCTTACAAAATTTTAGACAGAAATATTTACGAAATTTTATGGACATAAATATTTTTATAGACCAGACACGCAGCGGGATACGGGGGGAATTGTGACTTGTGTAGGAATTTGAATTTGGCATTTGAGCCGTATGTTCAAATATAATTGGGCTCTATTACATAACATTGCATGATGAGCTTTACAAGAATAATAGTAAATATAATTAATTTATATAAAATATAAAATTAATAGTAAAAAGATTAGTAATTGTGGGGGCACGTGCCCCCGGAGTGGACAGGGTGCATCCGTCTCTGCTGATAAGGTCGGGACCGTGGTCGTCCGTCTACGGTTTGCCGGTCAGCAGCCATCGAGTAGAGTAGGAGTTGCTTTCAATCATTTTTATTTTTATTTTTGACTAAAAGAAAAATTAAATGCAAAAAGTGCACTTATCGAGAAGGTCGTCCACATGAATTGAAGGCTCAACTCAATAATAGGAGCTCTCATAATCACGAGCAACCCTAGTAAGATTATGTGCCAATAGATTGACATTTCGACACGTCCAAAAAATTATGTAGTGTGGACATCACTATTAGGGGAAGAAAACTTTTATATATATATATATATATATATATATATATATATATATATATATATATATTCTAATATACTCCCTTCGTCCCACTATATTTGTTTCACTTTCCTTTTATGGTCGTTCCACTATATTTGTTACAGTCCATAAATGGAAAAAATAACACTCTAATAACTATTATATGACAAAAACTCATATGGCATTTATCTCACGACGGTGACGTGATCTAACTTAGTACAAATCACATCCACCTCTCCCAAAGTGTTGAAGCGTCAAACCCAATTTATACCTCGTCTCACCGTGAGACGGTCTCATGCAAGTGTGTCTTCTATTATATTAATATTATTCCCCTCATTTTTCATCCTAACTACCCCAAATACTTTTACTTTCTATCCATTAAATACTATAAAAGCCAACTATCTATTATTTTAATATTATTTCTTAAACAATTCAATAAAAAGGTTTTGCATAAAATATAATCTTTTATGGTGAAAGACATATTTGTAATTATAAAAAGGTTGAGATATGAGGCCCAATTACAAATTTGTGAAAGGCACAGGTTATTAGCACCACCATTTTTAGTAAATGCACCGTCTGGATCAAAATACCCCCATCAGATTAATACACTCCCTATGAGACCATGTTTATCGGGCTGATACATGCCCTGGTCATCCACATGCGACAAGAAAGAAAAAAAAAATCAAAATTCATTAATATTTGATGACCTTGGTCATCACATGAACATGGGCGTCCAACATTTGCCCAAATATGCTCCATTCATTTCATGACACATGGCGTAATCTAATTGATTCAGTATATTTTACCTATATAATTTTAAATTTCAATTTATTTATTTAAACAAAAAAAATAAAAATAACACCAAAATTCATGAAATAAAATTCTTTATAAATAGAGATCAATATTGATATATTTTGGATCATAATTTCAAACACTCTCATTTTTCTTCTTGACTTGTGTCAAATTAATTTTTATCATTTTTTACATGGATCCAAATCATCCCAATTTTAAATTTTTTATTCCTATTCTAAATTTTAAAATTTAAAACCAAGATTTATTTATTTTCTTTTGTATTTCAATTCTTGTAATTTTAAATTTTGTTATTGGATGTGGTAATTTATTTTAACTGTATTGTAATTTTTTTATTATAATTATGATTTTTTTAATATCAAATAATTGTGTATTTTTTAAATATAATAAATATAATGAAAAATAATTATAAATTTAATTGTTAAGTTATAAAAGAAATAATTTATTAAAGAAATAATGTTGTTGTTGTGGGTGGATTTGGATAAACAATAAAAAAAAATGAATTTGGGTTGTAGAGTAAATTGTGTATGAGGAGGAGAGAGAAATGCATTGTTTATTATTTGGTTATGGTTACGGTGGACCTGTATTTATCTTCTCTTTCCTTTCCTTAATTTTTTCACCCACAGCCGCTGCAAACCAGACACCCCCAAACTTATTTCTCCACTCCTCCACTAACCCGCCCCCACCCATCTTCTTCTTCTTCTTCCTCCTCCTACACCCCGATGCCATCCGTCGCACACACTATCCCCAACGTTGGCGCCCCCAGCCGACGCCGTCTCGTTTGCCCAACCATTTTCAGCTCCACGCACTGCACCCGTACGCCACCGCGCCATCCTACTAAAGGTATTTCTTATTTCGTTTAATTTCTTCTTATTTTATTTCTTTTCTCTTTTTTCGGATCTGGTTTTTTGAAAAAATGTACGTTTTTTCGAAAAAAAAAATCCATTTTTTTTTTATATTTTCGAATTCTTTTTGTTGAAATTTATTGGTTTTTCCGAAGATTTGGTATATTTTCGAATATTGTTGTCGATATCTGTCATTATTTTTGAAAAAAAATTCTGAGAAATTTCCATGAGGTTTTTTTTAACTATCTTTTTTCAAAATTTTCCTGAAATTTTTGCATACATTTTTTTTTTCGATATTTTGTATATTTTGATTTTTGATATATGGATCTGAGTTTTTTTAGCTTGGTTACACTACGTTTTTCTCACTTCTAATTTTAAAGGGTAATATAGTCTTTTTATGTGTAATTTTTTTTTTTAAATTTTGTACGGGGTGTATTTCCTAAAGTTGGCGGTGCAAATAACCCGCGCCTTTGTGAAAACCTAGCACAACACACTGCGTTATAACAAAAAGGCTGAGAGCGAGGACCAGTTGCAAATGGGTGGCAAGGTAAAGGGCCGTAGAAAACACAATGTAACTCACCACTTAAAAATAGACCACACTCGTGACTTTAGTTAGTTGCCTGCTACAATTGTAAAAAGAAAAGGTTTCATTTTACTTGATAAAAATACATTTAGCAACAAATTGTAAAAAGATAAGGTTTTATTTTGCTTGATAAAAATACATTTAGCAACGAGATATGCGGCTAACTAAATAGCATATAGTAAAAAGATGCTTAATTAATATTTTTAGAGGTTTTATAAGTTTTTATAAATGGATTTAATCTATCCTTCTATAAAATTTATTTCAAGCTTTTGAGCATATATATATATTTTTTTGGATGAAAGGAGTAATATATAACAGAGGGAATATATTAGAAGAAAGGGAGCATTATGCCATTATCAAAGTGAGAGTTGGAGGTTTAAAGTTGAAAGCCTTCCCTTCCCTTGAAAGAAAGGAAGGCTAGCTAAGATCCCATCTACACACTACCAATTACCCCACCCCCAAATTTAAAATAACAACAACTAACCCAATTGCCAACTAACTCCAAAATCCCATCCCATTCCTATTCATATAATTTCCACCAAATTAAACTCACAACCAAATCCCATCAAAATGGGCATCAAAATCTTCATCTTTTTCTTCATCCTAGCTTCCCTCCTCTTATCCCTCATCTACTTGAGTAATTTGTTTAAAATCACTATTAATAATATGATTTCTAGGAACAGATTGTTCTATAATCCAATTTTCAGGAAAAACAATTTCTTCTCACTTAATGGATCTTCTGAGAGTAATGTTTGATTTACCAAAATTAGTTTCAATAAGAATAGTCTCATTATTATTTTTTTCAATCCTTTTACACATAGGATTAAGTGTAAATAAAGGTTTATAATAAATACTAAATATGATATACACATAACTTCAAAGACTTTATGTAATTATAACCATGAGTTTTAACATTTAATGTTAAAGCTTCAAGAATATTACTATCAGATAAAGATAGAGATAAATTAGGATATGCGTCAAAATAGATTTTTATCCTAAAACCAAACTAGATTCTATAACTCCCATTAAGATTGTGTCCAATTAAGGTTTCTACCATCTCTAAGAGAAGCTAGAAAGCTTTATGGTAAACCATTTAAGGTATGCGGTCTAAAAATGACCTGAACACATCCAATATGTAAGAACTTATGAGTTCTTTTGTAAGGTAAAATATCATTTTTACTAAGTAATTTAATAACCATCTCTTCTTCATAAAGAGGTATGGAAGATTCAAAGGGTTTTAACAATTTGTTTAAAACCTACCTTTTCAAAAAGTTCCTAATTTATAAACCATTTTAGGTTCAATTTTAGAATAGTCCATTTATTTAATAAATCAAGATTTTCGAATATCATATTCTCCGAGTCATAATTGCTTTTGACAATTATCCTTTAAACGGAACATATTCATAAGAATCAAAGTTGTATTGAATCATGATACCATATAACTTATATATACCATACTTCTCATGACTCTGATACCATATTTACATAAGGATCGTGCAAAGATCCCTTGCTTATAAACAATTTCAAAATCAAAATATGCAAGATGAGATTGCCATCGGGCAAACATTTGTTTACAAACATTATGTTCAAAAAATCTTTGAAAGATAAAAGAAGAAATCATGCAATCGGTTTTTAATAGTAAATTTCTGATTGTATAAGTCATCCTGGAATTTATTTCTTCATGACAGTTATGAGCCAGTCTGGAAGAAGTCCTTATTCCTCTTATAGAGGAAGAGGAGGCAGAGGATCTCCTATTTTACAACAAGGGAGAAAATCCCTTTATAATCAGAATATTTATGGTATTGGTTCTTCTTCAAAAGAAGAAAATGTTCAAAAGGAATTTCAAAAATTCCTCAGACAACGTAATAAAAATATTCCAGTTGGGGATAATTCCTCAAAACCAGATGATGGAGTATCATATGCTTCAGCTATTCAGAAAGAATACACTTATTTTGATTCTCCAAAGAGAGAATTAATTCTTCATATTGAAGACGATGATGAAAAGTTCAAAGAATCTCTATGGATTCTTATGAAAAAATATATCCCGAATTGTGGATGGACTGTTGAGTCTTACAAGACTAGTGGTTTCTATGAAAACATTCTTATTAGTTTTGGCAGTGTGGAAATTCATCATTTTCCACCTAAGGGTAATAGTATTAATTACTCAAAGTTCATTATTAAGAAGATCATCTCCATCCAAGAATGGAGTATTTCTCCTTTAGCTGAAAAGAAGATGTTGAATGAAGTCAACAAGATCAATTACCAGTACAATTACTGGGATTATCTTGAGAGTTTTTATAAAACTCTATTTTATCACAATTCCAAGCATTCTCATACTTGGTTGATCAAATTATGTGATAATATTGGAAGAAATCAAATTCCTAACTGGTTTTTCTCCTGGTGGGAGATTTTTGATGTCATGGCAAATATTTTGCCAGAAGAGGTCAAACCTCTATTAGAAGAATACTCTATAATATCATCTTCTCTTAAATCTCACAGTACAAGTGGTAAACCCATTTGTATGTTTTTCATTGATTCAGGACTCCCATGGGTCTGGAAATGGAGACCAGATTTTGGTTATACTGAAACTGGTATTCCTTGTTTATGGAGGATTTATTCCACAAGATTTTGGAATAATCTTAATACTCTTACACTAGGTTCCAATGAACTTCCTATTCAAGAAAATATTGATAGGATTAAATCCAAAATGGATTTTTACAAGAAAAGTATCGAGGACCATATTCCTAATATCATTTCTTATTTTTCTGAATACTCCAAGAAGTATTTAGGTATTCTCTCTAAAGAGAAAATTATTGATCGATATATGGATCTGATAAAAAATGATCTATTTGGAGATATTGATTTTTCAGATTCAAAATCTGATGCTTCTATGTTATCTGGTTCTGATCTTCAGGACGCTCAAGACCCAAACGAAGATTGTCAAGATCTTCCTCTTCACGAAAGTTTTGACTTGTTCAAAAACTCTCTTAAAGAGAGAATAAATGATAAAAAATAATTATGGAAGGATCTTACCTAAATGGTTTCTTTACATCCATCACAAGTGAAGGATGGGATATTAGTCATGGAATAATTTGTTCCAGATTATTCTACCTTTTAAATGATACAGGAGGTGTACATTATAATATCTGGAGAACTTCTTCTGATATTCTTATTGATAATAATAACAATTTTATCAAAGATAAGAATTATCTTAAAATTCTTAAAGAGGATAAGAGTTTTGGAAGTATGGATTACATGGCTTGAAGCTTCAATTAGAAGGAATGAAGGATGACTTATTTATCCCAATCGCCAAGAATTGACAAGATTCAAGGAGACACTAAGACTCCTGAAAAAGCAAGCTTCTTTAATGGCAATTTAGAAAAGATTTTTGACTTAGCACATTTTTGTAAAAATGTGACTATAGTATCAGACAAAATTAAATTTCGTCATTGCTTACATCAGCAGATAAAGTATTGTTCCTAAATAGTAATTACTATTCAAGCTTTTTCCTTTTTTTTGACTTTTGCGGTTTTGTTTTTTCCGCACTGTTTATTTTTTATTTTGAAATCCGGGGTTTCATGTCTGACTCTTTCATCTATATATAGGTTTGTTTTTCCATTTGGGAGGTACACTTGAGTTTACTCGCCCTCTCTTTTTCTCTCTCTACCCCTCTTGTGTGCAACCCTTAAAGCCTTGTAATAATTATGTTTATAAGTTTGTTTATGGTAAAGGCTCATTAAGGTATATTTGTTGTCTATTTAAATTTTGTTTTTAAATTTTCATTTCTGATGATCGCCGCCTCTATGGACGGCTAGAATACTTGTATTGAATCATGACCTGACTTAATTATACTCTACTATCATGTGCATTTGGAATTATATTCCTATAATGATCTGTAATTTGATATATCAAAGGTAGAGTTGGTTTAACCAGTAGGTTTGAGATTTCCAGTGATATTCATGAGTTAACTATGTGGGCTAGCCCTTTTTGTCGTTATGCCGATGAGTAGGCGCAGACGTTTTCTGGGCGTAAAAGTTTTTTTCAGGTTAACTAATGGACTATGAAATTTCTCAGTAATTTTCTATTTGTGTTTGTAAAAGATCCACAAGATACTATTGATATAGATTTTTTTCACGATCCTTATGTAAATATGGTATCATTATATATATATATAATACTCCCTCTTCTCATTCTTAAGGAAACTCTTACTGTTCATGAGAATTTTAAGAAATAGTTTTAAAGTGTTGGGGGTAAAGGTGGGGAAATCAACTTTATTGTTAAGGTTATTACACTTTATTAGAGGTTAATTAAACCCTCTAAAAACCTGCTAAAATGGCTGCAAAAGTCGGCCAAAAAATTGACACTTAAATAACATTAAAAATCGACCTTTACTTTTCAATGAACAATAAAAGTTTCAAATAATTCTACATTTTACAGCAACATTCTAAATTTCCCTCCTAATACACCAAAAATCTAAAATTTCCACCCTTTTATAGATTTCCCTCCCAACTAAGAGCAATTAAAGCTCATTTCCCTCCTAATTACACCAAAATTTTCCTTCTATTACAGAATTCAAAAGGTGTTGAGAATCGAAAGCCACTGTTTCCTCCCACCAATAGTTCTGCACTGAATCCGCCTCAAACTTGTTAAAATCTTCGATGCATGGCCAATTTTCCGAAGATAAAGATGAATCGGCCATGGGGGATTTAGGGTTTTTTTTTTGTATTTGGAAGATAGTGATGAGAGAGAAGAGAGAACATAGAGCGGCTTAGGAAGATCGAGAGGATTAGAGAGCAGATTGCATAGAGCAACAATGAAAGAGAGAAGATTCGAGAAGAGAGAGTAGAGTGCGGCTAGGGTTTGGATGAGATGGGGAGAGAGTAATGAGTGAAAGAGTAATGGGAGGGGGGTTAGTGAATTTGGGTTAAGGGGTGGGCCGGTTAAGTGGGTTTAGGGGGTATTGGGTTTGGGTATTATTAGTTGGGTTTTAGAGTGCGGCTAGGGTTTACTTGAATTTTTTTGTTAGTTCACACCAAATTAAGATTAAAACCAAGAGTGGAATGTGTTAGGATCCCGATTATTTAATTTGGAATCTTAGCAGGAAAATATAATAGAGAGAAACAGAGGAAGAGACAATAAGGAGTGGGTTATTGTGGGACACAACTCTTAAGGAAAAAATGTTGAGCGAGGGGATGTTTGATTGTGACTAGTTGTTAGCTGTGGATGGCAAATATTTGCAAGTCAATTAGTTTGGTGGCACTTTATTGAAATAAATAATTAAATAAACAATAGTTTAGTGTTGATTTTACATAAGTTATTATTTGGACATCAATTAGTTGTATTCAATGTCAATCCTGCAATATTTTTTATTATCGGTATACCAAACTCCATCTGAATTATGTGGCCAATATTTATGCCTACTAAGTTTCAGCCAAACAAGGTATTTAGTTTGTTAGCATAATCTCTTATTTTAATTAGGTTTTCATGCTGAATTTTATTATTTTAAACGCATATATATTTTGTTTAAAGTAATTCATGATGACATTATTTGGCACATATGATGTATATTAAACATAATAGGATATAAAATAAAACATACGCACAAGTGATAGTGCAGGAATAAATTGCTTCTGATTTTGAATTTTATGCACAGTTGAAAGTCAATATTACCTAGTAAATCCTCTATAATATAATAAAACCATGTAATTGAATTGTATTTGATTCCTTTGTCAAAAAAATAAATAAATTGTATTTGATTCCCAACATGTCCCTTTAGTTAGATCTGATTAAACATGGTTAAATTCTATTATGCGACTGATATTGGGCCTTTGAAGATCTAGAGAATTTATCACTTAACCTCATTCGACTTTTTTAAAAATAAAATAAGTACTTGCATTGTGGGCTCATTCTAGCCATGTGGCTCCTTATTGGGCGAAGGGCCTTTTCACACTGTCTTTGAGATCTTAGATGCAACTTTGACCATTCGTGGATTAATTTACAATTTTTTTGAAAAAATAATTAAAATTGAAATTAAAAGGATCAAAATTGATAGAGTGAAAATTTAGACAATTTATAGATTCATACAAAATTACAAGATCATTTATGATTTTCTCTCTCCAAATTAATTAGACATTGTTTATGATATATGATGTTGTTCCATTTATTTTAATGTGTGAAATTATGAGTTCCTTTTTGTAGGTCAAGTTAGCCACCATAACCCAAACTTTTTGGAAATTTTCATTTTTAATTTTTTACATCATACATGTTGCGGATAAAAACTTATATGTAACTTATTTCAATTTCCTTAATTTATTCTTTTGATATTTATAAAAATAGTTTTTCAATTTTCGAGATATTTAAAGTTGAATTGCATAAAAGAATCAGTGCACACGAGATCGACTCATACATCATGCTCGTATTCACACTTCAACTTGACACAAGATCTTCCATCTTAAATTTGTATGTTCAACGTATAAATACATTTTTGTAAAATATAAAAATCCCTCATCGCAAGTTCAGCATGAACAATCCTGTCAAGATCCTTCGCCGAGTACTGCATACTAGGGTACGACAATCTCCCTCGTACCATGCTCCTCTACTACACCAACTTCGTATCATCTCCAGAGGGCTATTTCCAGACATTGTTATGCAACTCCCAAGAATTCAAGAACACCACAGTCAACCACGACCTTCACTACATTGCATGGGACGTTCCTCCAAAGCAACATCCTAAGTCACTTGGTCTCAAAGATTACAGAAAAATGATCCTTAGCAACCGCCCCTTTGCCCGAAAATTCAAGAAGAACGGCCCGGTTCTTAAAAAAATTGACCGCGATCTTCTCAAGCGCGGAAGTCGACAATTTGCAATGGGAGGGTGGTGTATGGAAGATGATCAATGCAAGAATTTGAAAGCGGAGAAGTATGGGGATTTAAGGCCTGGAGCTGGTTCCAGGAGATTGAAGATTCTGCTAACAAAGTTGATTTCTACTCAAAATTTTAGAAAAAGACTATGTAGATAATTTGATAAGTGGTTTTTATATACAAGAATTAATTGGTTTGATAAATATTTGTTATAGTTGATTGTAAAACTTTCTGTAGATGATCGATGAAAAGTTTTATGGCCGAAATTGCTGGCCAAAAACTGTCCAGAATATACAGCAAATTTCCCATATAAGCTGTTTTCTTTTTCTTTTTTCTTTCAAAGTTTTCCACCTATAATTACACCCATGCAGTGACTCAGGTAAGGTATTGCTTTGGAACTTCATTTAACAATGCATAAACGCTTTTTTTTTTTTTAAATCCGGTGTGACCCTGCTTTTGAACAAAAAAAAGTGCTTCTCAAGTGTGTTGAAAAAAATGCTGTCAATTGTGTTTTAGTTTCAAGAAACACCAAGATTCAAAGAATATTAACCAACCATTCATACATCAACATATAAAGAAATTAAACAAACAAACCATCATTCATACATCAACATATAAAGAAATTAAACAAACAAGCCATTCATATATCAACATATAAGATCCATATATCCATCCTAAGATACTCGCTTACATTATTAACAAAATCATGAAGCAAAATGAATCAAAATGAACATATTTGATTTGTATACCAGTTGTTCAAATAAGCTTAAGCAAACACCACGTCTCACATCTCAAATCGACGGAGACACCAAACTATCAGCACACATTACACCAGATCTAACACATCCAGATGTCAAAAGAATCCTAACCTGTTTGTCCTTGAAGCTGTATTTTATCAACCGGCCTTCATTGCCATCCAAAATGAGATCACCATTCGGAAAAATTCACAAAGGAGACAGCATTACACAGTAGTTGAATCCCTCGATATTACCATATTTAGTCCAATTACTTTCGTTCATCATCCATACCTCAAACACACCCTGTATATTATTCTTGAGGATCGCAAGCAAGCATCCATCTACATTAACTCCCAGTCTAAAATCATCACACTGGGTCGGCGGTGATATCTCCCAGTGTCTGTTCTCGTCCACATGATACGCAAAAATCGTGCAGCGATTCCGACGATTGGCACACATTTCCACGGCCCAGTGTACGGCTCCGTGCACGAGGGTCCCTCTATCGCAAATTATATGGTTTGCATATAGAACTGTCATATCAATAGGGACAGAGTGAACACATTTTAAATTGGAGCTTGTGAACTTGTAAACTCCGAATTCACACCGTTGGCTTGTAGAATAAGTTGCCATAACTAAAACGTATTCTCCATCTACACGCTTACAACCAAGAGCAAAAAAATCACATAGAATTCGGTGAGCATGGCCTATGTTGCACGCCGAACACTTTCCGTGGATGGATTAAACAGATTAAACGCTGCAATTCCTTTATCGGGTTTTTCATCGCCAATTCCTTTATCACGTTTTTTCATTCAACCAAACAGACACCACCATCATCGAGCCCAAAATCGGCGTTCCCCGCCAGAAAAATCTTGGCTGGTAAGGGATTTTCTTGGTCCTTTGATAATAGTTGGAGTACTCGATATGTTGGGTTATGGAGCTGAGTGAAACGGGATGCGAGGCACCGAGGCGCCGATCGGCTCGAGGTCGAAAGGTGTGTGCTTTCGGTAGAGCCTCTCCTATCCAAAATACCATGAGGAGCTCGAGCAATGTATGTGATCGGCGAAACCGCTTGACCAAGGGCCGAGGTCGAATTTCGAGGCCTCAGACGCTGAGGCCCGGGCCATCTTTTTAGGGTTTTAGCAGATGGACCAAATCTAGGTTTTTTCAGATAAATAACCCCCGACTCCCCATCAGATCTTGCACTATCTTGTATGGTCATACAAGAAGAAATAATAGATCTCTCCGCTTGGTAGTGCCCCCAGATGTAGTCGGTTTTGATTTAACCCAAGAAACCAAATTGTTTGTTTCTAAATTCCTAGTTCTATTATTTTCTCCATAATTGCTTGTTTAATTCCTAACAACCGGTATCGAGCATCCGTTAGAGGGGATCTGTGGAAAACAATTATGATGGTTTGCCGTTGAGAAGTTTGACGGAACGGATTTGATTAGCCGTTCGGTATGGGGCCCGACACAACCACCTAACGCCCGAGAACACACACAAGGCGCCGAGCAAAATGGTTGGTCGAAAGGTAACCGCCACCAAAGCCCTGTGTCGAAAGCGGGTTCCGTGAGGCGCTTCGCAGAGTATGGGGCGTTGCTTGAGTAGGTGGTTGGTTCTTGCAAGATCAAAAGGACGTTGACACGCGCTCGATCGTCGGAAATTGGTGGACGAAAGAGCATTGAATCTGGGTGCGGGATGGGGCGGTCCGGGTTATGCTTTAGTCGATCGATCTTGATCCGGAAGGACATTGCGGGATGGTGTTCGATTCTAGTGTGAATCCGGAGAGGATCATTGAGGGGTGTATCCGGGATCGTGGTCGGAAATCAATGAGGATCTAAGATGAGAGCCGTGGAACGTTGCTCAATCATGTGGGATCGGAGATGGACGTTGAGGAGCGGAGCTTGGATCAAATTGATATGTGTGGGCGAAGTAATGCGAGTTCGAGAAGGATGTTGTGGGGCGTTACTTGGATCAAGTGTGGATCGGCGAACGTTGAGGGACATTGCTCTGATCGAGAGTCTACGCCCAATGGGAGATGGGGAAGACGAAGTTACGTCTTGGAGTCGATCTCAGTGGGGAGATTGTTGGGATTGTTGGAGTCCGAAGTTGCGGAATGAGCCAGGGGAGGACAAGACGTTCTAATGAGTCCGGGGAGACAAAACGTTCACCTAGTTGAGGTCGTGCACCCGCTCGGTGTCGATCTCGTGTTCGTCTCGGTGGGGAGATTGTTGGGTTATGGAGCCCGAGTGAAATGGGATGGGGGCGCGAGGCGCTTCGACCCGGCCTTCGAGGTCGAAAGGTGAGCTCTGTCGGCGCCCCTATCCAAAATATGGAGGGCGCGAGCAATGTATGTGATCGAAGAGAACCGCCGACAAAGGGCTGAGGTCGGCGGTTCCGAGGCCTCTTATCGCTGAGGCCCAGTTTCATCTTTTAGGGTTTCGGGTCGAGGATGGGCCAAATCTAGGTTTTTCAGTATAAATAACCACACTCCCCTATTGCAGATTTGCACTTTATCTTGTATGGTCATACAATGAAGAAATAGTAGATCTCTCGACTTAGTAGTGCCCCCGGATGTAGTCGGTTTGTTTAACCGAAAGAACTAAATTGTTTTTTTTCTAAATTCCTAGTTCTATTATTTTCTCCATAATTGCTTGTTTAATTCCTAACACGATAATCTCGGAACTAAACGTGACTAGTACTCTAACTTGACAGCTTCGATTAGCTCTGGAAAAATGAAGCCTAACAAAATAGGGACTAGAAATCAATTGGAGCCAATCTTTGCATACAGTTTTTAATATTTGTAGGTTTCTGGCTGGAAGATATGAAAGGATCTCAACTCCATAAACATCTGAATGAATTCCCCCCTTTTCATCTTTTGTTCTTTTTTGTTCTTCGATTGACATGTTAATAATATATAATCACGTCACTGACCTACATGCATAAAATACCTAATTAAACTATAACAACATTCATATCATGAGACATTGCTAATTAGGCATAAATTTGATTAAAACTTATCTATTTTAACTAAAATAAATTCGAATATGACACATACCAGGGCTTATGCTTAATATCAGATCAGAAAAACCAAATTGAAATGGTTGAACATTGAAAAAAGAGAGAAAGAAAGAGAAATACCTTGAGTTTGCTGAAGAAAGAAAATATAACCCTAAATTGTAATTTGAGATGTGTGTGTGTGAAAGTGAAATATTTGGGTTAAATCTCATCTTATATGTATTATGCTTGAATTTGTCGTGGGCATAGTTTTAGGCTTGAATGAAATGGGAATTGGTATTTAAGTCTTTCCCTATTTACATGGAAACAATCGCTAAGATTTGATTGGATAGGGATATATTATAAGATCAAATATAAAAAATTAAAAAGGAATAAATCAATAAAAGGAATAATTTTGATTTATTATTCCCACACTTTGCTATCATCCGAGGGCAGGGGCCAGATATATATCGAGAAGGGCCACAATGATTTTCCTTTTACGGGCCGATTAGTGTACAAGGCCCAACTAATTTATGACCTACTGAACAATTGAAAATAAAAAGGGCCTTTAATGAATTTATATAGGCTAGCAAAAGAGGCCGATAATAAAAGAAAAAGGCACAGGTTATTAGCACCCCTTTTTAGGAAATGCACCCCCAGATTAGTTCACCACTCTTGGGATTAATACACCACCCATATTAGTTCACCACTCATTTTCCTTATTCTAAAAAATTCGGTGATAATTTTTGTAATTTTACATAAATTTCGACAAAAAAATTATGAAACTTTTTAATATTTTCAAGAAAGTTTGCCGATATTTCTCTTAAAGTAGGGTCCTGGAAATATTTTAAAATAATTTTTGAAAAAGCATATATATTTCGAAAATATATACCGAAATTTTATAGTATCTTCGAAACTTTAAGCCGAAATTTGATTATAGTAGGTTACTTAAAAAATTCGGTGACAATTTTTGAAATTATACATAAATTTCGACAAAATATTTATGAAACTTTTTAATATTTTCGAAAAAGTTTGCTGATATTTCTTTACAGTAGATTCCTGAAATATTTCGAAAATAATTTTCGAGAATACATATATATTTTGTAAACTTGTTTCGAAATTATGTAATATTTTCAAAACTTTCAACCTGGTGTATGTGATTAATTGTAAAAGGGGGTGCATTTCCTAAAAAAGGGGTGCTAATAACCTGCGCCAAAGAAAAACGCATAATATATATTTTTTATAAATGAAATTCTTTTATTGCATATTCATCATGGACAATCCTGTCAACATATTTTGGAGAGGGCATTAGGGTACGACATCTCCCTCCTACAAATTTTAATTAGAGGAGCCAACTTAATAGAATAAATAAAAGAATCTAAAATGTATTTTAAAATTATATTATGTATTTAATCAATTTTGATAAAGTTACAAAAATAATTTTACTACATTAGAATTCATTATTTATTATAATTAAATCATAATATTAAAATATTATTAATCTCATGGTATATAAATGGAATCATCAAATAAAATGATGTGAATTTAATAAATATTATTAGTTATTTTCGTCTAAGAATAAATTATTATTAATAATCGTGATTGCAACAATAAGTGTGATCAAAAGCAATCACAACTTGATTTATGATTGAAGGAAGAACCTGATTAATAGGAATGGAAGTGTGATCAATAGAAATCAAAACCTGATAATGATATATTGACATTGATAGAACTACATAAAAAAATGAAACACAAACCAATTTGACAATACTACTTATTAAGAGCAGAAGAAAAATACATAATTGTGATTTATTTTGTAAGATTATAGGGGCCTCCAACGCTCCCTATATCCAACGTGGCTCCATCCTTGATGCCGAAAAATAATCATATGATATAATTGCACAATTTAAAAGGTCTAGGTATCACATTTTAAAAACATAGGTTGTAATTTGTTTAAAAAAAAAGAAGAGAAAATATCGTGATTTTTTTAATGTAACCAACATTTTCTTTAAGATAAAAACACATATGAGATGGTCTTATACAAGAGCCGGAGTATAAACTAATACAAATTAACATCCTCCCCTCAAAGTGTTAAAACACCAAATTTAATGCCCAAATTATGTTCAATTTGACCTTGAAATCGTCTCACGCAAGTGTGCCTCTTTTTTTAAAGATAAAATTTGTTAAGTGACTTAACTATATTTTTATTTGCATCTCTATCCGTATATGTCTATTAGACATATGTCGTTCACATCGATTTCGCTCATGTCTATTTTCTCAAAATAAATGTAAAATTATTTTTTATTAGATGTATAGATTTTAACTTTTCATGATTATAAAATGAATCATATATAATTTAATGATTATCTAAAATCTCATATATAATTTTGATAATTTCCATTATATATTTAATGATACAATTTTATTTTATTTTTAATTAAAAAAACGATTTGTTATTGGTTTCTAAAAACCATGTAATAGAATATCAATGTTAGAGCGTTTTAAAATAACTTCAAAAAGTTTTAGTATACATACATATTTATTTATTAAGGTTCTACAGATTTTTTTCCTAATGTTGGATAAAAAATTCTCCACAATCTATTGATAGGATGAGCTAGTATATATAGGAGAATAATGTCATTATGTAAGAAATTCAAAACCAATAAATTTTCATTTTCTTAACAAAAAAAAAACCCTTTATTCACTTCTTAAATGTTACATAGTATCTATTTTCAATTCTAAGTCTAATTATGATTTTTCAAATACATCTTTATACTTTAATATTTATTTCTAAAGTATGCTTCTAAAACATAACATTTTTTAAACACACATTGGATATAGTTGACGGTATCCATACATCTCAATAATTCCCAAATTATTGAGGTAGGATAATTCCTTATTTTGGAAAATTAAAATTATAATATTTAGTGTACTTCTAAACATAAATTATAACTTTAATTTCTATACCTTATCCTCGAATCCTCCCAACCAACTAAACACCCCAAATGGGCATTATTGATTAGACTAAGCACCCTCTAAATGGCCTTTATTGATGTTGATTGGGTTCATGAAGCTTAGAAAATCAAGAAAATTGATGTTGCTTGGTTCATGAACCTTAGAAAATCAAGATTTTTTTTTTAAATTTTAATAGAGGATAAAAAAATTACTATTTGCAAACAAAAGATTGTTATAGATCTTATAAAAATATTTAAATATATACTCCCTCCATTTTTAATTAAATGTCTTTTTAACTTTTGAAATATTTTTTTTATTAAATGTCGTTTTGATATTTTCTCACCCTTTATCTCATATATACCCTTAACATGATAATTTAAAATTTAAAATTCCCTACAAATATATTGTGTGTAGAATATTTTAACCAATAGTAATCATTGTTAAGAATTTTTAATTAATATTAACTAAGGTTAATTTTGGCATAAAAATATATTCTTAATTTGTCTTAAAACCCCAAAATGACATCTAATAAAAAATGTACGGAGTATATAGTATCTTTAACTACCTACTTTTAGTCCAAATAATATTATGCATCTCATTAAATATTCTTCCCTTTTTAAAAATTATCCATCCATAATTCTTCCCCTTTTAACAATTATCCATCCGGCTCCAGCTATACAAATCTCTCATCTGCCTTTCTTTTCTGCTGTTTCCGCTGTTTTTAGAAAAACCCGGCTCTCAATCAGGGGCGGAGCCAGGATTGAATTAAAGTGGGCCAAATTATAACAAGTCTAAGAGTGAGAATTCATAATTAGACATGTATCGCCGGATTGAGAAACTATTAAAGGGGGGCCAAATTCCCCCCAAATTTTAACAAGTCTAAGAGTGAGAATTCATAATTAGACATGTATTGCAGGATTCAGAGACTTGGTTAATCATGAAAAACATTCATTCAAATAGATTAATTAAAAAAAAATTGATGATGAAATGTTCTCAGCAGGATTTACCAATTTGACAACGATCAATTATTAATAAGATTATGTGTGTGTGTCTATATATGTAGTAACAAGTAAAATGGGTGGGTGTGTGTGGGGGCGCCATGGCCCACCCCGCCATATAGTGGCTCCGTAGTGGCTTTCAACTAAATCTTCCTTCACATCAAATATCAAGATTTTTTTTTAAATTTAATTTGTTTATCATCCATATCGTTTTTACTACTTTTTCAATTTTACGAGTTTATAGTCTCAAATCAAGTTATTCAATAAATAGGTTTAGAATGGGGAGGTCTGAAAATCAAATCAAGTTATGCAATATTAAATTCAAGATCGTTTGATAAAAGCTCATTTGAGCTCGATTAGATATAAAATAAATAAATTATTTACAAATTTTCTACAAATGTTTCATTAGTATTCCATAAAAAACATAAAATGACTACATAATTATAATTATTGCCTACAAATATTCTTAAGCCAATTAATATTTAGTTGTAGTGAAAATCCCAAACTCCATTACATTTTTATTTTTCATCAAGTGATCGAACGAAGGAAAAAATATTACTTCGTCTGGAAGAAAAACTATTATCTTGATGTAAACATAATTTATCGTAAATTTGTTTTTTTTAAATATTATTATTATGTATAAACATTATTACTGTTATGCATATACATTATAATTAGAGTAGGTCTAGTATGAAAATTTTCATGTATGAAAAACTATATATAAAATTCCCCTAAATCATGACTTATTCGAGCTGGGTGAATCATCTACATCCTAAACACTAAATAATGAACCATAAATCATGATTTATTCGGGCCGGGTGAATCATGAACCACTCGAGCCGAGTGAACATGAACCACTCGACTTTATCTTATTTTCACCATATACAGAATTTATTTGTAAATAAAAGTTTTTTCATGTATGCAAATTTTCATACTAGACTTTGTCCTATAATTATTGACAAAAATTTATATGAGATGGTCTCATGTATAAAACAGCGTACACCCTAGCATAAATTACACCCATCTCTCCCAAAGTGTTAAAGCGGCAATGTCCAACTTATGCCCCGTCTCACCGTGAGACGGTCTCATGCAAGTGTGCCTCATAGTTATTCGCATGAAACAAATTCACATGAGACCTATTTTAACATAAAATGGTAAATGCAACATTTGCATTAGACGACTCATAATTAGATGAAACATTATTTGAACATGGCTAGGTTTTGTATGCACCAAGTGCACAGTGCATTCCATATTATATTTTAGAAACTTGTAATTTATTGCACTGAAACCAGCGACTTGTTACAAAGAAACGTGAAACTATATTTTAAAAACACAAGTTGCACATTTCAGTGTAACAAGTTGCAAGTTTCAGTGCAACAAGTTTCAGTGCAGCAAGTTGCAATTTCTAAAATACACTTTGAAGTGCACGGTGCACACGTTTTTTTGTAACAAGTCGCAAGTTTCAGTGTAATAAGTTGCAAATTTCTAAAATACATTATTACATGCAATTATATTTTACAAAGACAGGTTGCATATTTAAGTGAAATAAGTCATAAATTTCAGCGCAAAAAGTTGCAAGTTTCTAAAATACACTATAGATCGAGTGCATGGCGCACTGTGCACCAAATATACAAGAGACACACTCTTTAAATATTGACGTTTCAACATTTTAAGGATTCTAAAAATTGATTTCTGCTTTATCTTATTTATGTATGAACCATCTCATGATATGAATTTTGGACACTAAGCAATCGTTCCTGTAAATGCATCGACTCTTTCGAACGTGCAAACCATTATCTAGAACCTAAATCAGTTATACTAACTAATTTATTAGTATTATTTTTAACAGTTCTGAGGCTTCTGATATTATTGAAATAATTATTGATGACCTCTAAGAGTCGATGCTCGAAGCTTTTTCTTATTCTATTTCATAATAAACAATTGTAATAAAGAGAATTTTAATAATTAATCTATATGGAAGTCAAATTTATAAATGTTCTTTGCTATTAATTTGTGTCGACTAGATTTAAGACTTTACTTAACAAAGCCATAAGCATAACAATTGATGATTAGCTATTCATCCCGACAGACTTCTATTAGAGAGTAAGTACGTAGTATTATATTTTTTTCGAGAAAAAAATCCGTGTGAGATAAACTCGCGACCAGACAATCCACAAACTAGCATAAATTATCACTCGTTCATTAATTTAAAATATTAAAGTGTCATTCTAAATTATACGGAAAGACTAACTCATTGTTTAATATATAATTGTCGATCTTATGACACATGTACACTGCTGACATCATCATTGATCGTAGGATAAAGTCGAATACAATATTTGAGAGAATTCCGTCTCATCTAAAAGTTCGAGCTTGTAGAGAGGGTCGGGAATAATCTATTTATTTAATTTTCCTAAACACTCCCCCTCACTCGTGGGCCGAATCATTGCCTCTGCTCTCTGGAGAGGAGGCCCAACAGAGTGGACAATTTTAAGTGGGTGGAGTGCTTCCACGGGAATCGAACCCACAACCTGGACTCTGATACCATGAGAGAATTTCGTCTCATCTAAAAGCTCGAGCTTGTAGAGAGAGTAGGAAATAATCTATTTATTTAATTTCCCTCAACAATATTAGACAAAAACTCGTATGAGACGGTCTCATATATAGAGACGGGTCTCATACTTGACCCAATTCAACTTACTTGCCCTGTATCCAAGAAAAACTCTTTGACTATATGACCTTATCAATCAAAATACCCAATAAACCCTCACGCTTGAAACCCTCACTCCATTCTCTCTAATTTTTCCTGCAAAATTCCTCCTGCCGTTCATGCTCAGGACTGCCCACACGTTTTTCTTTGCGTCGTTCACTACCGCCACATGTGGTCTCAGTTTTCCCACTGTAATCTTCTCTCAATTATGTATTTCTCGTTCAACGCCGCCTTTTTTCGCCATTGACGACAATTTTTTAAGTACCAACACTTGTTATTATTTGTTGCTCTAATTTTAAGTTGTTTAGATGCGTTCTATTTGTAGCCATTCCGAGGTTTTTAATTGTGTCGACTATGGCTACAAAATTTGTTATTTTCTGCACCTTATGCATTAGTTATGGAACATTAATCTGTGTTCAATTTGCACATAAATCCCCTGCCTATTTGATTGCCTATTAATTTTATTTGTGTGTACAATCCTACTAGAAATTAGTTAAACAGTGTGGGCTAACTGCCTGGATATTCTTTTAGCTTCTCAACCCAACCTCTATTGGATATCAGACGAAAAAAATAAATTCAGTTTTTTTGATGAATTTTGTTTTAAAAAAGGGATGAGATTGATCTAGATAAATATTGGAGATTTTACTACTTGAAAGACTTCTAATGATATGAAGGTTTGGTTTGTTTTGGGAGATTACAATGACATTTTCTCCCAATTCATTGATTTTGTTTATAGCATAAAGTCTTGGATACATGCCTTAAGCTTTGAGGTTGTGAATGAATTGATCGATTTTATTGCTTATAGTACTTAGTGCATTATTTATGGAAACATTAATCTCTGATCCAATTTGTATATAAATCCCCCTTCTATTTGATTGTTTGTTTTTCTCTTTGATTGTAAAATCTTGGTAGAAATCTGTTGTATATTTATATGATAACAATGGTAAACGATCCCATTGTTATGTTACCACATTTGCGGAAGTTATGCTTTGGTTGAATTGAAAGTTTATGTATCTAGTTAATCATCTCTTTCTTTCTGAATTCAAAAGTTTAACAATGAGATTTGTAGCTTACATACAACAATCCTATTTGTGTTGGGAAAAAAAAAAGCCTAAATAAGGAGGTGTTCAAGATAATTTTGAGATGTAAGAATTTTTTTCATAATTATAATTGTATTGAATTTAGTTCGTGCTTTTAGTTAATTAAACAATTGTTGTTTGATTATGATGTCAAAACTAAATAACTCTAATACTCCTGTCCAGAAATATGATACTCCTGACCACATATTTGATATTCCTGACCATATTTTTGATTTAGTGTTATTGATAGTAAAATTTCATTCTTGTGTTATTAATGAAAAATATTCAACTAATGCTTATTGTACCATTATTTGATACTTCTAAAAAAATAACAATGTTACTCCTGACCAGATATTTGATACTCCTATTCAGTTATTTGATACTTCTGAATTTTAATAAATCATAAAGTGCTTTCTAACTTAGTGTTATTTTACTACATAATAAGATAGTAAAATGTCATTCTTGTGTTACTATAAACTGATAATAGATGTTTTAAAAGATTCTGCTCCTTAGTCCTGACCTTATATTTGATACTCCTGCATTAATATGTATAATTGGATGCTCCTAATTTATAGTGAGGTAGACATTAGAGAAAAAAACTTTCTAAAGAAGGAAAAGAGCTTCTTCTAAAGTAGCTGGTAAAAGATAAGAATTTGGTTTCATAGTTTTTTTGTGATGCTCTTGACCATATATTTGATACTCTTGTTGTATAATGTGATACTTCTGAAAAAAAATTGTATAGGTATGAAATAATATCTGATTAATATAATAATACTTGTGAACTAATATTTGATACTCTATATTAATAAACTGATACTCCAAATTGATTTGTTGTAACCTAATTGTAGTGAAGAAGAGGGAGAAACAAGCAACAAGAAGTCTTGGTCAAGATGATTTTTAAAGGTAAGAATATTTTCTTTTCTAATTATAACGATATTGAACTTAGTGGCAATTGTCGTTCAATTATGATGCAAGCAAACATAAAGAAAGTTGAAATAGAGCTCAAGAAGAAGAAGAAGAGCTCAAGAAAAAGAAGAAGAATCTGATTTGCATTAATGTGTAAAAAGTACTTTTAGAGTACTACCCGCAATATTATTAATTGATTTTAATATTTTAAATTATAGTCTCATAGTCTCAAAGATTCAATGAGAAATTATATGAATACTTTAGATTACTAGAAGAATTATGATTGCGTTGATGATTGTATTGTACATTTTGTTTCATTAATAGTATATATATATATATGCTATTATATGTGAATCATTGTTCTGATTTGTGATAATGGACTTAAATTTCGTATTTAATTATGGTTGAGATAGTTTATTGGTGTTTTCTCCAACCATCTTGATTTCGTTAAGGTATGTTTGATTATCATGTTGCAAAATTTAACTTAGAGTTTATTATTTTGATACTCCTGAGAAAATAAATAATACTCTTGACAACATATTTGATATTCTTGAACATATACCTAATACTCTTGATACTATAATTTTAACATATAGAAACTACAATATTAAGTTTTTAGTTAATTCTCCAGAATGAAATAGGTTGATTTTGTAAATTAATACTCAATTAATACTCACAATATAAATCATTAAAATTATTTAATTTGTATGGTACTTCTGACGAGATATTTCATACTCCTGTTGGAATTCTTGATACTCTAACCGTCATATTAATAGATTCTTGATACTTTTGATGAAATATTTAATACTTTAAACTTAAAGGCGATAATGATATTGTCGGTACAGTTTAACAATATTACATGTGTCTGTTACTCCTGATCAGATATTTGATACTCTTGAACAAATATGAAATACTCTTGCTAGAAAAAAAAAATCATAGAAGCATAGCCAAAACCAAAGTTGAACTCATAGAAAAAATATGATAGAAACACATATTTTTGAAGTTGTTAGACTCAACTTTTTTTAAAAATAAATGCTTCTTCCTTTTCAAAGGAGTTTGCAATTACCATGCACTCAATACATTTTAATCAAAAAAATATTTTCTCAGCAACAATAATTAATAAGTGAGAAGAAAATATTTGTAAGACATGATTCCGAGTTTCAACAACATAACAGGGAAAATAGGAATGCTCGATGAAATATTCAGTTATGTCCAAACTTTGCAAAAACTAGTTGAGCTACATAAAAAGGTAAATTAAGATAAATTGGTTGTCAATCTTGTAATATATTTAGCATTTAGTCTGTGAAAGTTGTTGCAATCAAATCGAAGCTGGATTTTGATTTTTAGTAAAATCCTCAATGTTAACTGCTTTCTCACTATTATATGAAGCATCGTTAATATATTGAGCAACAAGATAACTGATAGATGACTTAGAATTTCTTAGACTAGTTCGATTTCTTTACACTTATCATCATTCTCAAAACAATTTTGTTCGTATATATCAAACCAAATACAATAGAAGCAAAAAAAAAAAAAGGTTTCATTATGCTTCAATGGCAGATTTATGTGTAACCCAATAGGGCAAGAGACAGTGTATGCGACCGACAATGAACCAAAAATCAATCATATTTGATTTAATTTTCATATCATAAGTTCATAATCTCAAAATTATTAGGGCTTAAAATTTTAAAAATCGGATTTCCTAAATGAGTTTAGAACATATATTAATCATATTTGGTGTAAGCATGGAGAAAACACTGAAATCTCGATCAGAAGTGTCAAACTCGTTACAGGTCTTGATCTTGCATTCTGCTGCTCTGTTCCGCGTTGCGCTGCTGGATTAAAAATCTGGCTAAGGGTATATTTGGGGTTTTATTGTATTAATACAGTGCGGGTCAACTTATTATAATATGGGTCGGCAATGAGACCCGTCTCATACATGAGACCCGTCTCATACAAGAATGCCTCACAATATTAATTATTATTATTTGACAGGCCAATATTAAATAAAAGGATTAGCATCCATTTGGAGATGTACGTATAATGTTTTTCATTTCTTTTTTTAATCAACCGGCCATTTTTTCTTTCTTTAATTAACTGGCCTTATACCTAAGTCACATCACTAACAGCAACACTGATGAACTCGAAGTGGTCATAGAAACGTGATTGGCTTGTCTAAACACGATTTTCATGATAATTAAGTAAAGCGGGTTCCCGAACCATATCTTTTTTACGATTTTCTACTTTAACCTTTGCACGTTGCCACCTTTGTGCCACCCTCAACCACTTAAACACAAGAAAGAAAATAGAAAAACAATTAAATAAACATTCTTTCCTTTATTCCTTATATATATCCGAATGAAGTTCTTACTTTTAATGCTCATTCAATATTAATTAATATTGGATAATAGTTGAGAGGAATTAATGGAGAAAGTACTTGTAGTTTTTGTTGTATGTTGCAGCATTCTTGGCCTTGCTTCTGGTCAGTTAAAAGTAGGATTTTACGGTTCGACATGCCCCAAGGCCGAATCGATAGTACGAGGAGTGGTGCAACAACGTTTTAATCGAGATCGTTCCATAACAGCTGCATTGCTTCGAATGCATTTTCATGATTGCTTTGTTCGGGTACGGTTAATTTTTTGAACTCTCAAATTCTTATATACATGCAATATATATTGACATTAAGGTTATGGATGACTATAACCTAGGATGGTGGTCATTTATATTTTCAAATTGTCTCATTTTACATGAAATAATGAAGATGTAGAACCACTAGATATTGAAATTAGAAAATGAATTTGTCTGTGGATTGTGATGCATTTGAGATCGGCAAATTCTTGTATACAGCTGTGCACTTGATTTTTTTTTTTTGGTTTCATTTAACAATATTACTTGATCAGTGTTAATGATTTAGATTGACGTTGATAGTACTAGCTTTTATTGAATCGTATCACATTGTTAAAGTATAAGCTTTTACACAAGTTATAAAGTGCTAATTAAAAAGCATTAGAATCTAACCACCCCTATGCATGGCTAAAAAACAGGGTTGCGATGCATCAATTCTGATCGACTCCACCCGAACCAAGCCCTCCGAGAAGTCCTCCCCGCCGAACCTAACCGTCCGGGGCTTCGACCTAATCGACGCCGCCAAGGAGGCCGTGGAGGCCGCCTGCCCCTCCACCGTCTCCTGCGCCGACATAATCACACTCGCCACCCGCGACGCCGTCTCTCTCTCCGGCGGCCCCAAGTACGCCGTCCCAACCGGCCGCCGCGACGGCCTCGTCTCCAACGACTTCGAAGTGGACCTCCCGGGCCCACAGCTCTCAATCCCCGAAGCCGCCCAGCTCTTCCGCGCCAAAGGGCTAACACTAAACGACATGGTCACACTTCTGGGGGCCCACACGGTCGGCGTGGCCCACTGCGGCTTTTTCCAGGACCGGCTGTCGAATTTCCAGGGAACCGGGAGACCGGACCCCACCATGGACCGGGCTCTGGCGGCTCGGCTTTTGAAGGTGTGTGGGACCGCGCCGCAACCGTTGGATAGGGATCGGACGGTGTTTCTTGATCAGGGGACGGCGTTTGTTGTGGACAATCAGTTTTATAATCAGACGGTGTTCAAGAGAGGGGTGATGCAGATTGATCAGGAGTTAGCGGTGGATAGATCGACGGCCCAGATTGTGAGGGGGTTTGCGGCGAATGGGGATGCGTTTCAGAGGAGTTTTGGGAATGCGATGGTTAAGATGGGTGGGATTCAGGTGCTTGTGGGGAGGGCTGGAGAGATTAGGAAGAATTGCAGGGCTTTTTAATCCTCGTAAGATTAAGTGATTTTAATTAATTGGGGTGTGAGTGTCAAGTGTTTGATTTATGATAATTACCATATATATACGTTAATTTGTTAAGTTGATGTAATGAAAGGCAGCCATATATACGTACTACAATCCCCTGTAGTATTAATAGGGAGTTGATTTTGCGTGTCATCTTATTTTGTAAATGTGTCAAATATTAATGATTTGTTTCACTTATATAAAATTACACAAGATAGTATATCTTTGTGCTCAGTTTTAGTGTCATTATTTTCGAATTTTTGTTTGAATCTATGTTCTTAGATTTCTAGTGGAAAGTGCTTCAAATGCATATTGTCATCTTGTGTTGATTTTGGCTTAAAAAAAAACTTGTCCCTTTCCAAAATTTGCAATAGTTTTGTTAGATAAAAGTACAGTACATACGTTGATTGCACGTTCTTCAAAAATATTTTCATTTTATAACCTATTCATTAAATGAAGTATTGATCCTGACAAGGAATGAACCGCGGTCTAATATATTTAAATTTATCATTATTATTTTTAAAAAAATATTATAATAGTGATAATTTTTATCATTGTTAATAATAAAGACGTAAATTATTTTTTATAATAATAATTTTTTTAAATAAACGTGATAATTTATGCAATGTTGAGTCTTGAAATTCTTTATACACAAAGGTGATGTTAAAAAACTAGAGTTTATTGGGGTTCACGCGAGTTTTCATCATAAATAATTAAATCGAATCAAAATAGGTACAAATGCACGTTTGGATCCATTCCCAAACTCAAAATTGTGGTTCCAGATTTCTAATTTTAGTATGGGTTTAAATTTTTTGTAGTCATGTAACTTTGCTTCGTTTTGAAATTGGTCCCGATTGTTTTGACTTTTTGATTTTGGTCTTGTAAGTTATCAAAATTTTTGAAATTGGTCCTTTAACCTATTGTAGCAGGTCACCAAACAGGTAATCGTCACCTATGTAATTATTTTATTTTTTCTGTTAATTTCGAAATGTCACCTAATTTTTTTTAATACAAATAATTTGTGTCGGAATTTTTTTTTCGTATTTTTTTATGAAGGGAGAGTGGTTTTCTACGTTTGTTGATTTAATTTTTTTATTTTTTGGTCAGTTTAGACACAGTAAATCGACCTGATTCGCTTTATCTTTTAATATACAAATTATTTTAAACCCGACCTAAAACAAATCCAAAATTATTAGAACTAAAAAAGTTCAAGTGACGCTTGATATTAAAGAGAAAAATAAAATAATTACATATGTGGTGTTTACCTGCTTGGTAACCTGCTGCAGCAGGTGAAAATGACCAATTTCAAAATTTTAAGAAACTTACAGGACCAAAATAAAAAAAATCAAAATAATCGGGACCAATTTCAAAACGATACAAAGTTACGGGACTACAAAAATTTTAATCCCTTTTGGTATTGATACAATTTCTATTGGGTATGGCTCAATTCTCAGTGCTCGCTAAAAGGCTAAATATTTATGAATCGCAGCTACTGGATTGAGTAGCCCAGGCCCACTTCTTAAAGGTCCAAAGTGTAGGCGACAGAGGCTATAAAGAGGCTCAATAAGGAAAATATCAAAATTTAACATTTTGTTGTAGAATATGCAGAAATAAAGGACACAGATTTGGTGACCCAGTTCATCAGGAATGACTACATCTGGGGGTATACCAAATCAGGAGATTTTTACTATTTGTACGCTTAATACATCAGAGATCCTTTTATATAGGATATTCTTTAGGATTACACATAATATAAGGAATTACCTAAACTACCCCTCCATGAGTTACATCTTGATAAAGGTACATAAATGTATTTTCCTTCAACACTCCCCCTTGTGTCAAATAAAGAGAGTAGATGGTGCATGAATGTTGTCTCGCTAATGCCCTTGCCAAATATCAAAAGCTAAGTAGGAAAATATATCTTATTTGAAGGGAAAAGAGTTACAATGCACTATGTCGAAATGGGCATTATTGATTAGACTAAGCACCCTCTAAATGGCCTTTATTGATGTTGATTGGGTTCATGAAGCTTAGAAAATCAAGAAAATTGATGTTGCTTGGTTCATGAACCTTAGAAAATCAAGATTTTTTTTAAAAATTTTAATAGAGGATAAAAAAATTACTATTTGCAAATAAAAGATTGTTATAGATCTTATAAAAATATTTAAATATATACTCCCTCCATTTTTTATTAAATGTCGTTTTAACTTTTGAAATATTTTTTTTATTAGATGTCGTTTTGATATTTTCTCCCCCTTTATCTCATATATACCCTTAACATGATAATTTAAAATTTAAAATTCCCTACAAATATGTTGTGTGTAGAATATTTTAACCAATAGTAATCATTGTTAAGAATTTTTAATTAATATTAACTAAGGTTAATTTTGGCATAAAAATATATTATTAATTTGTTAAAACCCCAAAATGACATCTAATAAAAAATGGACTGAGTATATAGTATCTTTAACTACCTACTTTAGTCCAAATAATATTATGCATCTCATTAAATATTCTTCCCTTTTTAAAAATTAACCATCCATAATTCTTCCCCTTTTAACAATTATCCATCCGGCTCCAGCTATACAAATCTCTCATCTGCCTTTCTTTTCTGCTGTTTCCGTTGTTTTTAGAAAAACCCGACTCTCAACCAGGGGCGGAGCCAGGATTGAATTAAAGGGGGCCAAATTTTAACAAGTCTAAGAGTGAGAATTCATAATTAGACATGTATCGCCAGATTGAGAGACTACTAAAGGGGGGCCAAATTCCCCCAAATTTTAACAAGTCTAAGAGTGAGAATTCATAATTAGATATGTATCGCAGGATTCAGAGACTTGGTTAATCATGAAAAACATCCATTCAAATAGATTAATTAAAAAAAATTGATGATGGAATGTTCTCAGCAGGATTTACCAATTTGACAACGATCAATTATTAATAAGACATTATGTGTGTGTGTCTATATATGTAGTAACAAGTAAAATAGGTGGGGGGGCGCCATGGCCACCCCACGCCATATAGTGGCTCCGGAGTGGCTTTCAACTAAATCTTCCTTCACATCAAATATCAAGATTTTTTTTTAATTTAGTTTGTTTATCATCCATATCGTTTTTACTACTTTTTCATTTTTACGAGTTTATAGTCTCAAATCAAGTTATTCAATAAATAGGTTTAGAATGGGGAGGTCTGAAAATCAAATCAAGTTATGCAATATTAAATTCAAGATCCTTTGATAAAAGCTCAATTGAGCTCGATTAGATATAAAAAAAATAAATTATTTACAAATTTTCTACAAATGTTTCATTAGTATTCCATAAAAAACATAAATGACTACATAATTATAATTATTGCCAACAAATATTCTTAAGCCAATTAATATTTAGTTGTAGTGAAAATCCCAAACTCCATTACATTTTTATTTTTCATCAAGTGATCGAACGAAGGAAAAAATATTACTTCGTCTGGAAGAAAAACTATTATCTTGATGTAAACATAATATATCGTAAATTTGTTTTTTTTTTTAAATATTACTATTATGTATAAACATTATTACTGTTATGCATATGCATTATAATTAGAGTAGGTCTAGTATGAAAATTTTCATGTATGAAAAACTATATATAAAATTCCCCTAAATCATGACTTATTCGAGCTGGGTGAATCATCTACATCCTAAACACTAAATAATGAACCATAAATCGTGATTTATTCGGGTCGGGTGAACCATGAACCACTCGAGCCGAGTGAACATGAACCACTCGACTTTATCTTATTTTCACCATATACAGAATTTATTTGTAAATAAAAGTTTTTTCATGTATGCAAATTTTCATACTAGACTTTGTCCTATAATTATTGAAAAAAAATTATATGAGACGGTCTCATGTATAAAACAGCGTACACCCTAGCATAAATTACACCCATCTCTCCCAAAGTGTTAAAGCGACAATGTCCAACTTATGTCCCGTCTTACCGTGAGACGGTCTCATGCAAGTGTGTCTCATAGTTATTCGCATGAAACAAATTCACATGAGACCTATTTTAACATAAAATGGTAAATGCAACACTTGCATTAGACGACTCATAATTAGATGAAACATTATTTGAACATGGCTAGGTTTTGTATGAACCAAGAGCACAGTGCATTCCATATTATATTTTAGAAACTTGTAATTTATTGCACTGAAACCAGCGACTTGTTACAAAGAAACGTGAAACTGAATTTTACAAACACAAGTTGCACATTTCAGTGTAAAAAGTCGCAAGTTTCAGTGCAACAAGTTTCAGTGCAGCAAGTTGCAATTTCTAAAATACGCTTTGAAGTGCACGGTGCGCACGTTTTTTTGTAACAAGTCGCAAGCTTCAGTGTAATAAGTTGCAAATTTCTAAAATACATTATTACATGCAATTATATTTTACAAACACAGGTTGCATATTTCAGTGAAATAAGTCATAAATTTCAGCGCAAAAAGTTGCAGTTTCTAAAATACACTATAGATCGAGTGCATGGCGCACTGTGCACAAAATATACAAGAGACAAAATCTTTAAATATTGACGTTTCAACATTTTAAGGATTCTAAAAATTGATTTCTGCTTTATCTTATTTATGTATGAACCATCTCATGATATGAATTTTGGACACTAAGCAATCGTTCCTGTAAATGCATCGACTCTTTCGAACGTGCAAACCATTATCTAGAACCTAAATCAGTTATACTAACTAATTTATTAGTATTATTTTTAACAGTTCTGAGGCTTCTGATATTATTGAAATAATTATTGATGACCTCTAAGAGTCGATGCTCGAAGCTTTTTCTTATTCTATTTCATAATAAACATTTGTAATAAAGAGAATTTTAATAATTAATCTATATGGAAGTCAAATTTATAAATGTTCTTTGCTATTAATTAGTGTCGACTAGATTTAAGACTTTACTTAACAAATTTCTAAGCCATAAGCATAACAATTGATGATTAGCTATTCATCCCGACAAACTTCTATTAGAGAGTACGTACGTAGTATTATATTTTTTTCGAGAAAAAATCCGTGTGAGATAAACTCACAACGAGACAATCCACAAACTAGCATAAATTACAACTCGTTCATTAATTTAAAATGTTAAAGTGTCATTCTAAATTATACGGAAAGACTAACTCATTGTTTAATATATAATTGTCGATCTTATGACACATGTACACTGCTGACATCATCATTGATCGTAGGATAAAGTCGAATACAATATTTGAGAGAATTCCGTCTCATCTAAAAAGTTCGAGCTTGTAGAGAGGGTCGGGAATAATCTATTTATTTAATTTTCCTAAACACTCTCCCTCACTCGTGGGCCGAATCATTGCCTCTGCTCTCTGGAGAGGAGGCCCAACAGAGTGGACAATTTTAAGTGGGTGGAGTGCTTCCACGGGAATCGAACCCACAACCTGGACTCTGATACCATGAGAGAATTTCGTCTCATCTAAAAGCTCGAGCTTGTAGAGAGAGTCAGAAATAATCTATTTATTTAATTTCCCTCAACAATATTAGACAAAAACTCGTATGAGACGGTCTCATACATGAGACAGGTCTCATACTTGACCCAATTCAACTTACTTGCCACGTATCCATGAAAAACCCTTTGACTATATGACCTTATCAATCAAAATACCCAATAAACCCTCACGCATGAAACCCTCACTCCATTCTCTCTAACTTTTCCTGCAAAATTCCTCCTGCAGTTCATGCTCAGGACTGCCCACACGTTTTTCTTTGCGCCGTTCACTACCGACACATGTGGTCTCAGTTTTCCCACTGTAATCTTCTCTCAATTATGTATTTCTCGTTCAACACCGTCTTTTTTCGCCATTGACGATAATTTTTTAAGTACCAACACTTGTTATTATTTGTTGCTCTAATTTTAAGTTGTTTAGATGCGTTCTATTTGTAGCCATTCCGAGGTTTTTAATTGTGTCGACTATGGCTACAAAATTTGTTATTTTCAGCACCTTATGCATTAGTTATGGAACATTAATCTGTGTTCAATTTGCACATAAATCCCCTGCCTATTTGATTGCCAATTAATTTTATTTGTGTGTACAATCCTACTAGAAATTAGTTAAACAGTGTGGCCTAACTGCCTGGATATTCTTTTATCTTCTCAACCCAATCTCTACTGGATATCAGACAAAAAAAATAAATTCAGTTTTTGTGATGAATTTTGTTTTAAAAAAGGGATGAGATTGATCTAGATAAATATTGGAGATTTTACTACTTGAAAGACTTCTAATGATATGAAGGTTTGGTTTTTTTTTGGGAGATTACAGTGACATTTTCTCCCTATTCATTGATTTTGTTTATAGCATAAAGTCTTGGATACATGCCTTAAGCTTTGAGGCTGTGAATGAATTGATCGATTTTATTGCTTATAGTACTTAGTGCATTATTTATGGAAACATTAATCTCTGTTCCAATTTGTATATAAATCCCTCGTCTATTTGATTGTTTGTTTTTCTCTTTGATTGTAAAATTTTGGTAGAAATCTGTAGTATATTTATATGATAACAATGGTAAACGATCCCATTGTTATGTTAGCACATTTGCGGAAGTTATGCTTTGGTTGAATTGAAAGTTTATGTATCTAGAGATTTGTAGCTTACATACACCAATCCTATTTGTGTTTGGGAAAAAAAAAGAAGCCTAAATAAGGAGGCGTTCAAGATAATTTTGAGATGTAAGATTTTTTTTCATAATTATAATTGTATTGAATTTAGTTCGTGCTTTTAGTTAATTAAACAATTGTTGTTTGATTATGATGTCAAAACTAAATAACTCTAATACTCCCCGCCCGTAAATATGATACTCACCCCACATATTTGATATTCCTGACCATATTTTTGATTTAGTGTTATTGATAGTAAAATTTCATTCTTGTGTTATTAATGAACAATATTCAACTAATGCTTATTGTACCATTATTTGATACTTCTAAAAAAATAACAATGTTACTCCTGACCAGATATTTGATACTCCTATTCAGTTATTTGATACTTCTGAATTTTAATAAATCATAAAGTGTTTTCTAACTTAGTGTTATTTTACTACATAATAAGATAGTAAAATGTCATTCTTGTGTTTACTATAAACCGATATAATAGATGTTTTAAAAGATTCTGCTCCTTAGTCCTGACCTTATATTTGATACTCCTGCATTAATATGTATAATTGGATGCTCCTAATTTATAGTGAGGAAGACATTAGAGAAAAAAAACTTTCTAAAGAAGGAAAAGAGCTTCTTCTAAAGTAGCTGGTAAAAGATAAGAAAGTGGTTTCATAGTTTTTTTGTGATGCTCTTGACCATATATTTGATACTCTTGTTGTATAATGTGATACTTCTGAAAAAAATTTGTATAGGTATGAAATTATATCTGATTAATATAATAATAGTTGTGAACTAATATTTGATACTCTATATTAATAAACTGATACTCCAAATTGATTTGTTGTAACCTAATTGTAGTGAAGAAGAGGGAGAAACAAGAAACAAGAAGTCTTGGTCAAGATGATTTTTAAAGGTAAGAATATTTTCTTTTCTAATTATAACGATATTGAACTTAGTGGCAATTGTCGTTCAATTATGATGCAAGCAAACATAAAGAAAGTTGAAATAGAGCTCAAGAAGAAGAAGAAGAGCTCAAGAAAAAGAAGAAGAATCTGATTTGCATTAATGTGTAAAGTACTTTAGAGTACTACCTGCAATATAATTAATTGATTTTAATATTTTAAATTATAGTCTCATAGTCTCAGCATTCAATGAGAAAATATATGAATACTTTAGATTACTAGAAGAATTATGATTGCGTTGATGATTGTATTGTACGTTTTGTGTCATTAATAATATATATATATATATATATATATATATATATATATATATATATATATATATTATTATATGTGAATCATTGTTCTGATTTGTGATAATGGACTTAAATTTTGTATTTAATTATGGTTGAGATAGTTTATTTGTGTTTTCTCCAACCATCTTGATTTCGTTAAGGTATTGTCGCGAGCCGTTTTATTCGAGGAATATTATGTGGCTAATCTGGGAACGACTCACAAACAAAACATGCACGTGTAAAATTAATCAGAAATAAGATGAATTTGTTAACCCAGTTAAATCAAGAAATGACTACTCTGGGGCATACCAAGCCGGATGTGGTATTATGAGCTTTACATCGTACAATATTTGATACATCTCGTGAAGATGAATCGATGCAAAATGAAGATAATTTGGAGAATTTGCATATGAGTGCTAGGGTTTCCGTATGTGTGGATAATCTCTTGATTTTTTCCGTTCCTCACCTCTCTGGAGAATTTCTTGTGTGGGTATAGCTTTTTCTGGGAAATTTTTCTGAACCTTTCTCTTCTTCTTTTTTCTTCATTTTATAAAGACTCAAAGCATAAATTTGGGTTTGGTAAGCATGAAATTGGAGACTTTGGATCATGCATGAATCCAGTGATATTGCCACATTCCCAACTTTGTCTTCTAGATTGATCTTGGAGCTTACTTGTCTCGTAAAGACACTTTTTTGGTCGTCCAAATTAATCTTTTTTGCTCGGTCGGATGCTTTGTTCCCTTTAACCTTGTCGGTTTTATCTTTGGAATATTGACCTCCTCCTAAGCGACCCCCTCGGGATGTTGGTCTTCGGGATATCGATTGTCGAAAGCACTCGACCCTTCAGGATGTCTCGAGTCTTCGAGAATATTGTCTTCGCGAGCATATCGTGCCCTCGGGATATCCCGAGCCTTTTCAGGGATCTCGAGGTAATGAGCATATTGTCCTCGGGATATCCGAGCCTTTCAAGATAAGCGAGGTGCGAAATCTTGACCCTCGGATATATGAGCCTTCGGGATATCCGAGTTGCGAGCATCTTGACCCTCGGGATATCGAGTTCTGAGTATCTTGATACTCGGGATATCCGAGCCTTCGGGATACTCGAATTCTGAACATATCTTGACCTTCGGGATATATCGAGGCTGCGAACATCTTGATCCTCGGGATATCCGAGTTCTTGAACATACCTTGATCCTCAGGATATCTGAGTCTTTCAGGAAATCTGAGCTTTTCGGCCGTCTAAGTCTTTTTGACTTGGCTCATTTAATTCCTCTTTCCGGATCTGAGTAGCGAATACTTGTCCATTGAGCATGATTATTTTAATAAATACTACACGTAAAATTTCTTACGTGTTCGATTAATCATGAATTATTATATCGAACACAACAATACCCCCAACCGGGTCGCTTTGTATTCCACAGGGGGCCCGGCTGTTAAAATCTTACTGGGCCATAGTTTGACGTCGTTTCGTATTCTGTGCTGGATTTTCAAAATTGGATCCAATATTTATATATACCTTGTTTCTCCGCCTTAAACCATTTTCTCCTTCCTTCTTTTTTGTTTCTATCTTTCAATCTCTTCTGTGTTTGAAAATTTCCGGCGAGGGCTTCATCATTCCGGCGAAGAATTTTACTCAGGTAACCGTTGCATTCTTTCTCTGATTGTGATTATGGCCTCTCGTTCCAATTCTTCTGTTCTCCTAGAATCAGACCACCATAGTTCCTCTTCTTCCCCCTCTGTCATTAGAATCCCCCGTGGCGACGCAAATGCGCCGAAGACAAATGTCTCAGGTTCAGGAATTCGTTGGCAAGTTCGGCAATCGTTTGCCGTTCTTTCCTCCGATTCCGACGAAGACCTAAATGAATTGGATAGGGATTTAGCCCGCAATGATTTTTCGGACAATTCAAGTGGTAATTCTTCGCCCCAAATTCAAATTGGGTCTAGGGTTGTTGATAATGTTGATGTAGATAGGAACGATGATGTTGTGAGGGGGGAAATTTTGATGGCTGTAAATATGACCGAATCGAACATAGGGGTAGTTGGTGAGCAAAATTCTGAGCTTGATATACATGTTGGTGTCCCTCATAGTCCAACATATAACGAGTATAATGCTAGTTATAGTTTTGGTTGGCCCGAGCAACCTCATAGGATTAGGGTTGAGAATGAATACCCAGCGAGCAAGATAGTGAGCGTAATTGATGCAGATATGCTCACTCGGCTGCATAGGATTTACGAAACCCCTAAAGATGTCTTTTTCTGGGCACCGGGTTCTGATGAGCGGCCCGACCAACCCCCTGAGGGTTGTGTTGCTGTAAATTTAGACACAATGGAAGCTGGCCTTCGATTTCCCCTCCATCCGGCCATCACCTGCTTGCTTGTGGAATGGAACATTACCATTACGCAGCTGAAGCTGAATGGGTGGCACATGATCATGAGTTTCCTGACTTTGTTCGGCAAGATGAAGCCAAGATACTATCCCTCAGCAGCCGAACTTGCTCGACTGGTGCACTTGACCCGTCCGAGGGGTGAACATGGGTGGTTGTTCATGCAGGCTAATGCCAAGTGCAAAATCATCGAGGATGTGCCGAACAAAATCAGTGATTGGAAGGAAAAATTTTGGTTTGTTGGGGCGATTGGAAATGCCCGGCCTCTGGAAGCGAACCAAATGCTCGTTTAGACATCCCCACTGACTTTGGGGTGTACCGAAGTAAGTGATTTTGTGCCTTTCATTCTTCGAGTTGAACTGATTTTAACTCGCTCTTTATTTCAGGGATTCCAGCTGCGACGGATAAGGAGACCAACGCCGGCTATTTTAGCAGTGTTTGGCAAATTGATTTGGAGTCTCACTCGGAACGGTCTGTGAGAACTCTGAACACCGCCGATCAAAGGAAGAAATGAGGTCTGTTCGTACCTCCTCATCGTCTTGTTGCTGTTAATCCCGCTGGTAAGGATTGCCTCTTTTGTTTGTATAAGCTTTTTGCCATTTTGCTCGCTGTTATCCGTTGTACATACTGATTTTATTCTGTTTATAGCTTTCCCCGCTGTGACCATTGCCGTGAGTACATCTGAACACACTGAGATGGCTCGGAGAAAAAGGCCACAGGAACTTGCTCAGATTCAGGCTGAGCGGGAGGCTCAGCGAACAGGCAGAGGGGAGGCGAGCAGGGCAAGTCGATCCGCATCCGGTCCTGGGGAATCGAGCCGAGCGCAAAGGAGTACTCGTTCGGCTGAGCAAGGGGATGGCGAACAAGCTCCGTCACCGAAGAGACCTAGGGTGGAAACCGGCGACCAGGGACCGAGCGAACAAACTCGGACGAGCGCGCCGAGTGAAACGAGCTCGGACTAAGATCGATGCCGTCGAGGTGACTTCGGACCCCCGAGGCGCCGTCAGGCCACCGCCTCAAGGGTCGGTCCAATTTCACAAATCGTTGAAATGGAGGTTGACACATCTTCTCCACCTCCTGCTGGACCCCGATCATGGCCTCCGCTGAATCCTGAGCTTCGGTCCCCTGAGGATAAATCATTCTTGGGATGGGATCCGGCTCGTGTGAGCAGGTATATTTTGTTCGCTCTGCTTCTGCTTTGGTTAATTTTGTTCGTTTTTTTCACATTTGTAAGCTTGGGTGTATATATAGGTTGGGCAGGTCGGCGCCCTTGATGCCCAATCTGAAAAATTACTACTTTTGCTGTTGAGTGTTACGCCGTTCGGGCATTCTGAACATGTCGAAAGCGTTCCTGGACTCCGTCCCGAGCATGGACCACCGAAATGGAAGAGTCCACTACGGGTCCCACTCCCCGAAAATATGCGTGCAGTGCAGTACTTGAGGCCAATCTATGGTCGTCCTTGAGAAAGCCTATGCTGAGTCCGCCAGTCTCCATGCCAACTACTTGGCTTTGATCGAAAACCGAGAAAAGGGGGGCGAAATTTGACATGACTTCGAGATGAACTAAGGTTGGCTCAGGGACAGTCTTCCTCGGCACAAGCTGATGCTCGCCAAGCTCAGGAGGATGCCCGCAAGACTCAGGATAATGCTCGCCGAGTTCAGGAAGATGCTCGTTTGGCTCAGGAGGATGCTCGCCAGACGAAGGAGGAACTGAGTCACTCTCAGGAGGAGGTGGTCAGTATTCGAAGAGCTCAAGAGGAAATGAATGTTGAGCTTCGTAGACTCCGAGCTGGCGTCGAGGCCATGGAAAGTGAGAGGGATGCGCTCGGCCAACAGCTCATCATTGCTGAGGAGACCAACACTCGTTTGGGTCTCGAGAATTCAAAGCTGCACGATGATGAGTTCATTGATTCCATGTCCAACTTCTCCTACATTTGTGCCTTCGCCAATGCTATCCGGGCCCGCTTTGAGCCATGCATCTAACGAAGAACAAATTGCCCTCCGATATCCAAATTTTCAACAATGCGATCGACAACCCACCAGATCGTAACCTTCCAATGTCAGATTTGAACGATCTGTGTGACTTCTCCGTTCTTCCTGAAGGGATCAAAGTTGATGATCCTATTCTAGATGAGGAAGACGACTTCGAGACATTATCTTCTTTGGTGATCTTGGCCAAAATCTCGGTGAGCTAGGGGACCGATCGGTCTTTGGCCGAAACAAAGGGACCTCCCTATGATCGAAGCGAAAATGTACCTTCCAAGCGAGCATTTGGTACTGACCATCTTGAAGGAGTTTATTCTTTGAGGGGTGAGCACGATTTGTTCGATATCTCTCTCCCGTCTACCCCCAATTATGAATTTGCTCCTTGATGTTATTTTTATTTCGTCGAACATACGTTGTGTAATTTTTTGTCTTCTTCACTTTCTGTTCGAACAATGTTTACAACTGAATGGATGAATTTCATACTCAACCGCTCTCTAACCCGATTATTGTTGAGGTGTTGTTGAGGATGAATGTGGTTGTTGACAAATGATTGATACTTGTCTTTGCTTGATGTTTGCTTTGTTGCTTTGTGTTAAACTTTGTTTGCTTTCCGGTTTTACCCTTTTTTCTCGAACGAATTGAACATTGGGTTTTGCTTTATGCCCGCTCACGACTTTTTTTTTTCGTTTTGATTGTCTTTATTGTCGTTGCAATCGGTTGATCATCTTATTTAGGTCCGACCAGATGGGTTACTTTATGAACCCCCCCTTTCTTGGTGCGCGATCGTCTTATTTAGGTGCGATCACTTCGTACTAGGGCCGTCTTATTTAGCTGCGACCCCGCACTCATCACCCACTTTTTGCTGGTGTGTCGTAAAGCACGAGTCGTCTTTTTTTTGCGTGCCCATTACTCGCTTTTTTGTCGGAATCGAGTACGAACTCGTTAAATCAGTGAACATAGACTTGGGCTCGTTAAATCTTTGTTAAGGTCGTCTCAAAAGGTGCGACCTCAAATAGGCTTGAACTAGAAAATCTTTAGCGAACAAAAGTACATGTATTTTTTTTCTTTTCTTTTTGCAACACTTTGTATTCTATTACAACCTTCATATTTGAAGAAGACTAATCTATTACACAACTATAGATATCAGACCAAGGTTTTGAATTTTAACCTTGTCTTGAGTAGACACGAACTGGCCTCACCTTGTCCGCGGAATTGATGTTGACAAGGATGTGGCACATCATCATGTCTACCCTTCTTTCTTTAGTAACATGCTCAAGAAGCAGCAACATAAGCTTTTGTCCCTCCTGGACAAGCTGTGATTATCTTGGGCGGTGCGGACATGAGGCATGTAAAGCGAGCATACCTGCCGCTTAAATCAAAAAGCGAGCAAAATTTTCAGCTCGCACCATTCTGTCCCCTCCAGTAGATGCCTGAGCATCAGCGTCCGCATGTTGCTTTGAGCGGACACTATGACATCCCTCCCCATCGGAGGAGATTTTGGGGATGCATAGGGGACTAGTGACTTACTACTGCATAAGCAGTGAGTAACGTGGAGTGACAACCATGACTCTGCCGAGCATCTTGAGTCCGGAAACGAGCTTCAACCTGTGCTCGTAATGTATACGGGGTAAAAAGACTTCGTGTCGGAGCGGATGCTCGATTCAAATTGAATGATTCTTTGAATCGAGAGTTGGATTCTTCTACGTCTGGGGGCATACTAAACCAACTTTCTTCTGAGAATTGTAGTATTTTTCCTTTTTTCTTCTTCATATGTTTTTCGCTCTGTTTTTTTCAGCTATCAACATGCCCCTATTTATAGAACTATCCCAAGCTAGTGCTGGCATAACTAGCTGGTGTTGGCTCTTACTTTTGCTCCCCCTTTTGACATCCTGTTCGACTTTTTGACTTTTTTGCTTAAAGATTGACTCGTCCTGCTTGTTGCCACCACTTGTCAACTCATTCGATACATATCTTCTGGTGACAACTTCGTTCCGACAATTTTATCTTACGTCTTTTCGATAGTCTTTGGCCAAGATTTCTTTCCTGAGGATATGTATCGAACATAATGTTTTCTTCTTTCAGGATTGTCCTACTCATTTGAACTTAATGGCTGACTATGTTCGGCGATTTGTGTTCGTTTCAGCGACATCGGCCCTTATGCTCGGCGATTTGTGTTCGCTTCAGGTGTGTGGACGATTTTGTTCGGCCGACACCATGCTCGCTTCAGCTGTGTGGATGACTTTGTTCGGCCGACACTATGCTCGCTTCAGCTGTGTGGACGACTTTGTTCGGCCGACTTTGCTTGCTATTATTGATAGTATTTTTTCAAATTTGACGCATTCCACGAGTAGGACAATGGGACTCCATTCAGGTCTTCCAAGTCATAGACCCCATTTAGCAAACGTTCTGTAACCCTGAAAGGACCTTCCCATGCTCGGCCGAACACACCACTTGATACCCCCATTGCCCGCCTTAAAACCAGCTCGCCTATATTGAACCTGCGTGTTCGGACTTTAGAGTTGTAGAACTTCTCTGATCTCTTTTTATACATAGCATTCTTGAAATCACCTCCGTCATTCTTTTCTTCTAACAGTCCGCTTTTCGTATGGCCTTTGGTCATTGATGTGCTCTCCAAAAGTCATTGTTCGATGACTTGGAATCTTGATTCTGTATAATATAACGACTTCCGCACCAAATGCCAAGGCAAAAGGGGTCTCCGCAGCTTGATGTTCAAAAGTTGTTCGATAGGCCCATAATATTTCGTAACTCTTGACCCATCCATCCACTTTCGAATTATCAAGTCTAGCCTTGAGGGTATGCTTGATAATTTTATTAATCAACTTCAACTTGTCCATTTGATTTGGGGATATCTCTGAGTTGAGTAATGTTTTTTATGCCCCAAATGAAAGCTTTCGCCTATTACTTGATAAACGATTATCTGGGAATCACTGTAAATCATCAGCCTCTTAATTCCCATTGTCATTGCCATCTGTAGTCCAGCGATCAAAGCTTCATATTCGGCTTCATTATTTGTAGCTGGGAAATCAAAAGGGATGGTTGTTGTGAACGTTTGCCTGGTTGGGCTGATGAGAACTACGCCTGCTCCGGCTCTTGAACTTGTTGATGAGCCATCAACATACATATGCCATGGTTGGTCAATAGCTTTTTTGAGCATTTGAGGATATGTTAACTCGACCATGAAATCGGCCATAGCCTGGCCCTTCATTCTTTTCATGAGCGGGTAACGTAATGCCGAATTGTCCTAACTCCACCGCCCACTTAAGTAATCTGCCGGCTGTATCTGGTCGGTGGAGGACTTGGCGCAATGGGAAAGTGGTTAGTACCTCGACTGAGTGATCGAAAAAGTATGGTCGTAATTTTCGAACACTCATCACGAGGGCATATGATAATTTCTCCAGTGGGGGATACCGGAGCTCGGCTTCTTTAAGCACTTGGCTTACATAGTAAATGGGCAAGTGTATGGTTCCTTCGCTTTCGTCGAGCAGCAAGATCGATGCATGTTGGGATCGATAAGATACAAATAGAGTTGTTTGCACAGGGGCGATGTGCTTAGGCAGCGTCTGAGTATCTGCAAAATCTTCTTCAATGATTCGAATGCATTACAGCAATGCTCGGTCCATCGAATTTCCTTTCTTTAACGCATCAAAAGAAAGGTTTGCATTTGTCCCGTTAAGTGATATAAACCGGCTGACGGAAGCTAAACGCCCGGTTAACTTTTGGACCTCTTTCACATTCCTGGGGGCCTACATATCGAGCATGGCTTGAATCTTTGATGGGTTCGCTTCGATTCCTCGTTGACTGACCATATGTCCGAGGAATTTTCCTGAGTGAACCCCAAAGCTGCATTTCTTCGGATTTAGTTTCATATAATACTTCATGAGTATATCGAACGTTTGTGCGAGGTGAGTGATGTGGTCTTCCTTATGTTCGCTCTTTACCACAATATCATCGATATATACCTCAATTGTTCGGCCGATGTGTTCGTCGAACATTTTGTTCACCAAACGTTGATATGTTGCTCCGGCATTCTTTAATCCGAACGGCATGCGTTGCCAACAGTACATATTCTTTTCACTGCAGAATGCCGTATTCTTTTGATCGTCCGGGTGCATGGGTATTTGGTGATAACCAGCAAAAGCGTCCATGAAGGTCATAAGCTCATGGCCTGCTATATTATCGACCAAATAATCAATATGCGGCATCGGGAAGTTATCTTTCGGACATGCCTTGTTCAAATCAGTGAAATCAATACATAGTCTCCAAGATCCATTGGTCTTGCGAACAAGCACAGGGTTCGCGAGCCATATTGGGCATTTCACCTCTCGAATAAGTTTGTTGTCGAGCAACTTTTTGATTTCACTATTCATTGCCACATACTTTTCCGGACTAAACTTTCTGCGTTTCTGGATAACTGGAGTTTGTTTTGGATCAAGGTTGAGGGAGTGGCATGCATGTTTTGGATCAATTCCAACCATGTCCTCGTGCGACCATGCGAACACATCTAAGTTTGCTTGAAGATAAGCAATCATTTATGTTCGAATTGGTTCAGGTAATTCTGATCCAATGAACACTTCTAACTTAGGTCTGTTCGGGTCGATGTTGATAGGCTCTAGTTGCTCGACAGGTGTTGCTCGCTTTCTCTTTTGCTTCCACCGAGGATCTTGAAAGGATCCCCGGTGCTCATCATCAACCTCCATGAGTTCAAAACCTATGCGAGGTTCTAGGTCCGTTTGCTCGTTTGGCGGATCAATATTCATCTGATCTAGGAGATCGGGGGCATGAACTGCCATCCCGGATTCTGTGTTCGCGCAACCTGTGTTCGCGCGAGAAGCTGTGCTCGTCAAACTTATGTTTGTCGGAAGATCAATAGGAAATACATTTGCTCGCTGGCTTGACTCACCAATCTCCCATGTTTGCTCCATCATGTTGACAATATTTTGTTTTTCTGGTGCACATGATAGCAAATAATCTCGAGCTTTCTTTTGATCTCCTTTTTACGCTTACTGCTCCATCTTGTGTTGGAAATTTAACACGAGTAATAATCGTAGAACAAGCCGCTTTAAATTCTGAATAAACGGGCGACCTAGAAACCCGTTATAAGTTGACGGAGCATCGACGATTACAAAATCTAGCATTCTAGTTCGTCGGATCTCCGGATTCAGAGTTGATTCTAACTCGACTCCTAACCTAATCATGCCATAAGGTCGGGTTACAGATTCCCCAAAACCCATTATGGTATGATCACATGGTTCAATATAACTGCTCAAGTCCCCAACTTGCTTTTCCATCTGGTGAAGAATCTTGTTAACAAAATGTTCGCATAGGCTCCGTGTCAACCAGGAGGCGGTGCACCTTCAACCCGAGGAGTCGAGCACTGATGGTTAAGGAGTCATTGTGGGGAGTTATGATTCCGTCGAGATCGTCTTCTAAAAATAAAATTTAGTGTGAGGGTGGCGTGCTAGCTGATGTGCTCGCCACTTTTACTAAATGGATGCTTTGCATGGAACGCATCTCCATCTTTTTTCATCTATTCGATAATGTCGGTGCCTGGTAACATCCACCCACTGGATCATACTCAGGTCGTATCATGTGAATTTCTTGACTTTCTCGACCTCTTCCCACAGTAGGAGGCCCTCTTTTAGATGACTCGGACCTCTTGCGCGATTCTTCTTCTCACCATCGCCGATGTTTGTTAGAACTTTTCGCTTACCCATTCGATCTTACTTTTTTCGGTTAGAGTCTCGTCACGGCTTTTTTAAGAATTGGGTAAGACAATTATCTTCGTATAGCTTCCAAAGTTGGCGGAGTAAATCGCGACAATTTTCTGTATTGTGCCCAATGTACTCATGGTAGTTACAATATTTGGAAGCATTGAGTAACGTTTGTCCATTATGATTCTTCTTGGCCTTTCCAACATGTCCCGATCTCGATTTGGTTAAAGATTGTTTCACTTGGCGCCGAAGACTCAGTAGGGCGTTTTATCGATCTTTCTTGAATGGTTTGAATGAGCCTGGGGGTTTGTACCCCCCTTCATTCTTCACCTTCTTCCCGAAAACTTTCCTAGTTGGAGGTTCCTGACCCAATCGTGATTGGGCGAGCAAATCTTGCATGGCTATAATTTTGGCCGCTTCATTTCTCGGGTCCCGAGTATGTGTTCGCCATTCTTGGTGCATGGCCTTCCACATATCAAGATTCGTGGTCGCCCCCGACCACCGCGTGAGGATCTTGGCATCCTCTTCGACCGGGCTCCATCATACAAACATTTATCAAATCTTTCTATGTAGGCTCGTCGATTCACCTTTTTAGTTGGGAAAAAATCATGAACCTTTGTTTTTGGCGGCGCAGCGAGCATACATGGACGAAAAAGTGGGACATAAATTGTTGTCCCGGTTAGGCGAAAAGATGTGATAGACACAGCAGGAAAAGTAGAAAACCATCTATGTGCACGATCACCCAAAGTCATGGGGAATGATCGGCACTGTGTTGCGTCTGTGGCCCCCATCGCGATCATAAAGTCTGAGTATTTGCTGAGATGGACATGTGGGTCAGACTTAGCATCGAATATGGGAATTGGCGGTCGGGACTTTGCCACTTTCTCTTGTATTTCAGCCGCCATGATAGCTGGTGACAATGGCGAGCAGGGTATTGTGCTCGCTTGAGGGTGGCCTTTGGTCGCGGCCAGGTCGGCCTGTAAGCCCTCGATGGCTTTTTGCATTTCCGCAAGTTTTGTGGAACTAACAGACTTAGATCGGGGCTGTTTCCCATCATGAGGACCCAGTGGGTCATGCTCGTGATGGGGCAGTCCCCCTTTCAAGTTCGTGCTTGACTACCCAATAGATGATGGATAGACAATTTTGTTCCTGCCGATTTTTGTTCGGCATGCGGATGGTCATGAAGATATGAAGGTGCGGGCATTTTTATTGGTTGTTCCTTTCCAGAATCCTGCCGCCTGTTATTGGCGATTCGGTCTTTGGCGGAGAGCCTCAAGCGTCCAAACGCTGATGGTCTAGACCGCCTTGAGGCATTAGGTCATCGAGGATATCGCCGGCTTTTTGTTCGCCGCTTCGCAATTTTCTTTTTAACTTGCTCGCTATCAGGTGTACGCTAGCGTCGCTCTTCATGTTCTTGAGTTTCTAACTTGGCCAACTCTTTTTCAGCCCTCCCTTTTTGCGCTCGTAGCAAGAAAGTGGTGGCCCTTGTTGTGGCCGCGGGATCATTGGCAATATCCTCAAGATTAATGGTCTCCACTGTCTGATCTTTATGAGGCTGGCGCTGAGCCTCTTTCCGGTCATGAGGTCAACTTTGTCCCGACCTCTCTGTTTGTGTGTTCCTAGATTGAGGCATTATATTTCTTTTTTCTGCCTCGGCTAACTAAGGGTTTGTGTATGGGTTGATTTTTTTTATAAATCACCCTCCTTTCAGCGCCAATTGTCGCGAGCCGTTTTATTCGAGGAATATTATGTGGCTAATCTGGGAACGACTCACAAACAAAACATGCACGTGTAAAATAAACTGTAAATAAGATGAATTTGTTAACCCAGTTCGTCAAGAAATGACTACTCTGGGGCATACCAAGCCGGACGTGGTATTATGAGGCTTTACACGTACAATATTTGATACATCTCGTGAAGATGAATTGATGCAAAATGAAGATAATTTGGAGAATTTGCATATGAGTGCTAGGGTTTCCGTATGTGTGGATAATCTCTTGATTTTTTCCGTTCCTCACCTCTCTGGAGAATTTCTTGTGTGGGTATAGCTTTTTCTGGGAAATTTTTCTGAACCTTTCTCTTCTTCTTTTTTTTCTTCCCTTTTATAGCACTCAAACAAGCATGAAATTTGGGTTGGTAAGCATGAGCTGGAGACTTTGGATCATGCATGAATCCAGGTGATATTGCCACATTCCCAACTTTGTCTTCTAGATTGATCTTGGAGCTTACTTGTCTGTAAGGCACTCTTCTGGTCGTCCAAATTAATCTTTTGCTCGGTCGAATGCTTTGTTCGCCCCTTTAACCTTGTCAGTTTTATGCTGGAATACTGACCTCCTCGAGCACTGCGAGCCCCTCGGGATGTTGGTCTTGAGATATCGAGTGTCGAGCACTCGACCGCCAGATGTCCGAGTCTTGAAATATTGTCTTCGCGAGCATATCTTGTGCCCTCAGGATATCTGAGGTGCGAGCATACTGTCCCTCAGGATATCTGAGCCTTTCAAGATATCTGAGGTGCGAGCATACTGACCCTCAGATATCTGAGCCTTTCAGGATATCTGAGTTGCGAGCATACTGACCCTCAGGATATCTGATCCTTTCAGGATATCTGAGTTACGAGTATACTGATACTCAGGATATCTGAGCCTTTCAAGATACTCTGAGTTACGAACATACTGACCTTCAGGATATCTGGGCTGCGAACATACTGATCCTCAGGATATCTGAGTTGCGAACATACTGATCCTCAGGATATCTGAGTCTTTTAGGAAATCTGAGCTTTTTGCCCGTCTGAGTCTTTTTGACTTGGCTCATTTAATTCCTCTTTCCGGATTTGAGTAGCGAATACTTGTCCATTGAGCATGATTATTTTAATAAATACTACACATGTCGCTCTTACGTGTTCGATTAATCATGAATTATTATATCGAACACAACAGGTATGTTTGATTATCATGTTGCAAAATTTAACTTAGAGTTTATTATTTTGATACTCCTGAGAAAATAAATAATACTCTTGACAACATATTTGATATTCTTGAACATATACCTAATACTCTTGATACTATAATTTTAACATATAGAAACTACAATATTAAGTTTTTAGTTAATTCTCCAGAATGAAATAGGTTGATTTTGTAAATTAATACTCAATTAATACTCACAGTATAAATCATTAAAATTATTTAATTTGTATGGTACTTCTGACGAGATATTTCATACTCCTGTTGGAACTCTTGATACTCTAACCGTCATATTAATAGATTCTTGATACTTTTGAAGAAATATTTAATACTTTAAACTTAAAGGCGATAATGATATTGTCGGTACAGTTTAACAATATTACATGTGTCTGTTACTCCTGATCAGATATTTGATACTCTTGAACAAATATGCAATACTCTTACTAGAAAAAAAAATATCATAGAAGCATAGCCAAAACCAAAGTTGAACTCATAGAAAAAATATGATAGAAACACATATTTTTGAAGTTGTTAGACTCAACTTTTTTTAAAAATAAATGCTTCTTCCTTTTCAAAGGAGTTTGCAATTACCATGCACTCAATACATTTTAATCAAAAAAATATTTTCTCAGCAACAATAATTAATAAGTGAGAAGAAAATATTTGTAAGACATGATTCCGAGTTTCAACAACATAACAGGGAAAATAGGAATGCTCGATGACATATTCAGTTATGTCCAAACTTTGCAAAAACTAGTTGAGCTACATAAAAAAGGTAAATTAAGATAAATTGGTTGTCAATCTTGTAATATATTTAGCATTTAGTCTGTGAAAGTTGTTGCAATCAAATCGAAGCTGGATTTTGATTTTTAGTAAAATCCTCAATGTTAACTGCTTTCTCACTATTATATGAAGCATCGTTAATATATTGAGCAACAAGATAACTGGTAGATGACTTAGAATTTCTTAGACTAGTTCGATTTCTTTACACTTATCATCATTCTCAAAACAATTTTGTTCGTATATATCAAACCAAATACAATAGAAGAAAAAAAAAAAGGTTTCATTATGCTTCAATGGCAGATTTATGTGTAACCCAATAGGGCAAGAGACAGTGTATGCGACCGACAATGAACCAAAAATCAATCATATTTGATTTAATTTTCATATCATAAGTTCATAACCTCAAAATTATTAGGGCTTAAAATTTTAAAAATCGGATTTCCTAAATGAGTTTAGAACATATATTAATCATATTTGGTGTTAGCATGGAGAAAACACTGAAATCTCGATCAGAAGTGTCAAACTCGTTACAGGTCTTGATCTTGCATTCTGCTGCTCTGTTCCGCGTTGCGCTGCTGGATTAAAAATCTGGCTAAGGGTATATTTGGGGTTTTATTGTATTAATACAGTGCGGGTCAACTTATTATAATATGGGTCGGCAATGAGACCCATCTCATACATGAGACCGTCTCACGCAAGAATGCCTCACAATATTAATTATTATTATTTGACAGGCCAATATTAAATAAAAGGATTAGCATCCATTTGGAGATGTACGTATAGTGTTTTTCATTTCTTTTTTTTAATCAACCGGCCATTTTTTCTTTCTTTAATTAACTGGCCTTATACCTAAGTCACATCACTAACAGCAACACTGATGAACTCGAAGTGGTCATAGAAACGTGATTGGCTTGTCTAAACACGATTTTCATGATAATTAAGTAAAGCGGGTTCCCGAACCATATCTTTTTTACGATTTTCTACTTTAACCTTTGCACGTTTCCACCTTTGTGCCACCCTCAACCACTTAAACACAAGAACGAAAATAGAAAAACATTTAAATAAACATTCTTTCCTTTATTCCTTATATATATCCGAATGAAGTTCTTACTTTTAATGCTCATTCAATATTAGTTAATATTGGATAATAGTTGAGAGGAATTAATGGAGAAAGTACTTGTAGTTTTTGTTGTATGTTGCAGCATTCTTGGCCTTGCTTCTGGTCAGTTAAAAGTAGGATTTTACGGTTCGACATGCCCCAAGGCCGAATCGATAGTACGAGGAGTGGTGCAACAACGTTTTAATCGAGATCGTTCCATAACAGCTGCATTGCTTCGAATGCATTTTCATGATTGCTTTGTTCGGGTACGGTTAATTTTTTGAACTCTCAAATTCTTATATACATGCAATATATATTGACATTAAGGTTATGGATGACTATAACCTAGGATGGTGGTCATTTATATTTTCAAATTGTCTCATTTTACATGAAATAATGAAGATGTAGAACCACTAGATATTGAAATTAGAAAATGAATTTGTCTTGTGGATTGTGATGCATTTGAGATCGGCAAATTCTTGTATACAGCTGTGCACTTGATTATTTTTTTTTGGTTTCATTTAACAATATTACTTGATCAGTGTTAATGATTTAGATTGACGTTGATAGTACTAGCTTTTATTGAATCGTATCACATTGTTAAAGTATAAGCTTTTACACAAGTTATAAAGTGCTAATTAAAAAGCATTAGAATCTAACCACCCCTATGCATGGCTAAAAAAACAGGGTTGCGATGCATCAATTCTGATCGACTCCACCCGAACCAAGCCCTCCGAGAAGTCCTCCCCGCCGAACCTAACCGTCCGGGGCTTCGACCTAATCGACGCTGCCAAGAAGGCCGTGGAGGCCGCCTGCCCCTCCACCGTCTCCTGCGCCGACATAATCACACTCGCCACCCGCGACGCCGTCTCTCTCTCCGGAGGCCCCAAGTACGCCGTCCCAACCGGCCGCCGCGACGGCCTCGTCTCCAACGACTTCGAAGTGGACCTCCCGGGCCCACAGCTCTCAATCCCCGAAGCCGCCCAGCTCTTCCGCGCCAAAGGGCTAACACTAAACGACATGGTCACACTTCTGGGGGCCCACACGGTCGGCGTGGCCCACTGCGGCTTTTTCCAGGACCGGCTGTCGAATTTCCAGGGAACCGGGAGACCGGACCCCACCATGGACCGGGCTCTGGCGGCTCGGCTTTTGAAGGTGTGTGGGACCGCGCCGCAACCGTTGGATAGGGATCGGACGGTGTTTCTTGATCAGGGGACGGCGTTTGTTGTGGACAATCAGTTTTATAATCAGACGGTGTTCAAGAGAGGGGTGATGCAGATTGATCAGGAGTTGGCGGTGGATAGATCGACGGCCCAGATTGTGAGGGGGTTTGCGGCGAATGGGGATGCGTTTCAGAGGAGTTTTGGGAATGCGATGGTTAAGATGGGTGGGATTCAGGTGCTTGTGGGGAGGGCTGGAGAGATTAGGAAGAATTGCAGGGCTTTTAATCCTCGTAAGATTAAGTGATTTTAATTAATTGGGGTGTGAGTGTCAAGTGTTTGATTTATGATAATTACCATATATATACGTTAATTTGTTAAGTTGATGTAATGAAAGGCAGCCATATATACGTACTACAATCCCCTGTAGTATTAATAGGGAGTTGATTTTGCGTGTCATCTTATTTTGTAAATGTGTCAAATATTAATGATTTGTTTCACTTATATAAAATTACACAAGATAGTATATCTTTGTGCTCAGTTTTAGTGTCATTATTTTCAAATTTTTGTTTGAATCTATGTTCTTAGATTTCTAGTGGAAAGTGCTTCAAATGCATATTGTCATCTTGTGTTGATTTTGGCTTAAAAAAAAAACCTTGTCCCTTTCCAAAATTTGCAATAGTTTTGTTAGATAAAAGTACAGTACATACGTTGATTGCACGTTCTTCAAAAATATTTTCATTTTATAACCTATTCATTAAATGAAGTATTGATCCTGACAAGGAATGAACCAGGTCTAATACATGAAATTTATCATTATTATTTACAAAAAATATTATAATAGTGATAATTTTTATCATTGTTAATAATAAAGACGTAAATTATTTTTTAAATAATAATAATTTTTGTAAATAAACGTGATAATTTATGCAATGTTGAGTCTTGAAATTCTTTATACACAAAGGTGATGTTAAAAAACTAGAGTTTATTGGGGTTCACGCGAGTTTTCATCATAAATAATTAAATCGAATCAAAATAGGAACAAATGCACGTTTGGATCCATTCCCAAACTCAAAATTGTGGTTCCAGATTTCTAATTTTAGTATGGGTTTAAATTTTTTGTAGTCATGTAACTTTGCTTCATTTTGAAATTGGTCCCGATTGTTTTGACTTTTTGATTTTGGTCCTGTAAGTTATCAAAAAAATTTAAATTGGTCCTTTAACCTATTGTAACATGTCACCAAACAGGTAATCGTCACCTATGTAATTATTTTATTTTTTCTGTTAATTTCGAAATGTCACCTAATTTTTTTAATACAAATAATTTGTGTCGGGATTTTTTTTCGTATTTTTTTATGAAGGGAGAGTGGTTTTCTACGTTTGTTGATTTAATTTTTTGGTCAGTTTAGACACAGTAAATCGACCCGATTCGCTTTATCTTTTAATATACAAATTATTTTAAACCCGACCTAAAACAAATCCAAAATTATTAGAACTAAAAAAGTTCAAGTGACACTTGAAATTAAAGAGAAAAATAAAATAATTACATATGTGGTGTTTACCTGCTTGGTAACCTGTTGCAGCAGGTGAAAATGACTAATTTCAAAATTTTAAGAAACTTACAGGACCAAAATAAAAAAAATCAAAATAATCGGGACCAATTTCAAAACGATCTGAAATTCTATTTTTTATTACAAAAAAATTTAATCCCTTTTGGTATTGATACAATTTCTATTGGGTATGGCTCAATTCTCAGTGCTCGCTAAAAGGCTAAATATTTATGAATCGCAGCTACTGGATTGAGTAGCCCAGGCCCACTTCTTAAAGGTCCAAAGTGTAGGCGACAGTGGCTATAAAGAGGCTCAATAAGGAAAATATCAAAATTAAACAATTTGTTGTAGAATATGCAGAAATAAATGACACATATTTGGTGACCCAGTTCATCAGGAATGACTACATCTGGGGGTATACCAAATCAGAAGATTTTTACTATTTGTACGCTTAATACATCAGAGATCCTTTTATATAGGATATTCTTTAGGATTACACATAATATAAGGAATTACCTAAACTACCCCTCCATGAGTTACATCTTGATAAAGGTACATAAATGTATTTTCCTTCAACACTCTCCCTTGTGTCAAATAAAGAGAGTAGATGGTGCATGAATGTTGTCTCGCTAATGCCCTTGCCAAATATCAAAAGCTAAGTAGAAAAATATATCTTATTTGAAAGGGAAAAGAGTTACAATGCACTATGTCGAAATGGGCATTATTGATTAGACTAAGCACCCTCTAAATGGCCTTTATTGATGTTGATTGGGTTCATGAAGCTTAGAAAATCAAGAAAATTGATGTTGCTTGGTTCATGAACCTTAGAAAATCAAGATTTTTTTTTAAATTTTAATAGAGGATAAAAAAATTACTATTTGCAAATAAAAGATTGTTATAGATCTTATAAAAATATTTAAATATATACTCCCTCCATTTTTTATTAAATGTCGTTTTAACTTTTGAAATATTTTTTTTATTAGATGTCGTTTTGATATTTTCTCCCCCTTTATCTCATATATACCCTTAACATGATAATTTAAAATTTAAAATTCCCTACAAATATGTTGTGTGTAGAATATTTTAACCAATAGTAATCATTGTTAAGAATTTTTAATTAATATTAACTAAGGTTAATTTTGGCATAAAAATATATTCTTAATTTGTTAAAACCCCAAAATGACATCTAATAAAAAATGGACTGAGTATATAGTATCTTTAACTACCTACTTTAGTCCAAATAATATTATGCATCTCATTAAATATTCTTCCCTTTTTAAAAATTATCCATCCATAATTCATTCCCTTTTAACAATTATCCATCCGGCTCCAGCTATACAAATCTCTCATCTGCCTTTCTTTTTTTGCTTTGCTTTCATTTGTTTTAGAAAAACCCAGCTCTCAATCAGGGGCGGAGCCAGGATTGAATTAAAGGGGGCCAAATTTTAACAAGTCTAAGAGTGAGAATTCATAATTAGACATGTATCGCCGGATTGAGAGACTATTAAAGGGGGGCCAAATTCCCCCAAATTTTAACAAGTCTAAGAGTGAGAATTCATAATTAGACATGTATCGCAGGATTCAGAGACTTGGTTAATCATGAAAAACATCAATTCAAATAGATTAATTAAAAAAATTTGATGATGGAATGTTCTCAGCAGGATTTACCAATTTGACAACGATCAATTATTAATAAGACATTATGTGTGTGTCTATATATGTAGTAACAAGTAAAATAGGTGGGGGGGCGCCATGGCCACCCCACGCCATATAGCGGCTCCAGAGTGGCTTTCAACTAAATCTTCCTTCACATCAAATATCAAGATTTTTTTTTTAATTTAGTTTGTTTATCATCCATATCGTTTTTACTACTTTTTCATTTTTACGAGTTTATAGTCTCAAATCAAGTTATTCAATAAATAGGTTTAGAATGGGGAGGTCTGAAAATCAAATCAAGTTATGCAATATTAAATTCAAGATCCTTTGATAAAAGCTCATTTGAGCTCGATTAGATATAAAAAAAATAAATTATTTACAAATTTTCTACAAATGTTTCATTAGTTTTCCAAAAAAAACATAAATGACTACATAATTATAATTATTGCCTACAAATATTCTTAAGCCAATTAATATTTAGTTGTAGTGAAAATCCCAAACTCCATTACATTTTTATTTTTCATCAAGTGATCGAACGAAGGAAAAAATATTACTTCGTCTGGAAGAAAAACTATTATCTTGATGTAAACATAATATATCGTAAATTTGTTTTTTTTTTAAATATTACTATTATGTATAAACATTATTACTGTTATGCATATGCACTATAATAGAGTAGGTCTAGTATGAAAATTTTCAAGTATGGAAAACTATATATAAAATTCCCCTAAATCATGACTTATTCGAGCTGGGTGAATCATCTACATCCTAAACACTAAATAATGAACCATAAATCATGATTTATTCGGGTCGGGTAAACCATGAACCACTCGAGCCGAGTGAACATGAACCACTCGACTTTATCTTATTTTCACCATATACAGAATTTATTTGTAAATAAAAGTTTTTTCATGTATGTAAATTTTCATACTAGACTTTGTCCTATAATTATTGAAAAAAAATTATATGAGACGGTCTCATGTATAAAACAGCGTACACCCTAGCATAAATTACACCCATCTCTCCCAAAGTGTTAAAGCGGCAATGTCCAAATTATGTCCCGTCTTACCGTGAGACGGTCTCATGCAAGTGTGCCTCATAGTTATTCGCATGAAATAAATTCACATGAGACCTATTTTAACATAAAATGGTAAATGCAACACTTGCATTAGACGACTCATAATTAGATGAAACATTATTTGAACATGACTAGGTTTTGTATGAACCAAGTGCACAGTGCATTCCATATTATATTTTAGAAACTTGTAATTTATTGCACTGAAACCAGCGACTTGTTACAAAGAAACGTGAAACTGGATTTTACAAACACAAGTTGCACATTTCAGTGTAAAAAGTCGCAAGTTTCAGTGCAACAAGTTTCAGTGCAGCAAGTTGCAATTTCTAAAATACGCTTTGAAGTGCACGGTGCGCACGTTTTTTTGTAACAAGTCGCAAGCTTCAGTGTAATAAGTTGCAAATTTCTAAAATACATTATTACATGCAATTATATTTTACAAACACAGGTTGCATATTTCAGTGAAATAAGTCATAAATTTCAGCGCAAAAAGTTGCAAGTTTCTAAAATACACTATAGATCGAGTGCATGGCGCACTGTGCACAAAATATACAAGAGACAAAATCTTTAAATGTTGACGTTTCAACATTTTAAGGATTCTAAAAATTGATTTCTGCTTTATCTTATTTATGTATGAACCATCTCATGATATGAATTTTGGACACTAAGCAATCGTTCCTGTAAATGCATCGACTCTTTCGAACGTGCAAACCATTATCTAGAACCTAAATCAGTTATACTAACTAATTTATTAGTATTATTTTTAACAGTTCTGAGGCTTCTGATATTATTGAAATAATTATTGATGACCTCTTAAGAGTCGATGCTCGAAGCTTTTTCTTATTCTATTTCATAATAAACATTTGTAATAAAGAGAATTTTAATAATTAATCTATATGGAAGTCAAATTTATAAATGTTCTTTGCTATTAATTAGTGTCGACTAGATTTAAGACTTTACTTAACAAATTTCTAAGCCATAAGCATAACAATTGATGATTAGCTATTCATCCCGACAGACTTCTATTAGAGAGTACGTACGTAGTATTATATTTTTTTCGAGAAAAAATCCGCGTGAGATAAACTCACGACGAGACAATCCACAAACTAGCATAAATTACCACTCATTCATTAATTTAAAATGTTAAAGTGTCATTCTAAATTATACGGAAAGACTAACTCATTGTTTAATATATAATTGTCGATCTTATGACACATGTACACTGCTGACATCATCATTGATCGTAGGATAAAGTCGAATACAATATTTGAGAGAATTCCGTCTCATCTAAAAGTTCGAGCTTGTAGAGAGGGTCGGAAATAATCTATTTATTTAATTTTCCTAAACACTCTCCCTCAATCATTGCCTCTGCTCTCTGGAGAGGAGGCCCAACAGAGTGGACAATTTTAAGTGGGTGGAGTGCTTCCACGGGAATCGAACCCACAACCTGGACTCTGGACACTAAGCAATCGTTCCTGTAAATGCATCGACTCTTTCGAACGTGCAAACCATTATCTAGAACCTAAATCAGTTATACTAACTAATTTATTAGTATTATTTTTAACAGTTCTGAGGCTTCTGATATTATTGAAATAATTATTGATGACCTCTTAAGAGTCGATGCTCGAAGCTTTTTCTTATTCTATTTCATAATAAACATTTGTAATAAAGAGAATTTTAATAATTAATCTATATGGAAGTCAAATTTATAAATGTTCTTTGCTATTAATTAGTGTCGACTAGATTTAAGACTTTACTTAACAAATTTCTAAGCCATAAGCATAACAATTGATGATTAGCTATTCATCCCGACAGACTTCTATTAGAGAGTACGTACGTAGTATTATATTTTTTTCGAGAAAAAATCCGCGTGAGATAAACTAACGACGAGACAATCCACAAACTAGCATAAATTACCACTCATTCATTAATTTAAAATGTTAAAGTGTCATTCTAAATTATACGGAAAGACTAACTCATTGTTTAATATATAATTGTCGATCTTATGACACATGTACACTTTCTTGACATCATCATTGATCGTAGGATAAAGTCGAATACAATATTTGAGAGAATTCCGTCTCATCTAAAAGTTCGAGCTTGTAGAGAGGGTCGGAAATAATCTATTTATTTAATTTTCCTAAACACTCTCCCTCAATCATTGCCTCTGCTCTCTGGAGAGGAGGCCCAACAGAGTGGACAATTTTAAGTGGGTGGAGTGCTTCCACGGGAATCGAACCCACAACCTGGACTCTGATACCATGAGAGAATTTCATCTCATCTAAAAGCTCGAGCTTGTAGAGAGAGTCGGGAATAATCTATTTATTTAATTTCCCTCAACAATATTAGACAAAAACTCGTATGAGACGGTCTTATACATGAGACAGGTCTCATACTTGACCCAATTCAACTTACTTGCCACGTATCCATGAAAAACCCTTTGACTATATGACCTTATCAATCAAAATACCCAGTAAACCCTCACGCATGAAACCCTCACTCCATTCTCTCTAACTTTTCCTGCAAAATTCCTCCTGCCGTTCATGCTCAGGACTGCCCACACGTTTTTCTTTGCGCCGTTCACTACCGACACATGTGGTCTCAGTTTTCCCACTGTAATCTTCTCTCAATTATGTATTTCTCGCTTCAACACCGTCTTTTTTTTTTCGCCATTGACGATAATTTTTTAAGTACCAACACTTGTTATTATTTGTTGCTCTAATTTTAAGTTGTTTAGATGCGTTCTATTTGTAGCCATTCCGAGGTTTTTAATTGTGTCGACTATGGCTACAAAATTTGTTATTTTCAGCACCTTATGCATTAGTTATGGAACATTAATTTGTGTTCAATTTGCACATAAATCCCCTGCCTATTTGATTGCCAATTAATTTTATTTGTGTGTACAATCCTACTAGAAATTAGTTAAACAGTGTGGCCTAACTGCCTGGATATTCTTTTAGCTTCTCAACCCAACCTCTATTGGATATCAGACGAAAAAAATAAATTCAGTTTTTGTGATGAATTTTGTTTTAAAAAAGGGATGAGATTGATCTAGATAAATATTGGAGATTTTACTACTTGAAAGACTTCTAATGATATGAAGGTTTGGTTTTTTTTGGGAGATTACAGTGACATTTTCTCCCTATTCATTGATTTTGTTTATAGCATAAAGTCTTGGACACATGCCTTAAGCTTTGAGGCTGTGAATGAATTGATCGATTTTATTGCTTATAGTACTTAGTGCATTATTTATGGAAACATTAATCTCTGTTCCAATTTGTATATAAATCCCTCGTCTATTTGATTGTTTGTTTTTCTCTTTGATTGTAAAATTTTGGTAGAAATCTGTAGTATATTTATATGATAACAATGGTAAACGATCCCATTGTTATGTTACCACATTTGCGGAAGTTATGCTTTGGTTGAATTGAAAGTTTATGTATCTAGTTAATCATCTCTTTCTTTCTGAATTCAAAAGTTTAACAATGAGATTTGTAGCTTACATACACCAATCCTATTTGTGTTTGGGAAAAAAAAAAGCCTAAATAAGGAGGTGTTCAAGATAATTTTGAGATGTAAGAATTTTTTTCATAATTATAATTGTATTGAATTTAGTTCGTGCTTTTAGTTAATTAAACAATTGTTGTTTGATTATGATGTCAAAACTAAATAACTCTAATACTCCTGTCCAGAAATATGATACTCCTGACCACATATTTGATATTCCTGACCATATTTTTGATTTAGTGTTATTGATAGTAAAATTTCATTCTTGTGTTATTAATGAACAATATTCAACTAATGCTTATTGTACCATTATTTGATACTTCTAAAAAAATAACAATGTTACTCCTGACCAGATATTTGATACTCCTATTCAGTTATTTGATACTTCTGAATTTTAATAAATCAAAAAGTGTTTTCTAACTTAGTGTTATTTTACTACATAATAAGATAGTAAAATGTCATTCTTGTGTTACTATAAACTGATAATAGATGTTTTAAAAGATTCTGCTCCTTAGTCCTGACCTTATATTTGATACTCCTGCATTAATATGTATAATTGGATGCTCCTAATTTATAGTGAGGAAGACATTAGAGAAAAAAACTTTCTAAAGAAGGAAAAGAGCTTCTTCTAAGGTAGCTGGTAAAAGATAAGAAATTGGTTTCATAATTTTTTTGTGATGCTCTTGACCATATATTTGATACTCTTGTTGTATAATGTGATACTTCTGAAAAAAATTTGTATAGGTATGAAATAATATCTGATTAATATAATAATACTTGTGAACTAATATTTGATACTCTATATTAATAAACTGATACTCCAAATTGATTTGTTGTAACCTAATTGTAGTGAAGAAGAGGAGAAACAAAAACAAACAAGAAGTCTTGGTCAAGATGATTTTTTAAAGGTAAGAATATTTTCTTTTCTAATTATAACGATATTGAACTTAGTGGCAATTGTCGTTCAATTATGATCTTGAGCAAACATAAAGAAAGTTGAAATAGAGCTCAAGAAGAAGAAAGAAGAGCTCAAGAAAAAGAAGAAGAATCTGATTTGCATTAATGTGTAAAGTACTTTAGAGTACTACCTGCAATATTATTAATTGATTTTAATATTTTAAATCATAGTCTCATAGTCTCAGCATTCAATGAGAAAATATATGAATACTTTAGATTACTAGAAGAATTATGATTGCGTTGATGATTGTATTGTACGTTTTGTTTCATTAATAGTATATATATGCTATTATATGTGAATCATTGTTCTGATTTGTGATAATGGACTTAAATTTCGTATTTAATTATGGTTGAGATAGTTTATTTGTGTTTTCTTCAACCATCTTGATTTTGTTAAGGTATTGTCGCGAGCCGTTTTATTCGAGGAATATTATGTGGCTAATCTGGGAACGACTCACAAACAAAACATGCACGTGTAAAATAAACTGTAAATAAGATGAATTTGTTAACCCAGTTCGTCAAGAAATGACTACTCTGGGGGCATACCAAGCCAGGATGTGGTATTATGAGCTTTACACGTACAATATTTGATACATCTCGTGAAGATGAATCGATGCAAAATGAAGATAATTTGGAAAATTTGCATATGAGTGCTAGGGTTTCCGTATGTGTGGATAATCTCTTGATTTTTTCCGTTCCTCACCTCTCTGGAGAATTTCTTGTGTGGGTATAGCTTTTTCTGGGAAATTTTTCTGAACCTTTCTCTTCTTCTTTTTTCTTCATTTTATAGCACTTCGACAAGCATGAGCTGGGTTGGTAAGCATGAGCTGGAGACTTTGGATCATGCATGAATCCAGGTGATATTGCCACATTCCCAACTTTGTCTTCTAGATTGATCTTGGAGCTTACTTGTCTGTAAGGCACTCTTTTGGTCGTCCAAATTAGTCTTTTGCTCGGTCGGATGCTTTGTTCGCCCCTTTAACCTTGTCAGTTTTATGCTGGAATACTGATCTCCTCGAGCACACTGAGCCCTCGGGATGTTCGGGTCTTCGGGATATCTTATTGTCGAGCACTTTCGACCGCCCGGGATGTCTAAGTCTTGAATATTGTCTTTGAGAGCATCTTGCCCCTCAGGATATCTGAGCCTTTCAAGATATCTGAGGTGCGAGCATATTGTCCCTCAGGATATCTGAGCCTTTCAAGATATCTGAGGTGCGAGCATACTGACCCTCAGATATCTGAGCCTTTCAGGATATCTGAGTTGCGAGCATACTGACCCTCAGGATATCTGATCCTTTCAGGATATCTGAGTTACGAGTATACTGATACTCAGGATATCTGAGCCTTTTCGGGATACTCGAAATTCTGAACATACCGACCTTCGGGATATCCGGGTTTTAACATCTTGATCCTCGGGATATCCGAGTTCTTGAACATCTTGATCCTCAGGATATCTGAGTCTTTCAGGAAATCTGAGCTTTTCGGCCGTCTGAGTCTTTTTTACTTGGCTCATTTAATTCCTCTTTCCGGATCTGAGTAGCGAATACTTGTCCATTGAGCATGATTATTTTAATAAATACTACACGTGTCGCTCTTACGTGTTCGATTAATCATGAATTATTATATCGAACACAACAATACCCCCAGCCGAGTCGCTTTGTATTCCACAGGGGGCCCGGCTGTTAAAATCTTACTGGGCCATAGTTTGACGTCGTTTAAGTGATTCTCATCTTTGGATTTTCGAAATTGGATCCAATATTTATATATACCTTGTTTCTCCGCCTTAAACCCTTTTCTCCTTCCTTCTTTTTTGTTTCTATCTTTTAATCTCTTCTGTGTTTGAAAATTTCCGGCGAGGGCTTCATCATTCCGGCGAAGAATTTTACTCAGGTAACCGTTGCATTCTTTCTCTGATTGTGATTATGGCCTCTCGTTCCAATTCTTCCGTTCTCCTAGAATCGGACCACCATAGTTCCTCTTCTTCCCCTCCGTTAGAATCCCGTGGCGGCATAAATCTTGCGCCGGAGACAAATGTCTCGGGTTCAGGAATTCGTTGGCAAGTTCGGCAATCGTTTGCCGTTCATTCCTCCGATTCCGACGAAGCCCTAAATGAATTGGATAGGGATTTAGCCCGCAATGATTTTTTTCGACAATTCAAGTGGTAATTCTTACCTAAATTCAAATTGGGTCTAGGGTTGTTGATAATGTTGATGTAGATAGGAACGATGATGTTGTGAGGGGGGAAATTTTGATGGCTGTAAATATGACCGAATCGAACATAGGGGTAGTTGGTGAGCAAAATTCTGAGCTTGATATACCTGTTGGTGTCCCTCATAGTCCAACATATAACGAGTATAATGCTCGTTAAAGTTTTGGTTGGCCCGAGCAACCTCATAGGATTAGGGTTGAGAATGAATACCCAGCGAGCAAGATAGTGAGCGTAATTGATGCAGATATGCTCACTCGGCTGCATAGGATTTACGAAACCCCTAAAGATGTCTTTTTCTGGGCACCGGGTTCTGATGAGCGGGCCGACCAACCCCCTGAGGGTTGTGTTGCTGTAAATTTAGACACAATGGAAGCTGGCCTTCGATTTCCCCTCCATCCGGCCATCACCCGCTTGCTCGTGGAATGGAACATTACCATTACGCAGCTGAAGCTGAATGGGTGGCACATGATCATGAGTTTCCTGACTTTGTTCGGCAAGATGAAGCCAAGATACTATCCCTCAGCAGCCGAACTTGCTCGACTGGTGCACTTGACCCGTCCGAGGGGTAAACATGGGTGGTTGTTCATGCAGGCTAATGCCAAGTGCAAAATCATCGAGGATGTGCCGAACAAAATCAGTGATTGGAAGGAAAAATTTGGTTCGTTGGGGGCGATTGGAAATGCCCGGCCTCTGGAAGCGAACCAAATGCTCGTTTAGACATCCCCACTGACTTCGGGGTGTACCGAAGTAAGTGATTTTGTGCCTTTCATTCTTCGAGTTGAACTGATTTTAACTCGCTCTTTATTTCAGGGATTCCAGACGGATAAGGAGACCAACGACGGCTATTTTAGCAGCGTTTGGCAAATTGATTTGGAGTCTCACTCGGAATGGTCTGTGAGAACTCTGAACACCGCCGATCAGAGGAAGAAAGGAGGTCTGTTCGTACCTCCTCATCATCTTGTTGCTGTTAATCCCGCTGGTAAGGATTGCCTCTTTTGTTTGTATAAGCTTTTTGCCATTTTGCTCGCTGTTATCCGTTTTTACATACTGATTTTATTCTGTTTATAGCTTTCCCCGTTGTGACCATTGCCGTGAGTACATCTCGAACCTTTGAGATGGCTGGAGAAAAAAACCCGGAACTTGTTCGGTCCAAAGCCTAAGCGGGAGGCTCGGTGAATGAGCAGAGGGGAAAGCGGCGAGGCAAGTCGATCCGCGTCGATCTGGGGAATCGAGCGCAGCAAAAGTACTCGTTTCGTTGAAAGCAAAAAATTTGGCGAACAAACTCCGTCATGCCGAGAGACCTAGGGTGGAAAACCGACCGAGGGACAAGCGAACAAACTTCGGACGGCGCCAAGTGAAACGAGCTCGGGCGAACGCGATGCTTCGTCGGGGTGACTTTCGGACCCCTACTACCGAGGCGATCAGAGCCGCCGCCTCCGTGGTCGGTCCAATTTCACAAATCATTGAAATGGAGGTTGGCACATCTTCTCCGCCTCCTCTTTGGACCCCCGATCATGGACTCCAAAATCCCGAATCTGAGCGGTCCCCTGAGGATAAATCATTCTTGGGATGGGATCCGGCTCGTGTGAGCAGGTATATTTTGTTCGCTCTGCTTCTGCTTTGGTTAATTTTGTTCGTTTTTTTCACATTTGTAAGCTTGGGTGTATATATAGGTTGGGCAGGTCGGTGCCCTTGATGCCCAATCTGAAAAATTACTACTGCTCGCCGAGTGTTCGCAAGGTTCCGGGCATTCCTGAACATGTCCAGAAAGCGTGCGGACTCTCCGTCGAGCATGGACCACAATTTGAAGAGTCCACTATGGGTCCCACTCCCCTGGAAAATATGCGTCTGGGTCTGGTACTTTAGGGCCAATCTATGGTCGTCCTTGAGAAAGCCTATGCTGAGTCCGCCAGTCTCCATGCCAACTACTTGGCTTTGATCAGAAACTTCGAGGAAAGGGTGGGCGAGCTGAACATGACTCAGGATGAACTGAGGTTGGCTCAGGGACAGGCTTCCTCGGCACAAGCTGATGCTCGCCAAGCTCAGGAGGATGCCCGCAAGACTCAGGATAATGCTCGCCTAGTTCAGGAAGATGCTCCTTTGGCTCAGGAGGATGCTCGCCAGACGAAGGAGGAACTGGGTCACTCTCAGGAGGAGGTGGTCGGTATTCGAAGAGCTCAGGAGGAAATGAATGTTGAGCCGTAGACTCAAAGCTAAGCGTTGAGGCCATGGAAAGTGAGAGGATCGCCGCCAACAAATTCGTCATTCTTTGAGGAGACCAACACTCGTTTGGGTCTCGAGAATTCAAAGCTGCACGATGATGAGTTCATTGATTCCATGTCCAACTTCTCCTACATTTGTGCCTTCGCCGATGCTATCCGGTTTGTTCGCCATGCATCTAACAGTGAACAAATTGCCCTCTGATATCCAGCTTTCAACAGTACCTGATCAACAACCCACCAGATCGCAACCTTCCAATGTCAGATTTGAACGATCTGTGTGACTTCTCCGTTCTTCCTGAAGAGATCAAAGTTGATGATCCTATTCTACATGAGGAAGATGGCTCAGACATTATCTTCTTTGGTGATCTTGGCCAAAATCTCGGTGAGCTCGGGACCGATCAGTCTTTGGCGAACAAAGGGACCTCCTATGACCGAGCAGAATGTACCTTCTGGCGAGCATTTGGTACCTGACCATACTGAAGGAGTTGTTGCTGAGGGGGCTGAGCACGATTTGTTCGATATCTCTCTCCCGTCTACCCCCAATTATGAATTTGCTCCTTGATGTTATTTTTATTTCGTCGAACATACGTTGTGTAATTTTTTGTCTTCTTCACTTTACGCTCGAACAATGTTTACAAGCCCGATGGATGAATTTCATACTCAACCGCTCTCTCTAACCCGATTATTGTTGAGGTGTTGTTGAGGATGAATGTGGTTGTTGACAAATGATTGATACTTGTGCTGTCTTGATGTTTGCTTTGTTGCTTTGTGTTAAACTTTGTTGCTTTCGGTTTTTACCCCTTTTCTTACGAATGAATTCGAACATTAGGTTTTACTTATGCCCGCTCGACTTTTTTTCGGTTTTGATTGTCTTATTGTCGTTGCAATCGGGTTGATCATCTTATTTAGGTGCGACTAAATGGGTTACTTTATGAACCCCCTTTCTTGGTCTTGATCGTCTTATTTAGGTGCGATCACTTCGTCTTAGGGGCCGTCTTATTTAGGCGAGACCCCGCTTTCATCACCCGCTTTTTCTTATGTAGTATCTGTAAGTCTGAGTCGCCTTTTTCGCATTGCGTGCCCATTACTCACTTTTTTTGTCATGGAATCGAGTCTGAACTTCGTTCGTCAGGTGAACATAGACTTGGGCTCGTTCATCTTTATTCGGGTCGTCCGGCTTAGGTGCGACCTCAAATAGGCTTGAACTAGAAAATCTTTAGCGAACAAAAGTACATGTATTTTTTTTCTTTTCTTTTTGCAACACTTTGTATTCTATTACAACCTTCATATTTGAAGAAGACTAATCTATTACACAACTATAGATATCCAACCAAGGTTTTGAATTTTAACCTTGTCTTGAGTAGACACGAACTGGCCTCACCTTGTCCGCGGAATTGATGTTGACAAGGATGTGGCACATCATCATGTCTACCCTTCTTTTTTTTAGTAACATGCTCAAGAAGAAGAACATAAGTTTTTGTCCCTCCCGGACAAAATTTGATTATCTTGGCGGTCATTGATGACATGAGCATGTGGCGCCAATCTACCGCCGCTTAAATCAATGTGAGCAAAATTTTCAGCTCGCACCATTCTGTCCCCTCCAGTAGATGCCTGAGCATCAGCGTCCGCATGTTGCTTTGAGCGGACACTATGACATCCCTCCCCATCGGAGGAGATTTTGGGGATGCATAGGGGACTAGTGACTTACTACTGCATAAGCAGTGAGTAACGTTGAGTGACAACCATGACTCTGCCGAGCATCTTGAGTCCGGCAACGAGCTTCAACCTGTGCTCGTAATGTATACGGGGTAAAAGACTCGTATCAGGATAGATGCTCGATTTAGCTGAATGATTGCTGAATCGAGAGTTGGATTCTTCTACGTCTGGGGGCATACTAAACCAACCTTCTTCTGAGAATTGTAGTATTTTTCCTTTTTTCTTCTTCATATGTTTTTCCTCTGTTTTTTTCAGCTATCAACATGCCCCTATTTATAGAACTATCCCAAGCTAGTCTTTGGCATAACTAACTACCGTGTTGGCTCTACTTTTTTGCTCCCCTTTGACATTTGTTCAGACTTTTTCGACTCTTTGCTTAAAGATTGACTCGTCTCGTCCTTGCTATTTGCCACCACTTGTCAACTCATTCTGATACGTATCTTCTGTTGACAACTTGTTCCGACACGTATCTTCTGTCTTTCGATAGTGCTGGCCAGCATTTCTTTCCTGAGGATATGTATCGAACATAATGTGTTCTTCTTTCAGGATTGTCCTACTCATTTGAACTTAATGGCTGACTATGTTCGGAGATTTGTGTTTGTTTCAGCGACATCGGCCCAAATGCTCGTCTATGATAGTATAATGAGCAGATTGTAATCTGAGGGGAGTAGCTTGGGCTTTATTCTCAGGGAGAAGTCCCTTTTGTAAGTAACTCAAGATTGGAGTCATTCAAGTTTCTTGTTCATTTGTCACTTGAGCGATCATAGCTCTGGGAACTGATGGTGAACAAGTTGTGACGACCACAATGTCCGTTGTGTTCGTCCTCCTCCTTCCTTTGTTGCCAGCGTGCCAAAGCATCGTGAATCAATTACTGTCGTGGTAATTGTTCTATGAAAACTTGTTCGAAATGTTCCAGCAACTCTTTCGCTAGTTGTTGATACTGAGCCATATGTTCGCCTCGGGCTTCGTACTCGCCTGTTACTTGATAAACGATTATCTGGGAATCGCTGTAAATCATCAGCCTCTGAATTCCCATTGTCATTGCCATCTGTTATCCAGCGATCAAAGCTTCATATTCGACTTCATTATTTGTAGTTGGGAAATCAAAACGGATGGTTGTTGTGAACGTTTGCCTGGTTGGGCTGATGAGAACTACGCCTGCTCCGGCTCTTGAACTTGTTGATGAGCCATCAACATACATATGCCATGGTTGGTCGATAGCTTTTTCAAGCATTTGAGGATATGTTAACTCGACCATGAAATCGGCCATAGCCTGGCCCTTCATTGCTGTTCGCGGAGCGAACGTAATGCCGAATTGTCCTAACTCCACCACCCACTTAAGTAATCACGTATCAGATCCGGTCGGAGGGAGGACTTTCCAAGAATGGGAAAGTGGTTAGTACCTCGGCTGAGTGATTGAAAAAGTATGGTCGTAATTTTTGAACACTCATCACGAGGGCATATGCTAATTTCTCCATGGGGATCTGAGCTTCGAACTTTTTAAGCACTTCAGCTTACATAGTAAATGGGCAAGTGTATGGTTCCTTCTGCTCGTACGAGCACAACACTGATTGCATGTTCGGATGCAGCAAGATACATATAGAGTTGTTTGCCAGGGACAGGCTTAGACAACGTCTGAGTATCTGCAAGGTACTGCTTCAATGATTCGAATGCATTCTCGCAATGCTCGGTCCATCGAATTTCCTTTCTTTACGCATCAAAGAAAGGTTTGCATTTGTCCCCGGTTAAATGATATAAACCGGACGGAAGCTAAACGTCCGGTTAACTTTTGGACCTCTTTCACATTCCTGGGGGCCTGCATACCGAGCATGGCTTGAATCTTTGATGGGTTCGCTTCGATTCCTCGTTGACTGACCATATGTCCGAGGAATTTTCCTGAGTGAAACCCAAAGCTGCATTTCTTCGGATTTAGTTTCATATAATACTTCCTGAGTATATCGAACGTTTGTGCGAGGTGAGTGATGTGGTCTTCCTTATGTTCGCTCTTTACCACAATATCATCGATATATACCTCAATTGTTCGTCCGATGTGTTCGTCGAACATTTTGTTCACCAAACGTTGATATGTTGCTCCGGCATTCTTTAATCCGAACGGCATGCGTTGCCAACAGTACATATTCTTTTCACTGCAGAATGCCGTATTCTTTTGATCGTCCGGGTGCATGGGTATTTGATGATAACCAGCAAAAGCGTCCATGAAGGTCATAAGCTCATGGCCTGCTGTATTATCGACCAAATAATCAATATGCGGCATCGGGAAGTTATCTTTTGGACATGCCTTGTTCAAATCAGTGAAATCAATACATAGTCTCCAAGATCCATTGGTCTTGCGAACAAGCACAGGGTTCGCGAGCCATCTTGGGCATTTCACCTCTCGAATAAGTTTGTTGTCGAGCAACTTTTTGATTTCACTATTCATTACCGCATACTTTTCCGGACTAAACTTTCTGCGTTTCTGGATAACCGGAGCTTGTATTGGATCAAGGTTGAGGGAGTGGCATGCATGTTTTGGATCAATTCCAACCATGTCCTCGTGCGACCATGCGAACACATCTAAGTTTGCTTGAAGATAAGCAATCATTTATGTTCGAATTGGTTCAGGTAATTCTGATCCAATGAACACTTCTAACTCAGGTCTGTTCGGGTCGATGTTGATAGGCTCCAGTTGCTCGACAGGTGTTGCTCGCTTTCTCTTTTGCTTCCACCGAGGATCTTGAAAGGATCCCCGGTGCTCGTCACCAACCTCCATGGGTTCAAAACCTATGCGAGGTTCTAGGTCCGTTGCTTGCGTTAAATGGGATCAATATTCATCTGATCTAGGAGATCGGGGGCATGAACTGCCATCCCGGATTCTGTGTTCGCGCAACCTGTGTTCGCGCGAGAAGCTGTGCTCGTCAAACTTATGTTTGTCGGAAGATCAATAGGCGAGACATTTGCTCGCTGGCTTGACTCACCAATCTCCCATGTTTGCTCCATCATGTTGACAATATTTTGTTTTTCTGGTGCACATGATAGCAAACAATCTCGAGCTTTCTTTTGATCTCCTTTTACGCTTACTGTTCCATCTTGTGTTGGAAATTTAACACAAGAGTAATACGAGAACATGCCGCTTTAAATTTCTGAATAAACGGGCGACCTAGAAACCCGTTATAAGTTGATTTGACATCGACGATTACAAAATCTAGCATTCTAGTTCGTCGGATCTCCGGATTCAGAGTTGATTCTAACTCGACTCCTAACCTAATCATGCCATAAGGTCGGGTTACAGATTCCCCAAAACCCATTATGGTATGATCACATGGTTCAATATAACTGCTCAAGTCCCCAACTTGCTTTTCCATCTGGTGAAGGGTACTGACGAACAAAATGTTCGCATAGGCTCCGGTGTCAACCAGGAGGCGGTGCACCTTCAACCCGAGGAGTCGAGCACTGATGGTTAAGGAGTCATTGTGGGGAGTTATGATTCCGTCGAGATCGTCTTCTGAAAATATAATTTAGTGTGAGGGTGGCGTGCTAGCTGATGTGCTCGCCACTTTTACTTGATGGATGCTTTGCATGGAACGCATCTCCATCTTTTTTCGTCTATTCGATAATGTCGGTGCCTGGTAACATCCACCCACTGGACCATACTCAGGTCGTATCATGTGAATTTCTTCACTTTCTCGACCTCTTCCCACAGTAGGAGGCCCTCTTTTAGATGACTCGGACCTCTTGCGCGATTCTTCGGGATCACTGTCAGATGTTTGTTCGGCTTTTCGCTTACCCCTTCGATCTTCTGTTTTTTCAGTTTGAGAGTCTCTGCTCGCTGGCTTTTTTAAGAATTGGGTAAGACAATTATCTTCGTATAGCTTCCAAAGTTAGCGGAGTAAATCGCGACAATTTTCTGTATTGTGCCCAATGTACTCATGGTAGTTACAATATTTGGAAGCATTGAGCCGACGTTTGTCCATTATGATTCTTCTTGGCCTTTCCAACATGTCCCGATCTCTGATTTGGTTAAAGATTGTTTTCATTTGAACGCCTGAAGACTCAGTAGGCGTTTTAGCCGATCTTTCTTCGAATGGTTTGAATGAGCCTGGGGGTTTGTACCCCCCTTCATTCATCACCTTCTTCCCGAAAACTTTCCTAGTTGGAGGTTCCTGACCCAATCGTGATTGGGCGAGCAAATCTTGCATGGCTATAATTTTGGCCGCTCGCTCTCGGAATTCTGAGTATGTGTTCGGCCATTCTTGGTGCATGGCCTTCCACATATCAGTATTCAGGGTCAGGCCCCCGACCACCGCGAGGATCTTGGCATCCTCTTCGACTGGGGCTCCATCATACAAACATTTATCAAATCTTTCTATGTAGGCTCGATCAGATTCACCTTTTAGTTGGGAAAAATGCGCCAACCTTTGTTTTGGCGCTGGGCGAGCACACATGGACGAAAAGTTGGACATAAATTGCTGTCCCAGTTGGGCGAAAGATGTGATAGACACAGCAGGAAAAGTAGAAAACCATCTATGTGCACGATCACCCAAAGTCATGGGGAATGATCGGCACTGTGTTGCGTCTGTGGCCCCCATCGCGATCATAAAGTCTGAGTATTTGCTGAGATGGACATGTGGGTCAGACTCAGCATCGAATATGGGAATTGGCGGTCGGGACTTTGCAACTTTCTCTTGTATTTCAGCCGCCATGATAGCTGGTGACAATGGCGAGCAGGGTATTGTGCTCGCTTGAGGGTGGCCTTTGGTCGCGGCCAGGTCGGCCTGTAAGCCCTCGATTGGTTTTTGCATTTCCGCAAGTTTTGTGGAACTGACAGACTTAGATCGGGGCTGTTTCCCATCATGAGGACCCAGTGGGTCATGCTCGTGATGGGGCAGTCCCCCTTTCCAAGTTCGTGCTTGACTACCCAATCGATGATGGATAGACAATTTTGTTCCTGCCGATTTTTGTTCGGCATGCGGATGGTCATGAAGAACTGAAGGTGCGGGCATTTTTATTAGCTGTTCCTTTCCAGGATCCTGCCGCCTGTTATTGCCGATTCGGTCTTTGGCGGAGAGCCTCAAGCGTCCAAACGTTGATGGTCTAGACCCTTGAGGCTGTTCGTCATCAGACGTATCATCGGCTTTTTTGTTCGCCCGCTTCGCAATTTTCTTTTTAATTTGCTCGCTATCAGGTGTACGCGAGCGTCGCTCTTCATATTCTTGAGTTTCTAACTTGGCCAACTCTTTTTCAGCCCTCTCTTTTTGCGCTCGTAGCAAGAAAGTGATGGCCCTTGTTGTGGCCGCCGGATCATTGGCAATATCCTCAAGATTAATGGTCTCCACTGTCTGATCTTTATGAGGCTGGCGCTGAGCCTTTTTCCGGTCATGAGGTCGACTTTGTCCCGACCTCTCTGTTTGTGTGTTCCTAGATTGAGGCATTATATTTCTTTTTTCTGCCTCGGCTAACTAAGGGTTTGTGTATGGGTTGATTTTTTTTATAAATCACCCTCCTTTCAGCGCCAATTGTCGCGAGCCGTTTTATTCGAGGAATATTATGTGGCTAATCTGGGAACGACTCACAAACAAAAGATGCACGTGTAAAATAAACTGTAAATAAGATGAATTTGTTAACCCAGTTCGTCAAGAAATGACTACTCTGGGGGCATACCAAGCCAGGATGTGGTATTATGAGCTTTACACGTACAATATTTGATACATCTCGTGAAGATGAATCGATGCAAAATGAAGATAATTTGGAGAATTTGCATATGAGTGCTAGGGTTTCCGTATGTGTGGATAATCTCTTGATTTTTTCCGTTCCTCACCTCTCTGGAGAATTTCTTATGTGGGTATAGCTTTTTCTGGGAAATTTTTCTGAACCTTTCTCTTCTTCTTTTTTCTTCCTTTTATAGCACTCCGACAAGCATGAGCTGGGTTGGTAAGCATGAGCTGGAGACTTTGGATCATGCATGAATCCAGGTGATATTGCCACATTCCCAACTTTGTCTTCTAGATTGATCTTGGAGCTTACTTGTCTGTAAGACACTCTTTTGGTCGTCCAAATTAATCTTTTGCTTTCGGCCGGATGCTTTGTTATCCCTTTAACCTTGTCGGTTTTTATCTTTGGAATACTGACCTCCTCGAGCACACTGAGCCTTCGGGATGTTCGGGTCTTCGGGATAACTGAGTGTCGAGCACTCGACCGCCGTGATGTCCGAGTCTTGAGAATATTGTGTTCTGCGAAAGATATTCAGCCCTCAGGATATCTGAGGTGCGAGCATACTGTCCCTCAGGATATCTGAGCCTTTCAAGATATCTGAGGTGCGAAAGATATCTTGACCCTCGGATATCCCGAGTCTTTCGGATATCCGAAGTTCTTGAGCATATCTTGACCCTCGGGATATCGATCCTTTCGGGATATCCGAAAGTTGAGTATCTTGATACTCAGGATATCTGAGCCTTTCAAGATACTTTCGAAGTTCTGAACATACTTGACCTTCGGGATATCTCAACGCGAACATACTGATCCTCAGGATATCTGAGTTGCGAACATACTGATCCTCAGGATATCTGAGTCTTTCAGGAAATCTGAGCTTTTCGGCCGTCTGAGTCTTTTTGACTTGGCTCATTTAATTCCTCTTTCTGGATTTGAGTAGCGAATACTTGTCCATTGAGCATGATTATTTTAATAAATACTACATGTGTCGCTCTTACGTGTTCGATTAATCATGAATTATTATATCGAACACAACAGGTATGTTTGATTATCATGTTGCAAAATTTAACTTAGAGCTTATTATTTTGATACTCCTGAGAAAATAAATAATACTCTTTACAACATATTTGATATTCTTGAACATATACCTAATACTCTTGATACTATAATTTTAACATATAGAAACTACAATATTAAGTTTTTAGTTAATTCTCCAGAATGAAATAGGTTGATTTTGTAAATTAATACTCTATTAATACTCACAGTATAAATCATTAAAATTATTTAATTTGTATGGTACTTCTGACGAGATATTTCATACTCCTGTTGGAATTCTTGATACTCTAACCGTCATATTAATAGATTCTTGATACTTTTGATGAAATATTTAATACTTTAAACTTAAAGGCGATAATGATATTGTCGGTACAGTTTAACAATATTACATGTGTCTGTTACTCCTGATCAGATATTTGATACTCTTGAACAAATATGCAATACTCTTGCTAGAAAAAAAAATATCATAGAAGCATAGCCAAAACCAAAGTTGAACTCATAGAAAAAATATGATAGAAACACATATTTTTGAAGTTGTTAGACTCAACTTTTTTTAAAAATAAATGCTTCTTCCTTTTCAAAGGAGTTTGCAATTACCATGCACTCAATACATTTTAATCAAAAAAATATTTTCTCAGCAACAATAATTAATAAGTGAGAAGAAAATATTTGTAAGACATGATTCCGAGTTTCAACAACATAACAGGGAAAATAGGAATGCTCGATGAAATATTCAGTTATATCCAAACTTTGCAAAAACTAGTTGAGCTACATAAAAAAGGTAAATTAAGATAAATTGGTTGTCAATCTTGTAATATATTTAGCATTTAGTCTGTGAAAGTTGTTGCAATCAAATCGAAGCTGGATTTTGATTTTTAGTAAAATCCTCAATGTTAACTGCTTTCTCACTATTATATGAAGCATCGTTAATATATTGAGCAACAAGATAACTGATAGATGACTTAGAATTTCTTAGACTAGTTCGATTTCTTTACACTTATCATCATTCTCAAAACAATTTTGTTCGTATATATCAAACCAAATACAATAGAAGAAAAAAAAAAAGGTTTCATTATGCTTCAATGGCAGATTTATGTGTAACCCAATAGGGCAAGAGACAGTGTATGCGACCGACAATGAACCAAAAATCAATCATATTTGATTTAATTTTCATATCATAAGTTCATAACCTCAAAATTATTAGGGCTTAAAATTTTAAAAATCGGATTTCCTAAATGAGTTTAGAACATATATTAATCATATTTGGTGTTAGCATGGAGAAAACACTGAAATCTCGATCAGAAGTGTCAAACTCGTTACAGGTCTTGATCTTGCATTCTGCTGCTCTGTTCCGCGTTGCGCTGCTGGATTAAAAATCTGGCTAAGGGTATATTTGGGGTTTTATTATATTAATACAGTGCGGTCAACTTATTATAATATGGGTCGGCAATGAGACCCGCCTCATACATGAGACCGCCTCACGCAAATCTTGCCTCACAATATTAATTATTATTATTTGACAGGCCAATATTAAATAAAAGGATTAGCATCCATTTGGAGATGTACGTATAATGTTTTTCATTTCTTTTTTTTAATCAACCGGCCATTTTTTCTTTCTTTAATTAACTGGCCTTATACCTAAGTCACATCACTAACAGCAACACTGATGAACTCGAAGTGGTCATAGAAACGTGATTGGCTTGTCTAAACACGATTTTCATGATAATTAAGTAAAGCGGGTTCCCGAACCATATCTTTTTTACGATTTTCTACTTTAACCTTTGCACGTTTCCACCTTTGTGCCACCCTCAACCACTTAAACACAAGAACGAAAATAGAAAAACATTTAAATAAACATTCTTTCCTTTATTCCTTATATATATCCGAATGAAGTTCTTACTTTTAATGCTCATTCAATATTAGTTAATATTGGATAATAGTTGAGAGGAATTAATGGAGAAAGTACTTGTAGTTTTTGTTGTATGTTGCAGCATTCTTGGCCTTGCTTCTGGTCAGTTAAAAGTAGGATTTTACGGTTCGACATGCCCCAAGGCCGAATCGATAGTACGAGGAGTGGTGCAACAACGTTTTAATCGAGATCGTTCCATAACAGCTGCATTGCTTCGAATGCATTTTCATGATTGCTTTGTTCGGGTACGGTTAATTTTTTGAACTCTCAAATTCTTATATACATGCAATATATATTGACATTAAGGTTATGGATGACTATAACCTAGGATGGTGGTCATTTATATTTTCAAATTGTCTCATTTTACATGAAATAATGAAGATGTAGAACCACTAGATATTGAAATTAGAAAATGAATTTGTCTTGTGGATTGTGATGCATTTGAGATCGGCAAATTCTTGTATACAGCTGTGCACTTGATTATTTTTTTTTGGTTTCATTTAACAATATTACTTGATCAGTGTTAATGATTTAGATTGACGTTGATAGTACTAGCTTTTATTGAATCGTATCACATTGTTAAAGTATAAGCTTTTACACAAGTTATAAAGTGCTAATTAAAAAGCATTAGAATCTAACCACCCCTATGCATGGCTAAAAAACAGGGTTGCGATGCATCAATTCTGATCGACTCCACCCGAACCAAGCCCTCCGAGAAGTCCTCCCCGCCGAACCTAACCGTCCGGGGCTTCGACCTAATCGACGCTGCCAAGAAGGCCGTGGAGGCCGCCTGCCCCTCCACCGTCTCCTGCGCCGACATAATCACACTCGCCACCCGCGACGCCGTCTCTCTCCGGAGGCCCCCAAGTACGCCGTCCCAACCGCCGCCGCCGCGACGCCTCGTCTCCAACGACTTCGAAGTGGACCTCCCGGGCCCACAGCTCTCAATCCCCGAAGCCGCCCAGCTCTTCCGCGCCAAAGGGCTAACACTAAACGACATGGTCACACTTCTGGGGGCCCACACGGTCGGCGTGGCCCACTGCGGCTTTTTCCAGGACCGGCTGTCGAATTTCCAGGGAACCGGGAGACCGGACCCCACCATGGACCGGGCTCTGGCGGCTCGGCTTTTGAAGGTGTGTGGGACCGCGCCGCAACCGTTGGATAGGGATCGGACGGTGTTTCTTGATCAGGGACGGCGTTTGTTGTGGACAATCAGTTTTATAATCAGACGGTGTTCAAGAGAGGGGTGATGCAGATTGATCAGGAGTTGGCGGTGGATAGATCGACGGCCCAGATTGTGAGGGGGTTTGCGGCGAATGGGGATGCGTTTCAGAGGAGTTTTGGGAATGCGATGGTTAAGATGGGTGGGATTCAGGTGCTTGTGGGGAGGGCTGGAGAGATTAGGAAGAATTGCAGGGCTTTTAATCCTCGTAAGATTAAGTGATTTTAATTAATTGGGGTGTGAGTGTCAAGTGTTTGATTTATGATAATTACCATATATATACGTTAATTTGTTAAGTTGATGTAATGAAAGGCAGCCATATATACGTACTACAATCCCCTGTAGTATTAATAGGGAGTTGATTTTGCGTGTCATCTTATTTTGTAAATGTGTCAAATATTAATGATTTGTTTCACTTATATAAAATTACACAAGATAGTATATCTTTGTGCTCAGTTTTAGTGTCATTATTTTCAAATTTTTGTTTGAATCTATGTTCTTAGATTTCTAGTGGAAAGTGCTTCAAATGCATATTGTCATCTTGTGTTGATTTTGGCTTAAAAAAAAAACCTTGTCCCTTTCCAAAATTTGCAATAGTTTTGTTAGATAAAAGTACAGTACATACGTTGATTGCACGTTCTTCAAAAAATATTTTCATTTTATAACCTATTCATTAAATGAAGTATTGATCCTGACAAGGAATGAACCAGGTCTAATACATGAAATTTATCATTATTATTTACAAAAAATATTATAATAGTGATAATTTTTATCATTGTTAATAATAAAGACGTAAATTATTTTTTAAATAATAATAATTTTTGTAAATAAACGTGATAATTTATGCAATGTTGAGTCTTGAAATTCTTTATACACAAAGGTGATGTTAAAAAACTAGAGTTTATTGGGGTTCACGCGAGTTTTCATCATAAATAATTAAATCGAATCAAAATAGGAACAAATGCACGTTTGGATCCATTCCCAAACTCAAAATTGTGGTTCCAGATTTCTAATTTTAGTATGGGTTTAAATTTTTTGTAGTCATGTAACTTTGCTTCGTTTTGAAATTGGTCTCGATTATTTTGACTTTTTGATTTTGGTCCTGTAAGTTATCAAAAAATTTGAAATTGGTCATTTAACCTATTGTAGCAGGTCATCAAACAGGTAATCGTCACCATGTAATTATTTTATTTTTTCTGTTAATTTTGAAATGTCACCTAAATTTTTTTAATACAAATAATTTGTGTCGGGATTTTTTTTTCGTATTTTTTTATGAAGGGAGAGTGATTTTCTAAGTTTATTGATTTAATTTTTTGATTTTTTGTTCAGTTTAGACCCAGTAAATCGATCTGATTCGCTTTGTCTTTTAATATACAAATTATTTTAAACCCGACCTAAAACCCATCCAAAATTATTAGAACTAAAAAAGTTCAAGTGACGCTTGAAATTAAAGAAAAAAATAAAATAATTACATATGTGGTGTTTATCTGCTTGGTAACCTGCTGCAGCAGGTGAAAATGACCAATTTCAAAATTTTAAGAAACTTACAGGACCAAAATAAAAAAATCAAAATAATCGGGATCAATTTCAAAACGATACAAAGTTACAGGACTACAAAAAATTTAATCCCTTTTGGTATTGATACAATTTCTATTGGGTATGGCTCAATTCTCAGTGCTCGCTAAAAGGCTAAATATTTATGAATCGCAGCTACTGGATTGAGTAGCCCAGGCCCACTTCTTAAAGGTCCAAAGTGTAGGCAACAGAGGCTATAAAGAGGCTCAATAAGGAAAATATCAAAATTTAACATTTTGTTGTAGAATATGCAGAAACAAAGGACACAGATTTGGTGATCCAGTTCATCATGAATGACTACATCTGGGGGTATACCAAATCAGGAGATTTTTACTATTTGTACGCTTAATACATCAAAGATCCTTTTATATAGGATATTATTTAGGATTATGTTACCTAAACTACCCCTCCATCAGTTACATCTTGATGAAGGTACATAAATGTATTTTCCTTCACACTCCCCCTTGTGTCAAATAAATAGAGTAGATGGTGCATGAATGTTGTCTCGCTAATGCCCTTGCCAAATATCAAAAGCTAAGTAGGAAAATATATCTTATTTGAAGGGAAAAGAGTTACAATGCACTATGTCGAAACTTCCCCTGAAGTGTGCACCTCTCACTTGATAAGTAGTTTATCATATGAGCTACAAATCTCAATTCTTGTCATATACTTCTCAAGAATTTTTCTTGGCAATAATTATGTAAACAAATCAAACACAATTACTTTAGAGCTTCCTTGAGTTATTTGTAATTGAGTAAAACTTGTTGTTTCCCATGGTAAATACATAAACCATTTTGGGAATTACCTTTATATGGATTAGAAAGATAACCAACATAAATAAAATCAACTAACACATTATTTAGTCTATAGGTGTAAGGGGTAGCTTCAACATTTTCTTAAGGGTTACAATTTTATATGTTGTCCCTTTCAAGATTTCTTTAGGGGTCACAATTCCATCAGTGGTCCATTTAGCATTTTCTGTAATGACATAGTAAGCTCATTCAAAGGTTCCTTTTAGGTATCCGAGCGTATCCATGACACCATCCCGATGATATTGCGTTTAATCCTGAACTAAATCTAGCTAACAATTGTTCATTGAGAAAGTAATAATCAATCGAGTGCATTGAACTAAGTACAATAATGTGCATACTGAACTTATATAGGAAATTTCAGATCCCAATAGCTATTCGTCATCTTTCTTTAAATCCATACTTCGGTCGATCATGGGAGTGCTAACCATATGCATCTTGTCCATGTTAAATAGCCTGAACCTATTATGGACATATGCAGATTGGTGGATAAGTATTCCACAAGCTCAATTTCTAGTACAACGCCTAGACAATCTGAGTTTTCCCAAGATTCTTTATCTCAATTTCGGATTGCAAGTAGTTCATGGTTCTCTTATTTCGTCAAGAGTACCTATTTTTTGTGGTTTCTCTTATTTTATTAAGAATACCTATTATGTTCATCCATCAACATAAACTGTTAATCCAAAATTTGCTTCTTTATAAAACGCAGGAGCACTTTTCGTCATTTTTGTAATATTTCCCAATCAAGTAGTCACTTAGATAGGTATACCACATCCGTCCAAATTGTTTCAATCTAAAGTGATCATTTCAAGTTTATTGAAAACACACTCCGTGGTTTAGGGTCACTTGACTGGGGTAATGGAAAGACCATCAGACACTTCCATGTATATCTCTAAATTAAGATCCCATAGAGATATACAGTAACCACTTTCATATGTTGTATTTCCAGCTCTTTGGAAATTATTAGGCTAACTAAGTAGCAAAACGTTATAACGTCAATTATGTCAACCCAGGGCGTAGTGAGAAACATATCAAGACTTTATATTTCTCATTATGCTTTCTGACAAAGACTCATTTATGTCCTACAGGCTTTACACTTGGATAGGCTAGCACTACCGGACCAAATACATGTGTCTTTGTTATATAATCAAGTTCTTCCTGAATTGCTTATTTCAGTTTAGGCCAATATCTACTTTGTTGATATTATACAATTGAGCATGGTTCGATATCATCGTTCTCTATATCCTTGAGCAACGGTATAAGAAAATACGTCATCAATATATGTGCACTTTCTATCCATCAACTCTTATGCACTCTAATATATTGAGATTTATTTATCTATGTAATCATATAAAACTTAGGAACGTCCTCCAGTAATGATTCATGGACATAAATATAATTAGAGATAATCTCACGAGATGTATTCTCGACATTCATGATCAATAAATTTAATTGTGCCACACCTATCTTTTCTTCCTTTGGGTAGTGTCAATCGAACTAGGTGGCTTCCTCTATGTACTTTTGAGATCCACAACCTCAACCACACTCCCACCAAGTGTGGTTGCAACACATTTTCTACGGCATTGTGCTCCTTATTGGGGACTTCTAACCTTGCATATATTTGCAGTTGGTATATGAGACCTAGTCACTATAGCAATATCAGTAAACGTATCAGACATCTAATCTGCTACGTTCTAAATATCAATTATTAATTTTACTTCACTTTCACGTTGTGAAGTTTGGGGATCAAAATGAGACAAGGTAAGGATAGACCACGATACTTCTAGTCGTTCACTTAGAAAATTCTTTTTCTTATCTCCCCCTAACGACGGGAAGACTGTCTCATTAAAGTGACAATCCGCTACTTTAGCGGTAATTAGATCGTCTGTCAAGAGTTATGAATAGCGGATAATTGTTGGGGATTCTTATCCAACATATATACTTAATCATCTCTGAGAACCCATCTTAGTACGTTGTGGGGCGTAATAGACACGTATATTGCACAATCAAATATGCGTAAATGTGAAATATCAAGCGTATATCCAGTTACCAACTGGTACGCACAATGATTGGTCAATAATGGGTTTGAAACGAATATGTAAAGTTGCATGCAACATTGCATAACCCCATGCAGAGATATGCATGTTGATGCGCATAAACAGTGCCCTAGCAACCATTAATATACTTTTAATGGTGGCCTCTGCGAGACCATTTTGTGTAGCACAAGGGGGTGCAGGATGCTTTACATTGATCCCAATAGATGCAATAATCATCAAATGCTCTTGATGATGATAAGGGTGGTGAGCCTTAAACATATAATATGTAGTTTGCTCTGCAGAATTAATTGTGGACAGTAAAACGACTTGTGACCATATGTCGAAGAATTAACCAGAACCATAAAATACTTGAATGGTCTGCATTCTGGATGAATTGTTCCACAAATATCATCTTGTATTCATTGTGAGAATGAAATATTTATTTTGAATCTTTAGCATAAAGTAAGTTTCATTGTTACATTTGCTAAAGAGTGGGCTTTGTAAAATGAGTGATGTGCCTTTGAGATTTATAATGAGGTAGAGTGTTAATGTAAATAGTATTTTCTGGCACTTCAGAAAACAGGGGTTGCAAGAAAACAACAACATGACTGATATTGTGCATTATATCTAATGTTTATCTCATTTTATGTTTCACTCAGAAAACATATATCTATATTAGTTCTTCAAAATATGAATCATTGTTGGGATAATTTTAGTTTTGATTATTATGCCAAAACACCTTGTAATAGGACAAGATAAGTTGTATAGAAAACTTGTGTTTCTAGACTTAGTTTTATTTTACAGGTAACAAGTTGAGGGAGAACTCATCAAGAGAAGACGAGGCTGATCAGAAAAAACGAGACTGATGAGTTCCATGTAAACTGATGAGCTGAACAAGAAGAAGCATGCTGATCTGTGAAGAAGAAAAATTGATGTAATGTTGTGAAGAAATTAGAAATCAGAAGAAGAATGAAATCTGATCAGGTAGAATGCAATTTGATCGATAAGCGTCATGATCCGATCGGGTAACTTAACGTCTTGACGTCTGCGGACTGATCTTTCGACTGATCTGCGGACCTGATCTCTCGACTGATCTGTGACTGATATCTTTGAATCGATCTCTTGTCTTTGAACCGATTTCTTTGTCTTGAATCGATCCGATGTCTTTGAATCGATTAGTTAGACACACAAGAAGTTGGTCAATGAGAAGATAACAACACATATATGGATGTGACATAAAGTTGCAAGCAACATTGCAAAAGGACCAAGAAAAGCTGGAAGATTATTAGTATAGATTTGAATTTACTCTCCAACGGTAATATTCAAATCCACACTATAAATACATTGCACTATCTTCAAAAGAAGATAATGGAGGATCTTTGCGCAGAAAGAAGATTAAAGCCAAATATTCAAGCATCTCCATTCAAGAACACAGAACATTAAATATCCAAATTTATCCAAGCGTGTTCTTCATTATATCTAAGCATAAATGCTATATCATAAGCTTAGAGAGATTTTCCCAACCTTAGCTTAAAGGCTAAAACAATGTAAGGGAAAATCTCACATAGTTGGAAATAACACCAAACCCAAACCCTTTCTTGAGAGAGAATTAGTGGTTAAGTAAGGTAGTTAATAGGCAATCTCGTGAGGGAGATAAGTCCCGAGAGAGTGAGAACTCATTAAACATCTATAGGCAATCCCGTGAGGGAGATAAGTCCCGAGAGAGTGAGAACTCATTAAACATCTATAGGCGATCATGTGAGGGAGATAAGTCCCGTTGAGTGAGAGCTCCATAAATATTTGTTGGTTTAGTTGGTGCCCCATGAAGGGAAGAGTGGATGTAGGAGTTGGACTCCGAACCACTATAAAAATATTTGTGTTCTTATTTGCTTTCATATTAACTGTCATACATACTTTAGCAAATCTGCATAACACACATTCAAAAAAAATTAAAGTCACCTCCCATTGAGATTTTACGAGTTTTAAATCGGGTTTTTCGGGACCAACAATCTGATATGTCACAACTTGGATGTCCAAGATTATCATGACAAAGCCTATATTAATCAGTGTCCCATAGTTCATCATTGGCGACAATATATGATTCGAGAATCCAAATAATAGTGAGATACAATTCACTAGATTGACTCATTAATTTATCTAAGATGTGTTTTCTTCCACATTCACAAGAGGTAATTAAATTTCATTCTCATTATGATCTTTCAAATGATAATGTTAGCATAAATATCTTTAAATTTTAACAAGGAATATTGTTGCACAATATATTGAAATAAATTTATTACTTTTAGAATAAAGTTCAAATTAATAAGCCAACGTTACTAAAAGATCTTAATCCAAAAATCAAACTAAGAAATCATCAGTCTAAATAACTTTAAGACCCAAAGTAATTTTTCAAATAAAAGGAGGCACAATACCTTAATAACTTTCTTAAAAAATGAGAAATCGATAAAGTAAAGAAGTCAAAATCACGAATGCCTATTGATTGGACAAAGTCCTTGTTGCCATTGAAATTTGCAATCGTGAGGTTAACATCTTTACGATGGTTCTCGTCTTCCATATAGTGGGTTTCATGTTCTTTAGATTTCACATGCCTCTTATAATTAATTGCTACTTTGTGCTTGCATGGCAACGGTGACCCTTACCATGGGTTTCACAGCCCGTACCACATGGTACATTCATTATTTTCACGTTGGTATGAATTAACACTTCATGTCCACTTTCCTATGGGACTCTTTCCATTGTTCCCTTAATAAAGTTAGCGTCGAGAATTTTCTTTGTCCCATCAGGTTTGACAGTATTATTTATTTAAAAAAAATTGATCATACTTTTCAATTACTTATAAGATGTCCCACATCATCATGGAACTTGTTGGCTGCCTAGTATAACTTGTATCAGGACAAAAGTCTAATTATGAACACGTACAAGCCCAATATAAATTTGAGCAATTCACCAGGATGATAACATTATAATGGCCACACACGGGAATGAAAAACATTTTCCTTATTTTCTTATTGAGTTTTATAAAAGGTGATAGTTCATAAAAATAAGAATTTGATTAATAAAATCATCCTTTGAAAAATGGTTAAAGAAGTATGCATAGCGCCATAAATTTAAAAATATGAAGCAGTTAAGAAGATCAATAAAATCAAAACCGCTATGTATGAATAATAAAAGGAAAGTAGGATCATTTTGAATATAATGAATTACTTATCAAATTTGAGTAAATTAAATAATTTACTTTTCAAATTGCGTAAGATGATTTACTTTTCATTCATTATATTCCTTTATTCCTTAGATGTATCACTTTACATCGTAATAGTTTTTTTTTTCATATTCAAGTCTATATTAGTTTGTCAACCCGTATGTGCATTGAAGTAGGGAAGTTGGAGATAGTTTGATTGTTAAATAATACTTCCTGAAGAAGGTATTTTCCACATAAAAACCCAACAATGATACTCAATTTCTTTTGAGCTCAATATTTTAAATTTAGGTTAAGTTGGTTCAGTCATTTATAGCAAGCAAGGGAGAAAATAAATTACTTACATAAGCGTAGCAATATAAGATACTTACTTTTTCAAGAATGTTCATACGAGTTAGATTTTTTTGAGAGTTCAAGTCACATATTTTTCGATGCTTTGTGAAAATGCTTTATCACATTGATTTATACTCATATGTATCACCCATGAATTTTCTTTATCATGGAAGTGTACAATAGTGAACATGTATACAAATAAAGTATGACACAAATAAATATTCAGTTCACAAAATGAGCATAACCTCACATACCCAAATACATCATGGAAGTTTAGAATATTTGAAAACAGTATCATCAATGTAAAATTTTTGTGTTGCTTTACTTGCAAAAATATCATTGTCGCCAACTACTTCTTTAGATGGAAAAACATTCAATAATTTTTTTTAGTGAATCAAATCAGCCACGATAATAAGCAATAAAATGCAAGTAAGGCGAATAAGCAAATTTATCAAAAGAAAAAGAAAAGAGGTGGGCGCAAAAGTGATCCGTACAAGGAAAAGAGTGTCACTGACCCAAAAGTGACCATATGACCAAAAAGTACATCGTAAAAAGTCATGAAACAATCAAGCTAACGACGACTAGCAGTTGTAGTTTCAAGTAAGGATTTTCACATAAATCCTAATTTTTACAGCAAATAATTCTCAAGCCTATTCTGCGGCAAGCAATTCTAAATGTTGAATTTTTTTTTAAAAAAAGGGTTTAGCCTCTTTACCAGAGTGGAACCCTACGGTAAGGGTTCCTAATCGTCTAATGAAAGACTTGACTCTCGTCGATAGCATGCTCAATGAGAGGTTCAGGAAACGAACTGTCTGCTTCCTCGTCTCATAGATGGGGATAGTTTCGTTGGCTTTAGACATGTCTCCAACAACCAAATAGGTACAAGTATCAATATCGAGTCCAAAGAAAAACTCAACAGAAGGATGAATTAGCTTAAAATAAATTATATCAAGCCAATTGTAATTACTTTACATGGAGTCATTGAAGATTTTTTCACTGGATGCGAATATCATCAAATTATCAAATATGATACAGTTAAATAATGAAAATCATCGCCAAATTTTATACTCTCGAAATCCAGCTTTCATCCATGTGAGGTCCCTAATTCCATTATCATGTCCAGTAAAACAATCACTCATAAAATTCCATTAAGATTTATCAAATTTGTCAATTCATTACACTGCCATGCTGGAATTATTATTGAATGCCTTGGAATTTTGGATGAAAAAGTGTGCATATTATCATATTATTTTACTAATCATAATTGAGATGCATAAAAAGTATACAAACCAATTCCAATAAATAATAATTAATTCCTTTCAAAATAAACACCATATTCAGCCGCTAAACAAACATATTCGAGCATTATGTTATCCATGACTAATGAATAGAGATGCAGACAAATGGTCAAATTGATCATCCAGTTAGAATTCTCATTAAATTTCAGAGAATTGGAGCTAGCAGGCATAAAAAAATCAGATTAATACCCGTGTATAGTATAGATTAACAGATCGAACACTTACCGATGCTGGGCGGAAGAATTTAGAAGCGCGGCTTAATCTGAGGCTGTGAAATTCTAAATCTAACTGGGTAGAACACTCGTACTGATAACGTGTTGTAGGATATGCAGAAATAAAGAACACAGATTTGGTGATCCAGTTTATCAGGAATGACTACATTTGGGGGTATACCAAGCCAGAAGGTTTTCACTATTCTTCTCGTACGCTTAATACACCAGAGATCCTTTTATATAGGATATTTTTTTTTTTTTTTTAGCAGTGAAAAAAAAAAGATTAGAATTAAAATGAGTACAAAGGGTATTCAACTCTTACAAGATGTCAAAAATACAGTTAGAAGGATCACAGTTGTCTTTTATATAAAATATTATCTAGGGTTACACATAATATAAGGAATTACATAAACTACCCCTCCATCAGTTTGAATGGAATCGACCTCTGTTTTAAAAATCGGGTCCGACCTGCCGGTCGGACCGGTGAACCGCCCCAAAGCGGCCCAATAGAGGTGTATAGAACCGCTATTAGACCGCCCACCTCAAAACCGGAAAAACCGTTCGAAAATCGGTGAAACCGTGAACCGGTGAACCGTCGGTTTTCACCGGTTTTCAACAAAAAAATCAAAAAAAAAAAGGGACGCCGTCCGCCACGCTCTATTTGGAAGGCAAATTGGTGCCACTATTCACGACCTCTCGGTCTCTCACGGCCTCACCTGTAGCTGCAAAAGCCTTGGGCGGGCGGCGACCTTCGGGCGGCGGGAAGACGACGGCTGGGGCTGCGTCGCTCGGCATCTACAGGAGAGGGTGTGCGCTTGTGTGGCGCGAGGGAGATGGTCGCGGCTGCAGCGGGCATGGTGGCGGGTGCGGTGGTGGGCGGCGGCGAAAATGGTGAATTTAGGGTTTGGAGTGTTTGACCTTTATCACTTCTCTGCTCTCTTCCTAAGTTTGCAATCAAGTGACGCAACTAAAGTTTTCTACTTTTCTTGGTCTTTTATTACTAAAGTGTTTAGGGCATTTTATTGCTAAATGTTTATGGGCCTTTATTAATTAATAATTAGTTTGATATTTTTTATATTGGAATTAAAAATAATAATAATAATAATAATAAGTTTGAAGTGACTTTAGATGCTTTATATTCACTTATTATACTCAATATTTTGATTTTAAAAATAAATTATGCATATTATATATATATAATATTTATTATGACGTCACACCGGCTCAATTCGGTCCGACCCCGGTCCAATCCTTTTTTGGGGTCGTCCGGCTCAACTTCCGGTTCCGGTTTTTAAAACATAGGAATCGACACTCAGATGAAATCAATCTAAACAGTCCAACTTTTAAAATTTTTTTTGGAAAGGAACTTTTAAATCTTAAAATAGAGATATTAGAGAAAAAGTGCCATGATATTCCACCAATTGATAAAATCAAGTTGGTGGAAAAGCTTTCCCTTTTTTTGCAAAAGTCCAACAACCTAGAAACCTAGCTAAGTTGACAAAAGTGGAAACTTACCAACCTATAATAAAGGTATGGAGTATTATTTTTTAACAAAAGAGAAAAAGGAAAAAAGAAAAGTAGAACTTAATAATGGGCACCGACCAAACATTATGTAAGGTTTAGTTTTAAGGGCACATTAGCCATACCACTTTTGGACTTTGCAACATGCGTGCGTGTGACATAATGTGTGCCTTATTCCTTGGTTTGGCTAATTCCACCTTCGAAACAGGGGCCGACCGGACCAGCTACACTTTTTTCTAATTAATTTATTTAAATAGATATTTTTTGTTTCAATATTCATGATTCATTAAGTTTCTAGACCAACTCATTATACATTACAAATTTACAAGTTTCACGCAATGAATTCGTGAAATTGAATTATATAATTAAAGGTTATAAGTTTTATTACATAAATATATTAATTGTGATAATTAAAAAGTCAAGTCTATATTCATTTTAATAAATGTGCAATCAGTTTTACAGTGAATTACACAACAAAATTCCACCTGAGTAATCAAAGAGTAGGTCGAATAGATTGAATTTACAATCTTATGATTATAAAAAGTATATTTAGATAATGATTATAACATGAAAGCATAAAAAACATTATATCATGAAGTATAAAACAATATTACAAATTTACCATCTGTTCAAGACTTTTCATCCAGTCGTGCAGTCCCTTTGAATACATATATATATATATATATATATATATATATATATATATATATATATATATATATATATATATATATTCCAAGCTGCAAGAATTTCTTGATAAGCACAAACGAAACAACCAATCAGTAACACATGGAAACACTATTCAGGCCCCAAGAAAGAACCCAAATAAAATAAATCTTGATCGAACAATATTGCATGTGTAAATGTTTTGTAATTAAAATCAAGAAGGCAGAAGCAGCAAATTATAAGTAATAGGAAACCACGTCTCAAAGGAAAGTCAGTTGATTCGTACTTTTATTTTTTTAGTCATGGAAAAGTGTTCGACGTTTAAGCCAACCTTGTGACCCTCTATTCTCCTGTCGTTTAATTTTATTTATTAAGAATGAGGTGTGAAACTATGAGTTTAATGTCAGAAGAATTAAAAATATTCGCACAGATATATCTTTGGACTCCATTATTTACTAATAATGTTTCTTGTTTCCCCAGATTCCCATGCATTCTTCCACATGTACTTGCACCGTTACACTCCCAACCCCTATTGTAATGACCATTCTAACAAATTTCATTCTTTGTTGAACTGGCATTTAACAAACTTGCCATGTTTATACAAAATTCCTTGCGAGTAATCAAAGAGTAGGTCGAATAAATTGAGTTTAAAATTTTATGATTACAAAAAGTATATTTAGATAATGATTATTTCATGAAGAATAAAAAAGATTATATCGTGAGGTATAAAAAAATATTACAAATTTACCATATGTTAAGACTTTTCATCCAGTTGTGCAGTCCCTTTGAATACATATATATATTATTTCGTTGTTTCACATATATATTATTGGAATCAAATGTGTATGAAAGTAGACTCTGGACAGTGTGGTTCACATTCCAAGCTGCAAGAATTTCTTGATACGGGAGACACTCGTTGGAAATTTGGTTTTGAGAGGGGGTGTTTTAGATCTCTACTATGTGCTCTGGAAGCACTTATTTTTTAAGTTGGTAGACACAACTTTTCAAAAAAAAAGTGCTTCTAGAGCACTGCTAGTACTTGCAAACAGGTACAGAGTATTCTAGCACTCAAGGTTGACCAAATTATTGAGGAATTAAAACGTTGATTTTTTTGTAAATTAAACGTGATTTAGATTGTTCTACTCATGAAAGTAGATTATCGTGGTATATTTAATATCTCAAAATCTAATTTCGGTGAGTGAAAAATTAATTAAAGAAGATGAGACATTAATGCTCTAGTGAGAGAGTAATTGGTGGGTGAGCGTTGACCAAGTGTAGTCTTCCCACTCATCCCACATTGAAAACAAGAAGGAAAGTTTTCTAGTATAAATAGAAGTTTATGGTCATGTTCTCCAAAATGGTGCATGGGGACCCTAACCATGAACCACACACACGCGCGCACGCCCCGCTCCGCCCGGGTCCGGGTTCGTCGTTCTTGACAATTGGGCTTTAGGGCCCATTTATCTTTTTGGAGACCCAAAAACTCTAAATGGACCAATTAATTTTTGGACCCAATGAATTGGGCTGCCCATCCGGATTTGGGTCGGCCCAGGTGCCAAGACTTAAGCTTATCCAGGATTCAAAATTTGAATCATAGGTTCAACGAACACGACGGTCTCATCTTGGTCAAAACCGCCCATCAATCGTCTGCGGTCATAACCGACCACGAAATTCGTGGGCTTCCCACGTTTTCCTCAACTCCCCTTCAGAATTCCGTCTATATATACTGACCCTCATAATTCCTCTCAATCACTTTTCGAACCCTACGAAAAACAACTCTGCAATTCTGCGTACATATCTTCTTCTCATCTCTCTTTCATACTTGATATAGTTAACGATAGTATTATTTCGATGGTGCAACCGATTTAATACTTGAACTGCTTTTACCTTTTGGGACAATTACGCGATCGCCCGCCTTGAAAGCTTATCTGTATGTATTTTGTCTTGCACTAGGTTCGGTTTTGTTTTTTGCACTTACGTTTTTTCGCCACTGCAGTATTATTAACAATCGCAAGACAAAATATAATTTAATACTGCTATGTCGAACGAACAGCAATAAAACGTTATTGTGATTGTAAACACCGACGTCACTGATGACGTCACTGATGGTGGTAACAACACGAACCCTGGTTTAGTTGCGTCTACTCCTACTCCGACAGTTTCAGGTGTGCCTACTCCTGCTAACACGAACACTTAGTATCGATCTGATGTTCAAATGACTGATGGTCCGTTTGCCTTCCTTTGGATTCGAGAATGCCCCTCTTGGTAACCATTATCTTTGGAATGTCGACAAATGTTCGGAGCCAATATGTTGGGAATCTGATTAATCCTTTTCTTTGGATTGTACTCTGAAAATTCATTTGGAAGGCCCTCGAGCAATTCTTTTGTGGATAACTCCGTGGAAATCCTTTCATTGGAGGAAACCAGTTTGTGAGCAACACTGGGTGGTAACCCCATACGTGGGTCCAATGTTTCAAGCCTCTCAACCCGGGGGATTTGTAAGGCCTTTCTTTGGCCTGACAGAAAAAAACCCGAGAAGTTTCCGGGTGCAAATTTTAAATAGTGGCAGAATAAGATGGAGTTCTACCTGACCACATTGTCTGTGGTGAAGTACCTCAAGGAGGACTGTCCGAAAATCCCTGATGATAATGCTTTGATCGTAACGAGGATGAGTTATGACCTCTGGATCGATGGGGGATTACTTGTCTGGAATTATATTGCAGGTGAACCGAGTGACGCCCAGCATAACGCCGTCTCGTTCAACACAAGACCGCGAAAAAGAAATGTGAGTTTCTTTGGAGAAGAAGTAAAGACGAAAGATGTAGGAATGAAGAAGTTAAATGCGTTCTTTGCATTATGCGACTTCAAGATGGAAGACAACAAGCCGTTGTTGTCGACCAAGTTCAAAAAATTGCGGTGATTTTCCATAACATTCTTTGCGAGAAGAAATGGAGTTGCCCGGAATGCGGTTTATGGTGGCAACTGTGATTGAAAAATTGTCTTCATCTTGGAAGGAGTTTAAATCTTACCTCAAACACAAGCGAAAGGAGATTAGCTTGGAGGATTTGATTATCCGGCTTCGAATTGAAGAAGATGGCCGGAAAAGAGAAAGGAAGGTCTCGACTTCTGCAATCGAGGCCAAGGCAAATTTGATGGAGAAAAAGTATCTATCAAATGAGAGAAAACGCCCCAACGATAAGGATGTCAAGGGGAAGTCTGCTGCTCCTGCCACAAAGCAGAAATTTGTGTTCTCTAGAAAATGCTACAACTGTGGCAAGCCCAATCATCGGGCAAGTGATTGTAAACAACCCAAGAAAGACTCTGTGAACGTGGCTAAACGGGAGGTCACAGAGGCTGATTTGTCTGCTGTGGTGACTGAAGCCAACATGGTGGACAACAAGAAGGAATAGTTTGTGGACACTGGGGTCACTTGCCATGTCTGCTCGGAGAAGTCTGCATTCTCCACCTATTCTCCTGCTAAGGGGAGAAAGCTGTTTAAGGGCAATCAGGCCTCGTCTGAAGCGACTGGTGTTGGAACGGTTGTGCTGAAGCTGGCCTCAGGGATGGAGCTGAAGCTGAATGATGTGTTGCATGTCCCAGACATCCGGAAGAACTTGATCTCTGGCTCGTTGTTAGTTAGTCACAAGTTTAAGTTAGTGTTTGAGTCTCACAAAGTTGTATTGAGTAAGTTTGGTACTTTTCTCGGGAAAGGTTATCTCGAGAATGGTTTATTCAAAATGTCAGTCATGGTTGTAAGTCGTAAAGGCAAAAACACTACTATTAATGAGAAAGCTTCTACTTCTGTTTATATCGTTGAGTGTTCCTCTTTATGGCATTTTAGATTAGGACATGTTAATTTAAAAGCTATAAAGCGTTTAGTAAATTTGAATTTACTTAACATTGCAAACGTTGATACATCCAAAAGATGTGATATATGTGTAGAAGCAAAAATGGCTAAACTACCATTTAAATATATTGAAAGGAACACAACCCCTCTAGAATTAATTCACACGGGTGTATGTGATTTAAAATTTGTGCAAACTGGAGGTGGAAAAAAGTACTTTATTACTTTTATTGATGATTGCACTAGATTATGTTACGTTTATCTTTTACGAAGTAAAGATGAAGCAATTGAAGTGTTTAAACGTTACAAAGCTGAAGTAGAGAATCAATTGAACACTAGAATTAAAACAATTCGTAGTGATAGAGGTGGAGAGTATGTGGCTCCGTTTGAACATTTATGTGTTGAGTCAAAAATCATACATCAAACGACAGCCCCTTACTCACCTCAATTGAATGGTGTTGTGGAAAGAAAAAATCGAACACTAAAAGAGATGATGAACGCTATGTTAATCAGCTCGGGTTTGCCTCAGAACTTGTGGGGGAAGCTATTCTGTCAGCTAACTACATTTTAAATAAGATTCCACTTAAAAATACTGATGAAACTCCTTATGAGATGTGGAAAAAATGCAAACCATCTTACAAACACCTCAAAGTGTGGGGGTATTTGGCTAAAGTTGAAGTGTCACTTCCTAAACAACTGAGAATCGGACCTAAAATGGTCGATTGCATCTTTATAAGATACACCCTCAACAGTAGTGCTTATCGATTCTTGATTTACAAATCAGAGATACCCGATATGACAGAAGGCACTACAATAGAATCAAGGAATGCCGTATTCTTTGAAAATGTATTCCCTTGTAGGGATAAAGAAGAAGTGAGTTCAAACAAACGAACACACAAAGAATCAGATGACACTGCAGGTCCTTCCACTCAAGAGAGTGAAGAACCAAGACGCAGTAAACGAGCTAGAATTGATAAGACTTATGGTCCAGACTTCATCACTTACGTGTTGGAAGACGAACCTCAGTCTATCAAAGAAGCTATGTCCAGACCGGATACTCCGCTCTGGAAAGAAGCTATTAATAGCGAATATGATTCAATTCTGCAAAATCACACGTGGGAGTTGGTTGACCTCCCCAAAGGTTGCAAGACCTTAGGATGTAAGTTGATCCTTAAAAGAAAATACAAAGCAGATGGATCAGTTGAAAAATATAAAGCTCGGTTGGTTGCTAAGGGTTTTAAACAAAAGGAAGGGTATGATTTCTTTGACACCTAGTCACCTGTTACGAGGATTACATCCATTCGTGTACTTATCACGATTGCTGCCCTACACAATCTAGAAATACATCAGATGGATGTAAAGTCTGCGTTTCTTAATGGTGAGATAGATGTTGAAATTTACATGGATCAACCTGAGGGTTACATTACACCTGGAAACGAGAAAAAGGTGTGTAAACTTGTTCGATCACTGTATGGACTTAAACAAGCTCCAAAGCAGTGGCATTTAAAGTTTGACAACATCATGTTGTCAAATGAGTTTCGAATTAACGAATGTGATAAGTGTGTTTATGTGAAGGAAACACCAAATGGTTTTGTTATCGTATGTTTATATGTCGATGACATGTTAATCGTGGGTAACAATCACAATGTGATCGTGAATACGAAAGACATGTTAAATCAGAATTTTGACATTAAAGACATGGGATCAACAGATGTGATTCTTGGAATCAAAATTGAGAGAACATCAAATGAAATCTCTTTGACACAATCTCATTACGTTGAGAGAGTGTTGAAGAAGTTCAATGCATTTGATGATCCACCTGCTAAAACACCTCTGGAACACAATGTTGATCTGAAGAAGAATAGAGGAGAACCTGTGGCCCAGTTAGAATATGCAAGGATCATTGGAAGCGTGATGTACATTACAAATTGCATACGTCCTGATCTTTCATGTGCAGTGAACAAGCTGAGCAGGTACACGAGAAATCCAAGTCACGATCATTGGAAAGCTCTTATAAGGGTTTTAAGGTACTTAAAGTACACCCTTGACTTTGGGCTATATTACACCAGGTATCCACCTGTACTTGAAGGGTACAACGATGTTAATTGGATATCGGATACAAAAGACTCATTTTCCACTAGTGGATATGTGTTCACTATTGGAGGAGCTGCAGTATCGTGGAAATCCACAAAACAGACGTGTATTGCCCGTTCCACAATGGAATCAGAATTCATCGCTTTAGATCAAGTTGGTGAAGAAGCAGAATGGCTTCGTAATTTTCTGGAAGACATTCCTTGTTGGAACAAAACCAATACCGTCGGTAATGGTACATTGTGATTGTCAAGCTGCTATAGGTAGAGCTTCGAACAGTATGTATAACGGAAAGTCGAGACATATCCGTCGTCGACATAACTCTGTTAGACATTTGATCTCAACTGGGGTTATAACCATTCATTATGTAAGGTCAAAGGGCAACATAGTGGATCTGCTCATGAAGAGCATATACCTAGATCAAATGAATAAGCTGATAGAGGGAATGGGTCTGAAATCCAAAAAGAAAAACTGAAACAGTGGAAACCCAACCATGATGACTGGAGATCCCAAGAACTTGGTTCAATAGGGAAAACCAAACTGTGAATGTTAGTTGTACAACACTTGAAAATTATGACCATTCCTGACAGCACTAAGTCAAGTGTTGAGCATCGTAAATGTGGTAAAGGTTAAGTCTTTGACTTTTAATGATTCCTAAAGGTCCAAACGGGACTGAGTATGACGGGATACTCGAGAGGAGACCACCTATGTAAATGAGAAGTAAGGGCTGCTTCGACCAAACATTTATGAAATACAAAAGGGCGTCCATGGCCAAAACAGACAAAACTATGAGAGCGAATCGGAGTCGAGACTGACTTGTGTCTGCACTGCCTGTAAGGTATACACGAAGGTGGATTAGTTCAAGGCACGGTGTCCACTAAGCCGCTGTATACCCGACAGTGCTGGGCTACGGAAAGTTCAAAGCCCCAAGCTACTTATCCGGAAGCAACTAAGTCTCAAATAAGCGAAATGATGATCCTAAATCCGTATAGATGCAATTTTCACTCATGTGGGGGATTGTTGGAAATTTGGTTTTGAGAGTGTTCTAGCACTCAAGGTTGACCAAATTATTGAGGAATTAAAGCGTTGATTTTTTGTAAATTAAACGTGACGAGATTGTTCTACTCGCGGAGTAGATGATCGTGGTATATTTAATATCTCAAAACCTAATTTCGGTGAATGAGAAATTAATTAAAGAAGATGAGACATTAATGCTCTAGTGAGAGAGTAATTGGTGGGTGAGTGTTAACCAAGTGTAGTCTTCCCACTCATCCCACATTGGAAACAAGAAGGAAAGTTTCCTAGTATAAATAGAAGCTTATGGTCATGTTCTCCAAAATGGTGCATGGGGACCCTAACCATGAACCACAAGCGCGCGCGCGCCCCGCCCCGCCCGGCCCTGCCTGGGTTCGTGGTTCTTGACAATTGGGCTTTGGGGCCCATCTATCTTTTTGGAGACCCAAAAACTCTAAATGGACCAATTAATTTTTTGATCCAATGAATTGGGCTGCCCACCCGGATTTGGGTCGGCCCAGGAGTCAAGACTTAAGCTTATTCAGGATTCGAAATTTGAATCATAGGTTCAACGAACCTGGACGGTCTCATGCGGTCAAAACCGCCCCGCTGAATTCGTGCGGTCATAACCGACCACGAAATTCGTGGGCTTCCCACGTTTTCCTCAACTCCCCTTCAGAATTCCGTCTATATATACTGACCCTCATAATTCCTCTCAATCACTTTTCGAACCCTACGAAAAACAACTCTGCAATTCTGCGTACATATCTTCTTCCCATCTCTCTGCTCATACTCCGATATAGTTCGATGATAGTATTATTTTAGTAGTGCTACTGATATAATACTTGGACCGTTTTACCTTTTGGGACAATTATGCACGATTCTGTGAGCACTATCCATGGCGTATTTTGTCTTGCGGGAAAAATGATTTTTCTTTGACTCGGTTCGGTTTTATTTTTTACACTTACGTTTTTTCGCCATTGCAATATTATTAACAACACTAATCAGGCCCCAAGAAAGAACGGATAAAATAAATTAATCTTGATCGAACAATGCATGTGTAAGTGTTTTTGTAATTAAAATGAAGGCGGCAGAAAGCAGCAAATTATAAGTAATAGGAAACCACGTTTCAAAGGAAAGTCGGTTGATTCGTTCTTTTTATTTTTTTAGTCATGGAAAAGTGTTCGACGTTTAAGCCAACCTTGTGACCCTCCATTCTCCCTGTCGTTTAATTTTATTTTATTAAGACTGAGGTGTGAAACTGTGAGTTTAATGTCAGAAGAATTAAAAGTATTTGTACAGATCTTTGGACTCCATTATTTACTACAACCTACATCAGCGATTACTTGAACACTTATTTTATTTGAACGTCCCAATAATATTTGAGCATTCTCTAAATAAAAATAAATATAATATTAATACACTCGCAATACTCTTATTTTATTCCACTAAAACCCACCTTATTTGGTTCACGTGTTATTTTAAGTGTTCAAATCCTCATGGTAGGAAGTGAGGGAGTAATAATTTTTGTGTTTCCCCAGATTCCCATGCATTCTTCCACATGTACTTGCACAGTTACACGCCCAACCCTTATTGTAATTACCATTCTAACCTTTGTTTAAATGAACTACAATTGCTTGTCTAAAAGTTTAAATACAACTTCTTACATCAGACAGTACTCTTATATGCTTAAAAGTTTCTGCAATATTTAAATTAAAAAAATATCACCAAAACAGTCTCATGCAATATTTACACAACTTTAAATTGTTGATTTAGTTTGAAAGTTTTACAAAGTCTTATCTCAGTTGCAATTTGAGAGGATCTAAAGTTTTAATGATTGGAATTGTTATGTTGGCTGATTGGAGAATGAAATAATTTTGAACTAATTTAAAAATAATTAAGTATGAATAATTAATGTGCACTTAATTTTCGTATGGTAAGTGTATATATTATTGTGACTTTGTGAGAAAAGTACATAGATGGGTCACATGAAATGCCATTATGATCTTCACTTTTCATTATGTGGATTAAGTCTCCAAGTTTTAGGCACATATAGACTAAGCAGCCTAATTACTTTTATTGTAAAAAAAATTCCTTCTTCAGCGTTTGGTGTACACTACTTTAATTTTTTTCTAAGCTTATCACTGCACCGCCGGACGTCTAGATACTTCCGACCGCCGTTGTGGCGGGCTCGATCGGCCCTCTACGCTTGGTTGCACTTTCAAGTTTTTCTTTTTCTTTTGTTTGTAATATATGTGTCCGGGTTGTGTGGATTGTATGTCTGTATTTCCACCGGTACCGTCTTGGTCTGGAACGCGTTGACTGTCGAAGGCGGTGCTTGATCTAGTAGTTATTGGAGTCCAATTTTCATGGTGACCTGTGCAAGCAGTCACGGGGTGGCATGTTTTTTGTCTCGGTGCTTACTCTGAAGGCCAGATCCAATTAGGTAGTCCGTGTTTTCTTTTGTCTCGTTGCACCCGTTTGTTTGGGTGGATTTGAGGCTTTCGGCTTGTTTCGAGAGCTTTGTACTCTTATGTATTTTTTTTATGAATAAAAACTCTCGTTTAAGCTTTAAAAAAAAAAAAGACTAAGCACCCTATTTTGATTAGTCCAATACTCCTAATATTTTATATATTAATACCTCAGTTTGTAAAGCTGTGCTTTTAAAAGCACCGGCAAGCGTACTGTACGGTTGAGAAATTTTTACATTGTTTTTCTTAACAATTAAAAAGGGAGAAAAAAGGAATGTGTACATCCATATATTCAATTAAGGAGACAAAAGGTCTAACAAGTACTAAGTGGGATCATAGTCTTTAGTTATGTCAGCATAGGGAATATTATTGAACATGCAATAAAGAATTACTAATATTTATCTTTCTGTCAATAATTAATTAATTGGTTTATTCAAGTCGACTTATATATAACCAAATCCGAAATTAATAGAGTATGCATTGAGTTTATACTAACTAGAGATGTTAAAAATATATGGCTGGCTCAATTTTATTACGTTGTTTTAATATCTATCTATCTATATATCTTAATATCAATTGATTTTCATTATTACACCAAGAAATGACATGAAGTGCATGCACTTGAAATTAATGATATATATAGTGAGTAGTGGTCAAAGGGATTCAAGTCACAAAATCTAATTTAAAATTTGAGATCATTTTCAGTTTTATATTTTTAATCAATATATATAGGAGTCAAGAAAGAATATATAACAGCAAAGTATGAAGCGCTCAGTAAAATTAACTTCAATGTTTGCGGCCGGTATCCAAAGAAAGCACACTGTTTCTTTCATATTATGCATCTTCTTTAGATATTACTAATTTATTTAAACTTGTATTGGAGATCAATAAATCTTCTTGGTACTTTAACCTGAGTACTTTCTGAGACATTTTTAACAACTTCGTTAGTTTAAGGATCTCACTCAATCACTTCCATCTTCAGCATAACCCCAATCCCCAACCGGATCTTATATGGTTCAATTAAACAAATTATATACAATCAAATGATATCATCTATCGCATTTTTTATGTTCCATTTTATATTTCACACATATATATATATATATATATATATATAGTTTGAAGGCATGACATGTGAAATCTTAAAATATGTAGTATAAAAAAATCACCATAATTTTGGTTCTATATATTTATACAAATTCAGAAGGTGGAAATCAAGTGGAATACAAAAAATGCAGAGAGAAATTAAACTAATATATTATAATCAATTCAAAGTTCCTAAGGGTAAAGTAGTCATTTAAAGTACATGACATTCCTTTCCTTTCCCTTTAAGTAGTCTCTACTCCCTTGATGTCTAGCTCATATTCATATTCACATGAATCCATTTCTCCCCCTACATTTATTAACTTTAAAATAAATGGAAGATCATCAAGAGCAAGAAACCGGGTCGGAAATCGAGCAGCGACCCGAGCCGGTCCGGTCGCGGTGGACCCCGAAACCGGAGCAAATCCTCATTCTGGAGTCCATTTTCAACGGCGGAATGGTGAACCCGCCCAAAGACGAGACCGTTAGAATTCGGAAGCTTCTAGAGAAATTCGGCCCCGTCGGGGACGCCAACGTATTCTACTGGTTCCAGAACCGCCGCTCGCGGTCGCGCCGCCGCCAGCGCCAAATTCAGGCCAGCCTCGGCGCCGCCGGAGATCCGCGGCCCCACGATGGTGTTCATTATGAGAACAGTACTACTCCCAGTTTGGCTGCTGCTAATTTTGTGGGTAATCCTCACATGAGTGGTTATGCGATGAATAATACGGGTGGATCATGTGTGGTGGGCCCAGCGGGGTGTTCGTCCTCATTTGGGCTCGTGGGAAATGATGGTCTTCTTTCCTTTTCGGGCCATCCAGGCGGGCCGTCTTTTTATGGGTCAACGGATGCTTCCAATTTGCATTACCACTCTGGTAATTGACTATTACTTTTCTAGTCATCGTTTTTCTGGTAAAAGACATAAAATTTCTGCTTTTGAAATTCAATGCGGAACCCTAAACTGGAATGCCGTCTCGTCCGTATTCTACACACACGGATTTATTTTATTGGCAATTTAACTAGCAAGGTCTTCTATATATGCACCAGGTGTTATCGTACTATCTAAATGTAATTTTTTAAGCATGCAACTTATTATTAATAATACAAATTGCATGTTTTAAAAAAAAACACTTGATTGCACATGCAATTGCTACACATAATGCTCACTCTATTTAATTTAGTTTTAAGAAATAGAAAATACTTATAAAATTAAACAATAATAAGATGAGTAGGTCTCTTATGAATTCAAGTTCAGATAATTTTTTTTTAATGTGTTACTGTTGTGGCGTATGAAGTATCACTGTGAAAGAAAAATGTTGATGATTAATTGTATGCATGTGAGTGCAGGGTTGATTACAGTGTTCATCAATGGGGTGGCAACAGAGGTTAGGAATGGGAGAGGGGCATTAAACATGAAAGCAATGTTTGGGGGAGATTACGGGTTGGTGCATTCCTCGGGAGGGGGAGTAGAGGTGAATGACCATGGATATGTGGTGCAGACTTTGCACCATGGTGAAAGCTATTTTCTGGTAATTTATTCCAATTCTAATTTTATTTGTATCGAAAATTGAGGGGACGTCACCCCCGCTACTTTTTTTTTTTTCTCATGTGATTGTGCACTGAATTCCATTACCACTGTCACCCTTAAATTTATATTTTTTTCTCTCTCTTTTCATTAATTTTAATGGAGAATTGTAGATAGGTAGATAGATTTTTTTTTTTTCTAATTTCTGACAGTTTATATATGTATGTGGTTAGTGGTTACTAGAGTTTTCTTTTCTTAATCTCTTCCGACTGCATATTAAGACTTAAGATTATAAGTAGGTGCACCGAATAATCATTTTCATCATATTTATTTTCAGGTTCCAAGAAATTCTTGAGTCTTATGTGGAAGCTTCATCCAACTTTAGAACCTGGAGAGAAAAATTAGCAGTTTTATTTTATTTATTTATATTTTAGTTTAGCATCATGTATTATTGGGAATTTTATTTTTCTTTTGTTTTTTCTCCCATCGCATTGTAGAAATTAATATTTTACCATTTATAAAAATCCATATTCGGTTGGTTTTGGTAACTGAAATCAGTGTTTTCAAAACCGAACCGGTGATCGAACCGAACAGACCACCGGTCAGCAGTTCAACCGGTCGGACCGGTTCAACCGGCGGTTCAACCGTTTGAATTGATTTCTGTCTAATTATTTTTCAATATTTTCTATATTTAATTAAAAAAATAAAATAAGTATATACACCTATAAAAAAATTAAATATATATCTTATAAATTCAATATAAAATAAGTATACACTTACTACAATATGTATATACAATTATACATTACATATTATATTGGGAGGGAGATTACACAAATAAAAAAATAGAAAACAACCGAAAAAAAAAAAAAAAAAATTCTGACGCAGCTCTAGAAACTTACTCCATGTACCATATATCTAGGCTATGTTTTTGTGGTCATGGCCCATAAAATGTCTAATGCGGTCATGGCCCAAGAGAAATAATGTATTATATTAATAATTGAAACCTAAATTGGTTTCATATCCAGAGAAAAGCCAAAACACACTCAGCGCCGCAGATATGATTTCATCTCCTTCACACCGCGGTATAGTTTTCTTTTCTTTTTTTTTTGATCGGGCATCTCGGTGTAGTTTTCTAATCATTCGTCATTTCAATTGAAAGCTACAAATTTTATCCACAATTTCTTCAGGCCTCCCACCGAAACGAAACGAAGATTTTCTTCTCTTTTTTTAGGAGCAAAGCCCTAAATCTCTTGGTGGAAGGGTTTGCAATCGTGCCGATGTAGAGCTCTACTGCGTGAAATGGCTGATTTTTCTGGTCAGGCATTGTTGGAATTTGGCGAAGACGTAATGCTGGAGCTCGTCGGGGATGAAATCTCTTGCAACCGAACGGAGGAGCGACGGTGCCGTGCAGCTCAGTGATTTGGTTGAAGGCAATTGGAAAATTGATGGTTTATATGTTTTGAAGAAAAACAAAAACAAAACCGGTCGAATCGATTTTACCGGTTTTGGCAGGGTTTGACCGGTTCGACAGATAAAACGGTTTTTCCGGGGGTTTCGGACCGGTTCCCGGTTTAACCGGTCGAACCGGCCGGTCCGGTCCGGTCCGGTTTTGAAATCACTGACTGAAATAATTACCATAAACTTTGGGTGAAAACGGTCTAATGAATTTCATTCTGAAAATAGGAATCTCTCTGTTATATCTTCACCATTTAGAATATAATGAGTCAAATTTAAAGGATATCTCAGAATATATTCCATATTTCCGCATATCCCTGATTATTTTCACACGTCCTCTATTTTTGGTAGATAGTATCATATATTGTAGAGTGAATATTTTGTTTGACTAATTGTATATTCCTTTTGTGTACATATACGCTCCTCTGTATCATTCTGAAAATAATCATCAGAAATAATAGAAAATACTTCCTCATCTTCTGCTCTTCTGCTGTCAAATTTATCATGGCACCAGAGCAGTTTCGATCTTAAAGCTTTCGCTAAAGTTTTTTTCACTGATCCAGTAATTTCTGATCTCCAACAACGTCATGAAGTCCGGCGACGAGAAATCTAACAAGAGTTCTGTGGTAGACGTAATGTCTCCCTATTATATATATGGTTCTAATAATCCAGGCCAATTGTATGTTAGCGAAATTCTCCGTGATGGAAATTACGCGGATTGGGTTGAAGAGATGAGTAATTCTCTTTTCGCGAAAAACAAAATTGGATTCGTCGATGGATCTATTCCCATTCCAGAAGAAGGTTCATCAGATCTTATGTTATGGAAACGTTGTAACGCCATGGTTAAGGGTTGGCTAACCACAGCCATGGAGAAGGATATACGCAATAGCGTAAAACACGCCAAGACAGCAAGAGAGATCTGGGAAGATCTTGAAGAAAGGTTTGGAAAGGAGAGTGCGCCAAGAGCCTATGAATTAAAGTGCACGCTCACACTTACTCGACAAGATAAGATGTTTGTTTCATCTTATTACACGAAATTGAAGGGAATATGGGATGAGGTACAATCAGTATCTTCATTCCCAAAGTGCACTTGTGGCAAATGTACATGTGATGTATCGAAGCAACTAACGGCAATGAGTGAAAATGAGCAGTTATATGAATTCCTTATGGGTCTTGATGATGTGTTTAGCACAATTAAAACACAAATCTTGAGCACTAAGCCAATTCCAAGCATAGGGACAGCATATCACTTAGTTGCTGAAGACGAGCAGCAGAGATCCATCACTCTTGCAAGGAAGTCTCACGTGGAATCTGCTGCCTTCCAAGCAAAATCGGTGCGGCTAGAAAGGGATTCAGAAGAACATAAGGGAGGGAGGCACGAAAGGCCTCGATGTTCGCACTGCCAATTGCCTGGGCACACCATCGAACGTTGTTTTGAGATAATCGGGTATCCTGAAGGAAGGCTGGGAGAAAGGGAGAAAAGAGGGTAAGTCTAGAAAACCCAAAGGAACTCCAAAGGTTGCTCATGTTGACGCCAACTCAAGTCCGATACCCGGTCTGAATCAACAACAGTTTGCTAAGCTGGTGCAGTACTTCGGCAAAGATGGTGATGAATCAAAGACACAATTACCCACAATAAATATGGATGGTAAGATGAATTTTACTAAACCATGGGTTATAGATATAGGAGAGCGTAAAATTGTATTGATTCATTCTGTGAGATATACAATGTATATATACAACTATAAGAGTGTTCTACAAGAAAGATATATCCTATAATTATTGTATGAATTCACAAATTGAGTTATATCATACCAAACTAAATTCTACAAATTGCATTATTCACCCTATACCAAACTAAAAACCAAACTAAAAATGTGGGAACGTACCAGAAATTGGGGTTCAACTTTTGTTTTTCTTTGGTTCAAATGATATTATCACACACATATTCTAAAATTGGAATTTAGCAAAATAGACCAAAATTTATATGAAACAGTCTCATATATAAAAATGAATCCTATTACCATCTTGTTTTATCTATTTGTTTATGAAATTTTATCTTAATTAAAATTTGAAAACAAATAAGATCAATATATTAAAATTAAGATGCACACTTGTGTGAGACGGTCACACGGTTCCGTCTATGTTGGGGTGCTGGGCAGCCCTCCCTCCTTTCTTGTTTTTTTTTTTTTTCTCTTTCTAATTTTTATTTTTCTTATTCTTAATATTTTATTTGTAACTCAATTAAATCATACTACCTCATTTACATTTGCATTAACAAACTTATAAAATTGTCATAAATCAATCATTTATACTCTAAACACTAAATAATGAACCCTAAATTATGACTTATTCGGGCCGGATGAACCATGAACCAGTTGGGCCGAGTGAACCCTAAATTTGGTTGTAAATTAAAGTTTTTTCGTGTATGAAAATTTTCATACTAGACTTTGTCTTAAAAAATATTAATTGAAATATGTAATTGGAGTAGTATGATTTAATTGAGTAAAAAAAAAAAAGCAAGAAAGAAAAGGGGGGGGTGGGGTGGACGTGTCAACATAGACAAAATTCGGTCACACGGTGAAACGGAACATAATTTGAATATTAATATTTTAACACTTTAAAAAAAATGGTGTTAATTTGTACTAATTTATACTCCATTTCATATATGGGCCGTTTCATATGAATTTTTTTCGTAAATTAAATGGGCTCCGTTTGATTTATGAGACAATTTCATCAGAATCCCCACATAAATAAAATAAATAGTAGGAGTCAAAATTAAGAGAAAAATGACAAAATCATGCAACAAACCACCCATAAAAGATGCAAAAAAGCCATATTCCCGTACAGACGGTCAACAAAGAATAGCAAAGGCCGACGCTGTGAGTCGAAAAGTCATCAAATGTGGGCAGATTCAGTGATCAATCAGTTTCAATAAGACACTAAAACGGAAAAATCAAATATATTTCAATTAAACAAATAAATAAAACTTTCGGCTTTTCCAGTTTACATGCTTCATTGCACCAAACTCATTTGTATTCTACCCTAGATACAAACAAGAGAAACGGGATAGAATCATTCTCAGAAAATTCAGAAGCAAGAAAATCACAGACAATTGTTTTTACAGCAAGTAAATAGGACTAGTTTTTTTCTTTTTTCTTTTTCAACATTTATTACATACAGCCTGAAAATAGGTAACCATTCTTGGCATTTTACCAGGTTAGGACTAGTAGACTCATCATAAGTACTATCTCTCTCTCTCCTAATTTTTTAACTCACTCTCTCTCTCTCCCTCTCTCATAAACTAGGACTCCTCCACTAGGTTCTCTCAAGTGGGCCCCACTCCAAGAAAATCAATGAATGCCATATTGTTGTTGTTGTTTCCTTTCTCATGGTATTTCCCATTCTTATTTTCCTCACAAATGTAGGGATTGGCCCTATTGTAGGCTACTGACTCTGATGCAGAAACATCAGAGTTTGAATCTGAATGCCCAGATTTATAATCCACATTTCCCCCATTAACCATTCCTGCAAAACACCAACAAATCTTTAAATAAGACAACTGGTTTTCATTTTGTGGGTATTTTTTAACAGTATTAGTTGTTTCATCAAAAGGTATTAATTGTTTCACTATAAGGTATTAGTTACAAATAAGGAAATTAAAATAGAATTTCAAGAATTCATACCATTTGCAAGACTGATGAGATGATTAACAGGGTGGGGAAATTGAGGGGTGCGTACATTTTTAACAGTACTAGTTGTTTCTTCAAAAGGTATTAGTTGTTTCACTATAAAGTATTAGTTGCAAATAAGGAAATTAAAATAAAATTTCAAGATTCATACCATTTGCAAGATTGATGAGATGAATAACAGGGGTGGGAAATTGAGGGGTGTATGCATTTTTAACAGTATCAGATGTTTCATAAAAAGGTATTAGTTGTTTGTCCATAAAGTATTAGTTGCTAACACAGGAAATTAAACTAGAATTTCAAGATTCATACCATTTGCAAGATTGATGAGAAATTGAGTGGGTGGTCTAGCAGAAGAAGGGGTGAGAGAGAGATCAGTGCATGTGGAAACAGCAGATTCATCATCAGTGGTGGAAGCATTGTTAGGGATTTGGAGAGAATTTGGGATGAGAGAGAAAGAGGGCTTTCTTCTCCTGTAAACACTGTTGTGTTGTCTGTGGTTTCTGGCCATTATCACATGCCAGTGATTCTTCACAGCATTGTCAGTTCTTCCTGGGAATAGCCTTGCGATCATGGCCCACTTGTTCCCATACACGCTGTGTGCACTTAACAGCCTCTCTTCTTCTTCCTCACTGAATGCCCTTCTGTTTATTCTCGGATCCAACTGGTTAAACCACCTCAATCTGCAACTCTTTCCTGCAATAAGTGTATTTTTTAACAGTATTAGTTGTTACATTGAAAAGTATTAGTTTTTTTACTATAAAGTTTAATCAGTTTTAGGCAAAGTCTTGTGTAAACCAGTGTAGTTTTAACAGTATTAGTTTTTTTATTGAAAGGTATTAGTTGTTTTACTATAAAGTATTAGTTGCAAAATGTTACTAATTTTGGAAGGAAACATGATTTCTGAGAATGAGTACCTGATCTTTCTCCAAGTTTTTCAGCAATGAGATTCCAATTCTGAGGGCCAAATTGGGCAACAAGTTCTTTGAGTTTAGCATCTTCATGAGGCCTCCAATGGCCTCTCGCACACAGCTTCGTGTGCCCATTTTTCTTCCCAATTTCCTCCAATTCAAACCCTCCATTCCAGAAAAGACATGGGTTCTTCAAATCACTCTGCTCCATTGAAGAATCATCCGTAGTTTCATGAAAAAAATCCAGATGAAGATGCGGGGCTAAAAAGGTCATTTCCCTGTCCCCGTGCGCTAACTTTCTTGATTTACTACCACCGTTGATCAGATTCATAATGTGACTGAAAACCCAGAAAAAATCAAGGCCCGGATGTGAAAGGAGATGTCAAAAATGATGCCTTTTTTGACAACAAAACAGGGGAAATTTGGGAAAAATGAAATTATTCTCGGGACTCTGAATAATCAAGGGAAAACGATGAAATGTTTGAACAGAAAAAGCACAGAAAACAAAAACAAAGAGATTGGAATCAAGAAATGTGAAAGAAAAAAAACACACACACACGAGTCACTCATAATAACTCTCCTTTTGTCTCCCAATATTTTCTCAATAAAACTAGTAGTAGCCAAAATTTGTACCTGTACACCCTCTCCCTCCCTCTTCACCCACTTTCTCTTTCTATATATATATATATATAGAATCATAGATAGATATAGATATATTGTGTGCATATATATGTATGTGCGTGTGTGCATGGAAATCGAGAACCGCTCGTGTGGTGGTGATGGTGGGAAGCCCCATTAAGCAACACACACTGTTGGACTCGGGGTGTGTAACTGCTCTTTTTTTTACTATTTTATTCTAACGTTTTTTTTTATCTCCAATCTCGGTTTTTGAGAAAAAAAAACAGAATCTGTTTTGTCACTCTCTTTTCAAAAAGATTTTTTTTAAACGAGAAAATAATTCAAACAATTCAAAAGGGGGGAAGGGATCCGTTGTTTGTTAATAAGGGGTGGTATTGTTTTAGCTTTTTTTTTAAGCACACAACAATGTAGCCTTCTTTGTTAATTACTTTGTCCTTGTTAAAGATGTCTGATTTTCCACTATTTTAACTCAAAAGCATTCCATGCATCAATCAACATTGATTGGTAATTTTACTAGGAAAAAGGGTTGAAATAGGAGTTTTTTTAAAAAAAATTGAAAAGAAAAGTTTAAAACTAGTTTAAATTTTAAAGTGTACTTTTAATATGAAATATAAAGCAAAAATTAAAAAGGTTTGTTTAACAATATTTTAAAAACTTTACTTTGTAAAGTAAAATCACTATCCTCCTATCTCTATATCCCCTATATTACACATGGCAAGTTTAATTTATGATGTGTTGTTCTCTAATCATTATGGGTGTGAGAATAGTGATTTGATTTATCTTTTTATTTTTAAATATCATTTTTTTTAGTATTATTTTTCCCTCCCTTCCACATCCCTTGACCAAAATTAATCATGCTTAACTCTTTCGTTCCACAAAAATAGGTTTATCAGATTTTTTACACATATTAAGAAATGAAACATAAATTTTTTACTTTGTTTTTCTATTTTGACCTTATGTTTATTGATTTTTCAAAACAATTACTAAGATGCATTAAGTGGAGATAAAAAATAAAATTGAACATTTAATTCTATCTTAATTATAGTAATTTGTCTATCTTTGTAGGACGAGTAAAAATAAAAGGCAAATTTATTTTTGTTGAATAAATCCAATATTCCAAACACGTTAATGATGTTTTATTAATTTGTATAATACAAAGTGTGACTATATGTCACATCCCGATTTTTCGTAGGTCAATTATGTATAAATTTTATAAAAATTTGCAGCGGAAAATAAAATATAAATAAATATGCACTTTGAACCGTAAATTGTATGACTAGAAATTTATTTGTCTCAAACAAGATTTAATGCAATAACAGTGATGCGACTCTTATTTAAATAAAAATACTTTAAATCTTAAAAGCTTTTAAATGTCAAATAACATGAATCAATTTTTTTTAAAAGAAATCAATTGCTAGATAAAATTTAATTAGCCACTTGAGGCAATCCACCGTCCCTTTAAAAAAAACAACATAAAGCTTGGACCATTATTTTATAATAAAAAAAATCACGAAATTAATATGTTTGTTTTTAGGAGAAAATTTGAATCCAAATATTTTGTAAATTTCATAAAGATATGAGTAGAAGCTGAGAAAGTTATGGAACCTTGATAAAAATATTATTTTATAAATATTGAAGGATAAACTTGAATTTAAAAAGTATTGGAAAAATCTTTTATTTAAGTTTTAAAAATATAACTGGCTTGCAAATTTTCGGGGTGTTACATTCTACCCCTCTTAAAATATTTTCATCCTCAAAAATCAATTGCTAATTGATAAAGTATGCATGCATGTAATGCAATTTGAAATAGTAATGATGTGAATGTATATGATGCCATGAAAATCACTTTGAACTTGAAACTTGAACTATAGTTGTGATGCATGTATCATATATCATGTGATCATTTTATTCACGATCAATGCAACTTGAAACTTGAATCGTAATATGTGATGCATGTACGGTATATCATGTGAACATCTTTCCCATAATCAATGCAAAATGTTATATATAATTTCATGTCATACCTCGGAGTTGTAGCGGTGGGAGGTAATGGATGCCGTAACGAATACTCAAATAATGCATGATAAAAAAAAAATTCTAAAAATATTTTTCTTGACTATATATATATATATATATATATATATATTATATACTTAATAATATATGATTTAAATTCTTTTGCAAAATATTTTCTTGCTACAAAAGTAAGAATTTTTATTTTAACAAGTCTACAAGAACGTAGACCTGCTCTGATACCACTCTGTCACATCCCGATTTTTCTTAAGCCAATTATGCATAAATTTTATAAGAATTTGCAGCGGAAAATAAAATATAAATAAATATGCACTTTGAACCGTAAATTGTATGACTAGAAATTTATTTATCTCAAACAAGATTTAATGCAATAACAGGGATGCAACTCTTATTTAAATAAAAATACTTTAAATCTTAAAAGCTTTTGAATGTCAAATAACATGAATCAATTTTTTTTAAATGAAATCAATTGCTAGATAAAATTTAATTAATCACTTTATGCAATCCACCGTCCCTTTAAAAAAAAAAAAACAACGTAAAGCTTGGACCATTATTTTATAATAAAAAAAAATCATGAAATTAATATTTTTGTTTTTAGGAGAAAAATTGAATCCAAATATTTTGTAAATTTCATAAATATATGAGTAGAAGCTGAGAAAGTTATAGGAACTTGATGAAAATATTATTTTATAAATATTGAAGGATAAACTTGAATTTAAAAAGTATTGGAAAAATCTCTTATGTAAGTTTTAAAAATATAACTGGCTTGCAAATTTTTGGGGTGTTACACTATCTTTGTGAGACGAAGGTAAAATTATTTTTAAAACTCGATTCAGTAAATATTTAAATTATTTTAAATTAAAAAAAAATTAGTACAATTGCATACCGTTTCAAAGTTGAGTTACACTCATGTGAACCAGGTTCACACATGAACTCTCTCACTGTTATGTGTAAAAACTATCACTATTCACTGTTATGCACAAAAACTTTCACTGTTTAAAAATATAAAACATTTTCTAAAAAAAGGATTATTTTTTTTTCATAACAAGAAATAGTTTTATACATAACAAATGAGAGTTTTTTTTATGTAATAAATGATACTTAAATAACCGAGTTCATAACATGAACCAGGTCTATACAAGTTTTTGTCTTCAAAGGAGTTTATAATAAAAACTTTACACAAATTAACACTCCTCTAAGTATTAAAGCATTATATATATATATATATATATATATATAGTGAGACCATCACTTGGAAGCGTGCTTCTCAAATTATATAGGTTATTATTAGCGTTTACACGATTAAAGAAAATGAGTGAGTAAACCAATTATTTGTCTGTCCCACGAGACGGTTATGAGTTTGAACCGTGAACTGCGGTCAACATTAATTTTAACTAGCTCGTTAATTGTGTGCAGTGCAGGTTTGATTCCATATTAAAACTTGACCATCTTTATTACTATCCACATCCTAATCTGGTCAGACCTGTACTGCAATTATAAATGTCATGTTTTCTATATATAAATCCACTGAATTCCGATAAATTTTCAATTGATGGATAATACATTAAGCTGGTGAAAATTTCCAGATATGATTATCATTTATCAGTAACATATTTTGTTGATTCACACCTTTATGATACGATATTCTACAAATGAGTTGTCACATGCATGGGTACTTAAAGATGATGTATTACCCAAAAAAAATAGGGAAAATATAGTGTGAACAAGTTTTACGGTGAAACTGGTTAAGGAGTGTGACTTTTATTACTAAAGAGTGTAACTTTTTACTGTAAAAGGTGTGACGTTTTACTATAAAAGTGAAGGGTGTGACCAGTGGCGGATCCAGAAATATTAAGGAGGGTATGCACAATTATTAAATATTAATAAAATTTTCAAAAAATAAAAAAGGTAAAAATAAAAATTTGCACCAAAATTCTTCCTTTTAAAAAGTCTAGGTATTGTATGCGCAAAATACATTGTGCACTACGTATTGTATTTTAAAAATATATAACTTGTTGCATTGAAATATATAATTTTTTATGTTGAAACGTGCAACTTATTTTACGAACGTAGGTCACATTTCAGTGTAACAAATTTTATATTTTAGTGCGGCAACTTTTGTATTTTTAAAATATATTATGGAGTGTATGGTGCATCTGGTGCACAGGAGACCCGCTCTTTTAAGAAGCCTACGTAGTTTTTTAATTTATGTAATATCAATCATAATCATTGCCTAAAATAAAACGATAACAACAATTTTAATTGCAGTGAAAAATAAAGAGGGAGGAAAATAAAAATATTGTAATAGAGAGTTGAAGAGTAAAATAGGAAAAAGTGATAGTGAAGAAAGGAAAAAACGAAAATTTCTAATAATAATATTTTTTTTAATTCATTATTTTTTAATATTTTGAATTATTAGTGAAGTTATTAAATGGGTGGGCCATCCCACATTCCCACTCTTCCACACTGCTCGGCTCTTTTGTATAAATAAAAATGTGTAAAACAAAAAGTTGAGACAAAAATGTGTAAATTATATATATCATATATATAAAAAAAAATTGTTAAAAAAAAAAAGGTATGCACTTGCATACCCTTTGGTGTGTATGTATCCGCCTCTGGGTGTGACTTATATTATATAAAAGAGTGTCGTAGTGATAACTGAAGGGTGTGACTTATATTATTAAATGATGTGATTTATATTACTAAAGAGTATGTCTATAAAAAAAACTAGTATCACGGTAAACAAGTTTCACAACATACCAACTCAAAAAATATACAAGTGTTCTTGAATTAGACAAAATAATTGGTCAGCTACATATATAACTTTGAATTATATGGAATTAATTTCAGCATTAATTTAAGTAAGAAACAATCAAATAAGATACAATTGATGTTCATTTGCATAACAAAAATTGAAATTATACATAAATTTCAGTTAACATATTTCAATGTTAGGAAGCTGCAGGACCGGACAAGTGTAACATTCAACGTATCCATAGGCTGAGGCACTCACACGTGGCATCCTATTTTTTAATCCTTAAATACAAGAAGCGATTTTATTTTTTTTTATGTTTTTTTTTTCAAAATAGGAAAATTAGAAAATGAAGCAATATGTCCTGCTCCAGAAATTGCCCCTGAGGGCATAGACAAGTTGGTAAAGCTTGTGGTGATATGGGGAGAAATCCTCCGGCAACGCAGGTTTGAACCCCGTGTGGGACAAATTCTCCATTGAAATATTATGGGGGTTTGTCCTGGGGATTGAATCATGTTGGCTCTCTCCCACAAGTGTCTGTCACTTGGGCACATCCTTTGATTTACAACCCGCCCGACTGAGGGGCCAAAGACACGGGTGGGGGGAGTTTCTCGTCTCTTCCTAAAAAAAAAAAGAAATGGGTTTGTTGAGAAGAATTATTGTTGCAGGAAAAGGAAAAGGTATATAATATAATTATAATGTAATGACGAAAACTGTTATATGATATGGTCACGAGGAAGACACTGCCATATCTCTTTGCGTAACTGAATCAACAACTCTATCTCTATATATGTTTCTTCTTTGACTATATTTTAACTTCTTCATTTTCCCTTTTTCTGTTAAGTTTTAATAAGTCCATGCATGTAATAATTGTCTTTTAAGAATAATTTCATGCAAAATTATCGAGACATATTAAAATTTATCTAATTTATGCAGGCCCTTAGAAGTCTGAATATTTCTATGAGTATTAGTAATTTTACATTCATTCCTCTAACAACACAATTTTAAAAGGTCCCTCACTTTATATATAATATTGAGAGAGCTATTAATTTAAGGTACTAAACTTTTTTTGGTGAATTTTACATAGTAATATGCAAATTCGATTATGCACATACAATAAATTAAAATTGTATCATAGAGTAATGGTAAAAAAAAAAAAAAGGTACCTTAAAGTAATAGTTTATACCCAAATTATGTAGATTTAGTTAAGAATATAGAAGGCGGAACAACTATGCAAATACTTGATTTTTTTTAAAGAAATGTAAATACTTCTTTTATAAAGATGTGTTGTGAATATTCCTTGCAAGTAAGGCTTCAATTTTCTTTATGAGCAAATTCTCATGAAATATTGTTATTAACATTTTATTATTCTTTTTGTCCATTGCGATAAATTATTTTCGTATGATTACATTTGATATTACAATTTTCTCTATTAATTAATGCGTATTAATTATCACATATTTATTGTTTCATATAAAGTAGCTAATTATCATGTTCACTTCTTCCCCCTGCACTGCAAATCAAAATAGAGACATGATTTGTGTGTGTATAATGTACGCAGTACAGTAACGTACAATTTTGTTTTTGAGAAGAAAAGTCGTGCCTTTTGTTTCGTAATATTCCATTTTCTCTTTTTCTGCAAATACCATAAAGCTAGCTTCATTGGCTTCCCCACTTTGTTTTGTTTTCGTCAGTCTCTGCAAACCGTTTCGCTTTATCTCAATAAAGACGTTTTCCCCATTACACACACACGTGCGTGCCTTCAACACAACACACGTTTATCAGCTACATTTCACATTCATTTATTTTATTTATAAAAACAAAATTATTTTATTTAATAAAAGGATTATCCACAATTAGTAAGGAGTTTTAAAACACAACTTACACTCAAAAAACTTTTTTTTTTAATTAGATCTCACCAACCTTTAAAAAAAAAAAAAATTCTCACTATAGCATTAGTGGTTCAAAATATGCACTAAATCGTTGTTCTATGTGTGATAAATAAGCTCATGCAAGATAGTTTTTCAGAATTTTATTTTATTTTTAATTTTTGAAACATTATAGTTGTGCAATTAATTAGAACTCATAATCCTTAATTTTTTTAGGCATGTAGTGGCAGGAAAAATAATAATTGTAAAACTGAATTAAGGGTCTGTTTAAGCTCTATTCATTGGGGTAGAAGTAAATTTTTATTTTTTTTTAAAGTTGGATGGACCCAACTCTTAGAAAAATAGCACTTATAACCTTTCAATTGTACATGTTCTAAAATACACCCTAAAAGTAATTTTCAATTTTATCCTCATATAAAATCATCAAAATATATAATTTATTAATGTTATTTTCAATATAAATATTGTTTGCTCGCTATACTACGTTCACCTTTTAGTGAGGAGAATGTATTATGTGAATCATGTTCACTGTTCTTTACAATTACCATTATTTGTAAGAATTAATACTTTATTTGCAAAGTGTTAAATTTTACAAACAATAATAGTAGTGGTGTAATGTGAAAATAGTGCATAAAATACTATGCATTTAGCAAGTGTTCAATCATTTATTTCTCGCCTAACCCTAGCAAAATGCCACTATTACCATAATAAATATATTTACTAATATATTTATTTACATATTAAATGATGTTAATTTCTCATTCATCCAAACTTAACTTTAAAAAATCAAATCCATTATGCTCCATTTGGATAGATATATTTAAAATTCATGAATTTCACACACAAATCTAACCTCTCAAATCTAAGTAATTGTAAATTCATTGGAGAGTATGATCTGTGAAATCAAAGGATTTTCAAATCCATCCATCTAAATGGAGCCTTAGATTATTTTTGACAAAGTAAATTATTAAACGTCACTTACAATGTTTAATTAAAATTTGGTCAAAACTAATATTTTCCAACAAGGTCGAGCCTCTCTCGCCAAAATCAGTTATGTTCGCATCAGTTTTTTTGTTGTTTTTTTTTAAAGTATATGGTATAATCAGTTATGGTGAGCCTCTCTAGTATATGGTATAATCATCAAACATTCAACTACAGTCTACAACAATGTGAAAAGTATAGTTATTTGTCTAATAAGAGTGGTGTTTTGTCAAAAGTCATAATTGCAATCTTTGTTGAAAAAGAATGACTACCTACAGAGGGAATCAAAACTAAACTATCACAAGCCAAAACTTTTAACCTCTTCTATTTTCTTCAGAAACAAAATCAGCATTCAGATCCTTGCCTTACAAAACAACAAAAATATTTACCTGAAAAATATAATGAAATTCATAATTTCTCTTCCTTTTTCTGACTTTTATTAAAATTTTCCGATCGTTATATATAAGTTTTGTCTTTGTCTCAAATGTTTTTTTTTATCGAAAAAAAGATAATTATACTAAATTGAAGTACAAGTTCAATTTTTTATTTTTTTTAAATGATAATTGAAAATATCTTATACAAAATATCTAATTAGATTGCAAGTTCGATTTATTTTTTTTTAATAATAATTGAAATCCACCTCTAACTGTTAAAAGTGTTTCAAAAACATTTATTTTTAAAGCTGATAGATACAACTTTTAAAAAAAATAAGTATTTATGTCTTTTTATTTGAGTTATAAAATAGGCACTAAGTGCACCACCAGACGGATTGGGATTGAAAATTCGAAATGGAACTATTTTGAGTTTGTTGTGAATCTAAAAAATAAAGGTTAAAGAAGTCAAATAAAAAACTGAATTATGGACTAAGTGTGTTTAGTCCTTAGATCAAGAGTGCATTTTTTTCTAATTAAGGTTAAATGAAATGATTTCAATATTCTTTCCATTTGGCTTAAATGTTTCATGAGATTAAAATCACTATTAGAGATTCAGTATGTATAGTCGTGTTCTAAATATATATATATAGATAGAAATTTGAACTACGTTGGTAACTTGGTAGGTCTAGTTATATATCTGCGTCATTTATAAAGATAAATCATATATTTGAATTTTCTACTGTTTCAATTATAGATACATGAGTTGAATGGGAGTATTCATTGGCATAGTTTCGATTTTATTTTGCGGTTCAAATTTTCAATTTGGCAATAATAGTAAAATTTTCATAATTAAATTCCTATTAAGCGCACTTACTATCAAATTTTTAGCTGTTTGATTCTCCTATTTCATTTTTCATATTTTATTAATATTTCACCCTACTGAATTTTTAAAACATACACTTAAAATATGGTGATTTGTTGAATATTTTTTATTATTACATGAGTCATTCATCCCTATTATAAAATATATAGTGAAACATTAATTAGAAAATACGTGATCCCATTCCATTATTAGGAGTCATGTTCAAAATAATACTTGCACGTAAAAAAATAAAAAAAACGATTAATTACGCGTGTACCGAAAATTACATTAGAATAATTTAACCATTTTTTACATCAAATCTAACCGTGTCTTCTTTGTAGTCTAGGATTAAACAAAAACAAGCATGTCAGGTTTTGTTCTTCTTGTTCTTATCAGATCCCTTAATTGCATTTCCAAGAACTGAAATCGACCATTAATTTATTCTACCTAGGGTTAAAAATCACAAAAGTGTCCAAAATTAGGTTTGAAAATCTTAACAAAAGGGGACGTATACATCCCTAAATCCAAACAAAAAAGCTCAACTCGAAACAATTTGATTGTCCACATAAATAAATTCAACTAAAAACCACTTAATTATCGAACCTATTTTGGTTGTTACGAAACTAATACCCTTGTCTTATATTATAACGACATTATAATAATATTAGTCCCCGATTTTCAATAATGTTGCCTAATTATTCCATCGACGTATCCGTATACATTATTCTATGACATAAACTATAGGTTTCACTATGTCTCAACTGTTGTCAATATCATGTTAGTTATTCCGAGTTGGAATTTAATAATTGTTGATTAAATTCCCTAGATGTGGAATAAATGGACTCGTACCTTAATTACACAGTTACACCGACTACTTTTTCTTGCATCTATGGGTATTTTTTATTTTTATTTTAATGATATTTTAGTGGAAAGGTGAAAGGGACTGATTGAAATTCTTTGACAATATTTTGCCACATTGTAATTGTTTGTCATTGAATATCTTTGTCGGTGAAAATTTTAGGTTATTTTTTTGGTATTATATGCAATAGGGGAAAAATAAAAAGAATATTGTGATGTTTTTCCTGTGTGTATGATGGCTAAATTTTTTTATTTTTTATTTTTTTAAATGTATCACAAAAGCGTGACCGTCCTTGAAAAAATCGAGGGTATGAGGTATGTTCGTTTCACGACTATCCCTGCGGACTTTGGACTTTACAATCTCAAACCCCCATTTGTTTTGAGACTTTAAGTAAGGATTTTGAAATCCTATTAATCATACTCTATTTCATAACATACTACTACTCTACATTTTATTCTCTCAATACACTCACATCATCTACTTTTTATTATCTCAATGCACTCAAAATAATATAATAATATCACATCAATCATCTTTTCCACCATCATACCCTATAAAATTCTATAACAAACATACATCTTAATTATTCATCAAGATTTTAAAATACTAGGACTTCAAAGTCCGAATTTCCCACGTCCACTATAAGCCCGAAACGAACATACCATGATAGAAAGTGTTGCAAACTGGATATATTTGTTGGGAGCAGTGATAAATAATGGTTACAAATTAAATATATAAATGTAAACGAAAAATACAATTAAAAAATATTACAATATATTGATTTTCAATTTCATTTTAATGACAAAAAGTCATAATTAAATTCATTTTATTCTCACTAATTCATTTCTCCTACAATATTTGTGTTCAGTAAAGTATAAACTTTAATGACAAAGACTCGTATGAGACGGTTTCATGCATAAGATAGAATACAACTTAGCACAATCAACATTCACCTTAAAACGTTAATTGTCAAATTACATTTCATCTCACAGTGAGACGGTTTCACGCAATAATAACTCAATTTTAATTAGATGCTTTATGTATTTGTGAATTAAAGTATGTTTACGCTACTTTTCATTTAGTTACAAAATTTTAGCGGAATTGAAATGAAGACAAATTAATCAAGAGTAGGCGTCCAAATTAGCGAAATAGGTGAGTGCGAAGATTGAATGTTAAGTTTAAATATTCAAACAGAATTTGTGTGTGATGGTTTTATACATCGCTCTCCATTTTAATATATGAATCATATATATTTTTCTAAATATGATTGATTGGCCCCAACTTCCAAGAACTCATCTTTTTAATATTGTAATGAGATCTGCCTCATGTATATAAGACCATTTTCATACAAATTTTATAAAAAATGTGATACTTTTTAGTTGAAACCGCTATATAAGAAAATTAATATATTTTTACAAAAATACTATTAATTTTAATGTGTGAAGTGTGAACGCACTTATACCTATGTTGTTTTATTTCTTTTTTTCTTAATCACCATTTTAATATCATGTGTTAAACCCAAGTTCCAAAGACCTTTGCAAGACTGGAATTTGGCATTTACCTTCTTCTCTCAATTTAAATATTTAATACCATCTTCAAGTTTGATTAATTTTCAACTCATCAGCGTTGAATCTAAAATTTTTAAAGATTTCACCCTCATAAATTACCAACTGAAGTTACTCATTCAGTTGATGTTTGACCAAATTTATAAACCAAATCATAATAAATGTTTTACAAGCTCATAAAACATATACTCCAGTATCTTACTAGAGTCGTTATTTGTGAGCCCCTTTTATAAAGACAGCTCAAAATATATCAATTAATAAAAAATTTAAACCAAAACCAAATTAATTGATAAATAAATGAGCTTCATTTATAATTAATCTGTATTTTTCACATCTCATATCTCACACAAGATTAATTTTTCATCATATAAAATATATGACACAAAATATTTACTTTAATCGAACAGTAAACCATCTAGAAGGGCATTAAACTTAGTCCAGATTCATGCACTTGTTAAATATTTTCAACATTACCCATCAATGTGTTTTTTGACATCGCAATAAAATGTAAGTAAATTTGACTTTTTTCCAAAAGTTGGGCAGAATTTTTGTGGAAAGTCATATAAATTCATATAGCCGCGTACGCACGCACAAACTTTAATTGTCACAGATTGTTTGGGTCACATGTCCAATAATTTAAAATCTACCGATATAAAACCTAGAGGAGTGGTCCATTATAATTTTGAGGTGGCAACATATCATGTAGTCATAAAAAAGCAGCAATTTTGCAGCTTTGTTTGAAATACAGGAAAGGTGTATTATCTAGCAAGCAATTCCCCTTCATCATTGTTTCTCTAATTTTTTTTCCCTCCTATTTTGGAGGTGATACAGACACAAAAGACTAAATCTTATACACACTAAGTGCACTATTTACTTCATAGTGTATTTTAAAAATACTAGTGGTTTATCACGTGCGTTGCACGTTGCATGTAAATATTTAGAAATATAAAATAGAAAATAAACAATTTTAAAGAGTATACACAAACCTTTCTTCACTAAGGCATTCTAACCACATGAAAATATACAACTCATTACACAATATCTTTACTACTAATACAGATGCATTTGTCCCTAATAATAAACTTGACAACAGAAATGTATAGCAGTAGGCTAACTGTATAGTGACCATCTGATCTACATCCATTGCCTCGTAATCTTCTCCCCATTGTGACAACAACTTTTGCCTTAAATGTAATTTCTCTTCACTGTGAAGGCCTTTCCACAGTCTGATCTAGCAACATATATGAATATGTACTCAGGCAAGTAGATGATTCAAAAATATAAATAAGCCCCACGCTAATGAACTGATACAAATGGTGCATATCCATCTGCTCCGACGAGAACTAAATCGCCTAATTCCGGCAAGAATAGCGGAAGCTTCTGAAATTAGAACAGAAAATATACAACCAAAATTCTTCGATTTATAGGCCCAAATGCTTGAAACCAAACAAAAATACAAAAACGGGGTTACAAACTCATGAAAAGATTGAGACACGGGACATAAGAAACAATTATAATAAATAATAAGCTGTTAAGAATTTTGATTTCGGGAAAACGAAACAGTACATTAGAATCCCAAGTATTAAAGAAGAGGTACCTTGGGCTAGCTTCATTCCACATGTTTGCAGCATAAGTTGGCTGCATTCATCCTATTTATGAAATTAAATTAGATTATGCAAATTCTTATACATTTCACGACCTCCGGCTATATATAACAATAATTGGAATAATACACATGCTTATTGTAAGTTGAAGGTATTGGAAGAGATGCAGAAATTAAATCAAGTAATAGACCAAAATTAAGACTTCATGTAATTGATGGGACTGGGAGAGGTTATAGTAGAAAATTCGTTGAAAAAGGGATAATATATTCATACCAAGTGAGCATGTAAAAGTGACCTATAACCAAAATAGAAATCCAATTTAATCGATCTACAAACTTGAGAGATAAGCTCCATATAATTCATCAAACAATGATTTACCATAACATAAAGTGTTTAAGAAAGTGCTCCACATGAAATTTCAGAGGGCATGATCATAAGAAATATTTAGATTTAATGTGCTTTATATGAAATCAAGAACACAACAAATACTATAGATCCGATGTGCGCTGCATTTGCATTTATAAAGGTTATATAAGCATGTGACCCAAAAAATAGAATAGCAGAAAAGAAATTATAATCCAGAACGCATTCACATAACTTTTTATTTTCGTGTCCAGATTCATCTGCCTAAAGATTACTCAATGCGTCCTTCAAGCATACGGCTGTATGTCCAGCAAATGCACCAGTGTCCCAAATCCACCCCAGTGGCCACATATTATTTTTAAAAAGCTAAAAATATAAAACGGAATACTAATGTGAATTTCAATGAAAATAGAATGAGGGAATCGCCATGTGCATGCTACAATAAATAGTTAATAGGCTTGCATGGAATTATGAATTGTTAATGCTTGAAAAGACGCCCAGAGGTCCCTATTTTTCTTACATGAATTTAAGGCAAGCCCTATAACTTCATTCAAACATATATAAATATAAAACACTAGTGTAGAACCCGTGTATTACACGGGATTTTAAATAAAATAAATATTTAAGTTATAATATTATATTTTATTATGAAATTAGTTAATATAAATTTTAACATTTATCATTTTGTATGGATGTTTTGTTGTCAACACAGTCCCCCCATTCTGAGCTACACTAACATTGGATATAGTATAGAACAATCCTTGTCGAATGATGGGCTCGAACTTCCTGATAAACTTCCTGATGATTGTTGCTCCAATCTTCGTTCCCTATAAATATATATTCCATAAAATTAGACATGGTTGATAAATAATAATAATAAAAAATTCAATAATTATTAGAATTAATAATAAATGATAAATACATGTTCGTCCATTTAGATGAGTTCCAAATAATTTTCTTTGATTCAAAGATGAACCCATCATGAACAATCCAAAGGATTTAAGAACTTTCACCCTGATATTCCAGGTCTCTTTCTCCGGTGTTATTGTTGATACCGCAGAGTAGTTATACACCATTATCTATAAAGATGATAAAAAAATTAAAATAACAATGATAAAGAATCTGATTACAAATGACAATCCATTCATTTTTCTTTATATATACTTTTTTTTTTATCGGGTAAAGTTAGATGTTAGTTGTTAGTAGTTAGTACACCAAACACCCAAATACTCCACGAAATCACCAATCCACCTTATAACTCTCATAACTCCAATTCGTTCCTAGAGGGAATCGAACCTGGGTCTCCCACTCAAATTAGGAGCCCAGTGGCCAGGTGGGCTAAGCCACCTGGTTATATTTCTTTATATATACATAATAATTGAAAAATACCTATATGAAAAGCAACCAATATATGAAAGCAACCTATGTATTCGATCTTTCGTATGAAAATGTAGAGATTATTATCACATATATACAGAGGATATGTTTATGTGTGATATTGACTTATTAATATTAATTAAGCATGAATTATGCAATTAATTAAAAACCAATTTAGTAAGCATAAATTATGCATAAATTAAGAATAATTATGCATCCGAAAATAATATGGAAAGTTCTAATCTAAAACTTATGGAAATGTTGAACAATTAGATTAGATTTAGCATAAATTATGTCATCCGAAGTAAATCAAAATAAATTTGAAAGATAATAGAGATGGAAAGTTGAATATATAATTAATATAATTGAAAACTAAAATAAGAAAAAAATCATTTTCATAAATAATAATGTGAATATTAATCTTGGTACATCCTAACTCACATGTGTAATGATTTTATTTCAACTATTCCTTATAAAAATCATGATAATAATTAAAATAATTTAATAATTTCAAGATTGGTCAACTATTCCTTATTAAAATATTAATAATTATTAATTAAATATTAATAGTTATGATTAGAATATCAATTAGTTGATGATAGCAATTAGCAAATTAATATATCTACTTTATGTTGATAGAAAATATAGTAAACATTTGTAGTTGTACCTCTTGAATAGGAATAACTCCAAGAGTGAGCTGTAATAATTTGAAGTGGATTATCAAGTGAGCGTTAAAATTTGAAGTACCACATTATGCAACATTCAATAAGACTATGAACTCAATCCAATTTACCTGAAAACACATTCCTCTCACTCCATGCAGGATTTCCAGAGCTATTCTTCTCATTTTCGAACGATCGCAACGTCTCCCGTCCCAAACCCTATGTGGAAACAACAAAAAATTGAAACACCCCAAAATATCTAAGTATAAAAAACTGCAATCCCATGTATTAGATTAAGAAAATCAGATTAATGGTGTCTGATTAAAGAATTAACCTTAAGTATTAATGATTTAGCTTTGTTTTGGACTGACAGAGTAATGAAAAACTGAAATACAAAAAAGATCAAAGCTTTATTCCATTCTGCAACACTCAATGGTAATGAAGAGCTCTATGAATTAAAACATACTTTAAAAATATAAATAAATAAACAAATTCATTATAAAATTGCATGCAACAACGCAAAATCTAACCCTTGATCACAAAACAAGGAATCAAACTTAAATTAACTAAAAAGAAACACAAAACAACAATTATGTTATTAATAAGCAATTTGATTAAAAACTGAAAATTTGTTGCAAAATCAAGAAACCTTAGAAGGTGGTGCGAAAATCGATCCAAAAATCCCAGAATTTGAAGCAGCAGTTGCGGAAGAAGAATCCTTTGCCCCAAAAAGATCAGAAGCAAGTGACGAACCCGGTTTTCTCTCTCCTTCCATTTGAAGGGTAAGCCAAAGAAAACAGGGTAACCTACTTAATGAGCGGATTCCTTTAAATAGAACCATCGTAATAACCACAACTCTGCATTATATATGACCAGGCATATAGCTCGGGATGAGGAGAAATAACAAAAATACAAACAAAAATTCGAGACTCAAATTTAAATGGTAGAGATAGACATATAGCTCAGGATGCTATATATATGATTACCAGGGGAGGATGCAGTGATGCACAAATAGATGAGCTTAAGACACAACTTAAATAATCTAACGTTTAGAGAAATTGATGGTTACAAATCAATTAACCAATAACCTCTAAATACCAACATCTCCACTAAAGAGCAAAACATTAACCAAAAATAAACAAACCTTTGTCAGACTTTCACTTGAGCGGCCAAATTTGTTAACTCCCAGAAAATTTCAAGATGAACATACAAAATTGGGAGTGGGTCATTTTGAAAAAGAAAAAGAAAAGATAGATGGTACAGAATGCAGTAGGGTGAGACCCACGGGATATCGAAGAGCCTTTAATATAAATAATGGGAGTAAGGGAACTTATGAGGAGGTTAAGTCAAAGCTGAGTACAAAAAAGATCATGGCAACCAGGGACCTTTAAAGTGTAACAAAGTTACAAATAGATCTCAATATGTACCAAATTTACATGCATAATAGGCACATCACATAATTTTTTTTGTTTACCTCATTACTTCATTAAATGATGGCGCACAAGCATCTCTTGGATTCCCAAAGCAGAAATGCTTTGACATCCTAAAAGCTCCTGAAGCTTTCATCACAGTGAATTACCATAGAACTCACTGGATCCTATAAACAGAATCGAGGTCAAGAAAAAAAACTTATAATAGTAATCTTGGAAGTAACAAGTCCCAATACAGAAAAAATGTAAGCATAGAAAACTAATCAATTTTTTAAAGAAAAAATGAATTAATCTAAACTGGCCCTAAGTAAACTACTTAATTACGAAGTCAGAATATCATAGACCACTAACCTCCAACTGGTTAACCTTTAATATAATTGAAAACTAAAATAAGGAAAGAATCATTTTCATAAATAATAATGTGAATATTAATTTTGGTACATCCTAACTCATGTGTAATGATTTGATTTCAACTATTCCTTATAAATATCATGATAATAATTAAATTCTCCTATATTACTAATAGAGAGTTCATTTTGAGGTGTATTATCACGTGAGCGTTAAAATTTAAAGTACCACATTATGCAATTGAAAATACCATATTATGCAACATTCAAAAAGACTATTAACTCAATCCAATTTACCTGAAAATCCATTCTTCTCACTCCATGCAGGATTTCCAGAGCCATTCTTCTCGTTTCTGAACGATCGCAACGTCTCCCGTTTGATTAAAGAATTAACCTTAGGTGTTAATCATTTGGCTTTGTTTTGGAGTGACAGAGTAATGAAAAATAGAAATTAAAAAAGATCAAAGCTTTATTCCATTCTGCAACCCTCAATGGTAATGAAGAGCTCTATGAACTAAAAAATACTTCAAAAATATAAATAAATAAACAAATACATTATAAAATTGCATGCAACAACCTAACACTGCAAAAGCTGCTACATTTAGAATTCTCATCAAATCATTTCCCTGCAGAAGAAAAAAAATTCAATTTTCAATTTCAATTCAAATAATATTATTTTAATTCAACAAATCATAGGTCAATATAAGCAAATGCACATAATCTGGAACATGAATGTCTGTAAAGAAAATCCAATAAAACAACAATGGGAAAAGACTTCAATATAAAATATATGAGGTTTGTACTCTTAGCAGGATGTGAAGGCGCTAAATTACGATTTCAATTGTGAGAGGAATAAATTATTCAATAGACTTTGAAGCTGTTGGTTAGCTAAATCAATTTTCAAATATTTGCTCCCTCAAATGTCTACTGAGCTTATCAGCAAATAATTAAAAAAACTGGATGACTCATTTTCTATAACACATCACAGCAAGAGAGCATTTTATTTATCTACATGATAATAGGATCAGGCATCAAGTTCAAAGATCATGTACTCCAGACAGCCAATATTCCTATTACAGAATCTCTTCAAATTAGGAGAAGCAACCAATTTCAGTCCTTCCTAAGTTTAATAGAGTCTGGCTTCCTTGCTACTGAGTTCCCCATTCTCAAGGTCATTTCAATTGTATATCAAATGTTCTGCTTGCTGTAATTATAACAAAATACTGCTAAAGTTTTAATATGCCGCCGGACCTGGACAATTAAAATGCTGCCTATCCAATAACATAGTGTAACTATAAACTAAAACCTTCTGGCTCAATAGTAACCTACAACTCCAATCTAATGACATGTTTCAACAATTAGCTACATCTCATGCTGGTTTATTTCACAACTTTTTTCAATGTCAAGATATCATGAACACCTAAGAAAACCAGCAATTGCAAAGACAGGCAAACATGAAAAAACTATAAAAATTGGAAGCACATGAGAACACTTTAAGAGTCCAAACCTTAACCAAGACAATCGGTTGTGTTTTCTAATGAATCAATAAATTGCAGAAACAATACATGAGGTTAAATTCATAAATTGGTAATTTATCACTTGCCCTAAATCCAAGCAATCTATAGATTTTCAACCCAAAAATGATAAACAACATTTTGGAGACAGAATTCCTTCGGCTGTCACCATATTCAAATCCTACATATTTTATTTACAAAATCCACAATCAAATCGTAACAGCGGCGAGAGATGAGATCGAGCGGCTAAAACAATCGTTAAAATAAAATAATAAAAAATATGGGAGGGAAGAACATTACAGAGATTAAACTTGTTCGCGGATTAAACCTAAAAAAAGTAATTTGAGATTGGAGAAAAATAACCATTATCAGAGAACGCGAGGGTGACGACGAGCAACGAAGGCGATGGCGAGTGGCGACAGCGAGCAGCGAAGGCGATGGCGATGGCGAGCAGCGATGTAGATTTGTTTTAGTGAAATAGGGTTTATTGAAAAAAAATTGCACTGGGAGAAGAATGAGGAAAAAAATTGAGAGAGACGTGGCAGACACATCAGGGAAAAAAAATGGAATTAAGATACACGTGGATTCAACTCTTATTCTTATAACGACACCTATATAGGCCAAATCATTCTGGAGCTGACACATCAACAGAAAAAACTCTCAATTAGTATAAAGAGGAATAGTAGAGAAACTATCGCATCAGCATATAACTCATTGATTTTGGTCGTGAGCAAAATAAGTAGATATACACATGTCAAGATCTCATGCAAATGTTAACAAAAATCATAAGAACAACTATAATAATAAAAGAATACACACTAACCTGAGTAGAAACAAATTTGTTGATTCAACTGAAGTTAACTTTATCCTAGAAATGCGATTTATAAATTAATTAGTAATCATTAAAGTAAATATACTTGCTATATATCACGAAAAACAACTCAAGTGGGAAAAAAATTAGTTACTTGCTTTAAGCTTGAGACGACAATTTCCACGGCACCGAAAAATAAAGATGAATGTGGGTTGGGGGGCGAATGGAAAAATAATAATTACAACAATGAAGAGAAAAATCAGGTAAGAGAAGAGAAAAATGTGAGTAACCACAATCCTTACCTGCCCATGTTAGAAAACTCCTAGAAAATCTTCACGGTGTGGCACAAAAGCTTTAGTACAACGATCTCCTCACACGATGGTTTATATTTTTAATTGGAAAACAAACTGCACGATTCCAAGTCTAAAGTAAAAATAAATAACTATATAAGAGTTTAATTGAATCAATTACCTGAAAATACATGTTGAAAGCATTTTTTTAGATGCAATACATAACTGAGAATGGGTATAAACAAATGTCATGCTTATCAACTTAGCTACTTCCTCCCAAAATCAATGGCCTAAACTAATTTCATTTAAAAATGTAAGAGTCCAAATTAAATACAATGCAGAAGAGTACCCATAAAACAACTCACCCCCATAATCGAACACATAAGATGATCCAAATAAATTGAAATTAATTAAGGAAAATCTGTCTTTCTTCATCTGAAGGTTTCGTCGACCCAATATCAAGACCTTTATACACTTGCCACATATAATCCAATAACCACGAATTAGGTTGTAAAAAAAAAAAATTAAACCAGAAACTCATACAATGTAAATAAATTTACAGGGGTGAGAGAAAAACCTGGATGAAGTTAGCGCTGATTACCTCTGATAAGTCGTTTGGCGAGTTCCAATTCCTTTCTTCGAGACCCCCTCTCCCCCTAAATAAGACATGACTTTTCCCAACCAAATCAAAATCAATTCTACATTAAACTACAGTAACTTACCATCTTTAGCAAATGATCATACAAATCACGAATTAAAGTATCAATTATCTACACCAATACTGAAAAATTAAGGGACTTTACCATGCCAAGGCTATGTAGATGATTGAAATGACACTGATTGTCGTGTCTACAGAATTCAGTCCTCAAGTAATAGATACAGTCGGGCTTATCGGCTGTTCAGTGCACAACTTTGTACCACCACCAAGCCCCAATTGCCACATAGGTTCTGCATTTAGAAAATCAGTCCTCACATCAATTTGCATCATAAAATTTCATGCTCAATTCAGTTAATTTAACTCAGATTCAAGTGAAATTCAAATGCAACTCACCTTTAAGCTTGTTTCGCCACCCCGCGCCGCCCACTCCGCAACCGGATCCACTTGCACCGCCTCCATTGTCCGGGTCCCATTATACCTCTATATCGATTCGAAACCACAATATAGTACATTGTTAAACTCAATATCAGAGTACCATAAAAATTGTGTTCTGCACCCGTGAATTTTTTTGACTAATTCTGGCGATTGATTAAACCCATCAACTAAAACTCTGGATTGAAAGTAATAGAAATTTAATTGGAATCGAAGAACCAGAAAATTCGGTTCCAATTCTTCGGGAATCAAACTGCCACCGAAACAAACAAGAATTATATAAAGAATCGCACATCCATTAGTATCTAGCAAGAACATGTCCAACAGACACAATTTCGCCAACCAGTTTTAAGAAATCAAACTTGAATTCATGCAGCTAAGAGTACTTGTTCAAAACCAATAACAAAAATTCCTAGACATAAACAGAGCAACACACAATTCAGTGCATTTCAGTTGAAACAGATCAACATTCAAACACCAAGAAAATAACAAATCTCAGAACCCCACAAGCTAAAAAACACAATAATGCAAAAAATATCAAAACTTGGATCAAGAATCTCTAACCATACCAGGAATAATCTGGAAAAGGGATTGAGGAGGAGCAGAGCCACAAATGCAGGGAGGACAAGAAGATGAAATTCCTTTCTTGAATTTAAAATACAATGTCGGCCCAGAAACACAGAGCGCTGAAACGACGGCAAAAATGACCAAGCAACATCACCTCCTATAATCTATATGCAAATCAAGTAAAAATGATCAAATAACGAGCATTGACATACTTGCAATTCAATGGTCTGATGGACATGAGATATATATAAAAATAAGAAGCTAGTAATTTTAAATAATATGAACCTTCATCCAAAGTTCTCACTCAAATTCAAAAAACAGGATCTCTTCAATATCATCATCTCCTGCATATTGGCAAATAATAACTATTAAGATCCCCTTGCAATGAACTCACTGTAATCACTATAACAAAATCCCATCAACCATGGGTTGGGACATGAGTCATCCTCACCCCGGTTCCTCCGTAACTCCTCGTCGTATTTAGCCGAGCCCATCGTGGCTCTATGGAGAATGTAATAATAAGTGGACTTAATTGCACAGGATAAAAAATGGGATGAGTAAATTCGTCCAAAAATATTTCTCATGGGTTAGCCACTTTTTAATATAGTATGGATATGGATATAACTTATTGTATTGAAATATAAAATCTATTTTATTAAAATGTGTTGTGTATGTTTCAATATAACAAATTTTATGTATCTAAAATACATTAGTATAACAATTAATGCTTATTTTATTCTTTGAACAAGCGTGAAATCAACCCATTAATATTTTCCATAATTCTTCTTCAAAAACCTTTACTTATTTCACTTCCACTTTAGGGTTTAGAGTTTTATCTTGAATATTCTAAATTGACTATAATTATTAAATTTGAGTAGGGGTCATCGAGATAAGCGGGCTGTCGATAGAGAACAGAAACGGGCCACACATATGAGCTATATATGTGTGCGTTGATCTGGGCCTGTCCAAGTTGGGCTTGAGTTAACCCATCAAGGTTGTGCAAATCGAATAATGATATTATAAAAATTATAAAAAGGAAGCAATAGAGGCATAAAGAAGATGAAATATAACAACAAAACTAAACCAGATACTTGGAAAAGACTTGTGAGAGGAGAGAAATAGGAAGGCAAAAAGTGTGTGCACGTTGTAAAAATTAATTAACAAAAGCACTAGTCCAAATTTTTTAATTATTTCACTAGTAAAAAATAATGATATTATGACAAATAAAAATCAATGACTTTAAAAAAGACGAATTTTAGATAATTGAACGCCTGTTTTAGTAACAATGATAGAAGCATGCATGCATCCATTCATACATACATATACATAAACACAAAAGTATATATGCCAGCATATGGATGCATGCATGTTGATGTTGGGATCACATGACGATGCATGCATGGACATTATCTTCACTAAAACGATACGTAATCCGATCATCGATGGATTGGTAAGGAAGGTCAGGGAAGTAGCCATGTATGGTTTCATTGTAGCCATGCATGTAGTAGTTGTATGATGATGTGAAATTTGATTCCTCTAAATATTGAGAAGCATAGGGATAATATTCGGAGTCATATGGAAATGGCCAAAACTCTGCTTTTCTACCACTTCTTCTCACCACTTTTAGGACCTTTCTTTTGTCCACATATCCTGTTACTGTTACTTTTTGCTTCTCCATGTCTATCTCCAACCTATCTACGCCTGCATAGTTATTTTTTATCATTAAAAACACATAATTTTGATATAAAAATTAATATTCAATTTTTAATGGAACTTTATGATATGCATTATTTAAAAAAATTAAGTTTGACCCAATTTTTTGAAGCCAAGTGGACTTCAGGCCCAATGATGAATGAAGGAGGCATAATTGGGCCGATTAAGAACTTAGGCCCACCGGCTCACCATATTTTTACAGGAGCTACTGTATGTTGCGTTTGAATTGATGGATTAGGTTATGAATTTCGAAGTCATTGATATTGTTTGAATTGAGTCATTCTAGATTTGAAATTCCTAATTCCCATTTTATGTTATTTTTTTAAGAAATCCATGTAATATCTCTTCTAAAGAAAATTAAAATGATATCAAGTCCTTTTCCTCAAATAAAATTCAACCATTCAATCACTTTTTTTTCTCAATTAAACCTCAATTTTCCTAATGGTATTTCGTGAATCATGACAAATGTAGCTATGTGACTTCTAACTACTAATACGTAACAGGCGAAGTACCCTGTGAAATTGTCTGTATTAACTGTGTTCAATTGTCTCTCCTGTTTTCACTCCAGTTCATACTATGAAAATAACTAATACAGTTCAGTGAAACAAGTGATACTATTTTGTAAAAAACAAATAATACAGCTTAATAAAATAAATGACATGGTTAAAAAAGATATTAACTTCACCGTGAACAAATTTCAATACATGCATCCTAATGGGTAAAAGTTAGAAATTTAATCAACTTTCAAGATCTAAATAAATATATATATCAAAGAATTTAAAAGAAGTCTTGCCATGCAACTTAGAGACTGCTCTTCGTATCATTTTCTCGCATCCTTCGCAATCCATATGCACCAAAAGCTCCACAATCTGTATATTATTTATAAGTAAAAAGTAAATAAAAGAATAAAAGAAAAACAGAAACACACACAATAAGTTTTTCCAATATGTATTATATATGGTGTTTTCTTTTTCTTATATCCTCCCTAAATTGACCCAAAGAGGGATTGATATAATGTTTACAATTCCGATCAAAAAAAAAATATAATGTTTACAATATCACCCAAAACTTAAAGAGAGAAAATAAATTATAATGAAAAGATGTGATACTTACGGAGAGAGCGTTAGATACAGGAGGCTGCAGCTTGAAACAGCCACCAAACATATTTGTATGAATCTGTCTATTTAAAACTTATTCAACTAAAATTTGTGTATAAAGAATGGTTAAATATCAAGAAAAGCTGGAATACAAAATCGAATGAATCAGACAAGTTGATCTTGATCACCTTTTCTATTTCCTGAAGGATGGGAATTATACATCTCTATCATTTCTCACAAATTATATATACCAAACAACTTGATATTCTTCCGTGGTGGAAATGGAAATTCAACCTATGATCTCACTCATCTTTCTCCTACACCTAGCTTCTGATGCAAGCTTTTTGATGCCAAACTTTTTTATAATTTTGCCTAAATCTTTTTTTTCTTAAACCACAATTTCATCGAAATCCTTTAACTACTTATGAATGAGACACTGTGTTAGCCATTTAAATTGTTTCGTTTTCCCTTATTAATGATTATATGCAATTATTTGAAATTCTATGCATTAGAAAACTCGCATTGTTCTCTCCATTTTACTCTCTCCGTCCTGTTTTAGATTGCGCATTCACTGTTTGGCTCGTATTTTAGTGAGCGAGTTGTTTATTAGTATTTAAAATGATAAAGAGATTTTTAAGGTGAGGTATAATAGTCCTACTTCTCATCTATCTTACACCTCTTTAAAAATCACTTTATCATTTCATATACTAATAAATAACTCACTCGCTAAAATACGAGTCAAACAGTGAATGGACAATCTAAAACAGGACGGAGGGAGTACTATGTATTGTGTTTTATCCTCTGTTTTTAATATATCATGTTTTGATCTTCATGTTATTAATATGCATTACACAACAATGTAGCATGATAACATCATCTCTATACTCACTGCCTTAAAAATGTTGCTGAAAATGCAACACGAGAACAATACATAATTGGATAGAGAATCTGATGTGATATTTTTGGAATCAGAAGCAGATAATATAATTTCCAACACCCATAAATACGTCAATTTCATGTTGGAATTTGCACTGATATTCTTTTCTGGTGGCATATAGGGCTAGTTTCAGCATATGCCAAAAGGTTTTTCTTTTCTTTGTTTTTTTCTTTCAGATAACAAATGGGGTGGGGGACTCGAACCTAAACCTCGTGTCAATAACTATTAGGCCAACCCCGTGCATATGCCAAAAGAATTTAGCCTAATAAAACTGAGGCAGATACTACTATATATCAATTACACCGTGCAACTCAAATATATATTTTAATGGTATTAGTTGTTTTTTTACTAAAAAATATTAGTTAGTCAGTACTAATTGTTCTCACTAAAGATAGTATTAGTTGTTTACATTGAGAAGTATTATTTGTGCATCAATCGTACAATTCAATTGGTGCACCCAAAGTGTAACTCTAAAAACTGATAAATATCTTCAAAATCTATAGCCTCATCCCACCAACCCACTTATCCCTAGTCCTATAATAATAGAACAACAGAATTTATACTCTTATACCCAATCCAACTGGACCCCACTTTCAGATTTTTTCCTGTAGAAAATGCAAATGAATATTATGCAAAATTTAAACGCCAATCTATAACTCTTATATCAATAGATTACGATTTTAGTAAATATAACTTGCAACAAAATGGAATTACATATAACTTGGAACTAATAGAATTAGCAAACATGATAGCCTTAAAAGATGATACATGATTCAAATACAGAAACTCATGTTCAAGAGAATTGAAACAGAACAACATCATTGTAAGATCAAAAGTCACGGTTAGATATAAAAAATACGAAGTGGAAAGAGTTGTGGTAACGAACAGGTTATTCTGTGGAGGCTGGTTCCATTTTCTGTAAAGTAGGGGCCGTTACTTCCACCACATCCTGGCCAACAGAAACGAGGTCTTGAGTTCTTTCACGGATTTCTCTGTATTCTTGACATAAGGCACATAAATGGCAGAAGAAATGTGTGACAAAATCTCCACATGGTGCTTCCTGCATCAAGAATCCACGGAGAAGCATTTACTTTGTCAGAAAAATGAAGAATTAGGAGTATCAAATGCTTCTTCTCTGATATTTTGTGGTGATATCATGCTGCCAAAATAGATCAACTAGATCTAGAATTCACCTAAACAAAGTAGTATTTGATTTTTGAAAACTGATCATGGTTAATGATAGTACAAACGTAGTGAGGGACCAGCGTCCATAATATATTTCAGGGGCAATCGCGACTCACAAATCAGAAACTAAAATTTTCTAGTATAAGATTGACAGACAATAGGTATTCATGTATTTCCTTACTGAAAAAAGAAATGCTAGCCAACAAGCATATTGACTTGGCACAATTATGGAAAAATTATGGAAAAAGAAAACATATTTTGGTGCCTTTTCTTGGTCTAAGCGTGTGAACACGACTACCACAAGAACATGAAAAACCGAACAAGTGAAAAAATATACCTGCAAATTGTAGTTTGACCGTAATGTCTTTCGGTAACCACAAGCATAGCATGCAACAAAGCACCCAGGTAAACCCAACATAACACCATCAGTAAACACGCAGCAAAGAGAATTAACAAGACCCCACAAAATAAAGTGCATCATACACGATCCCATCAGAGTTCCAGACCCTAAAACCTCTGCATTTTTCCCAAAGAGATAGCATGGGCAAAAAAGTCCAACACAACCTGAGCAGTGAAAGACGTCAGTTTCTAGGACATCAAATACATAATAGTCATTAGCACCTACTTAATTAAACTAGATTTTCTAAGGAACATAAAACTCAATATCTCAACAATATGAATGCATCACAAATCATTCAGATCATAACCATGCATATTTAATTATGAGTATGTTATGTTACATAAAGGAACAATGGTTTTTTAAATGTACAAGCACATTGACTTAGCACAATTTGCATTGCTGTCAAAACATTGAAAAAAGTAAACTGTACATAAAAATACTAATTGACTTATTAAGATTTAAAAACATTTCCTGCCCACAAAATGTAATACAAACTCCTTCATAGAACTGTGTGAGGTCCCTAAGGGTATGCTTTTGTCACAACTATTCCGGCCAGACATTGGATTTTGCGATTCCAAACTTCAGTTTGTTTCAGGACTTAAAAGTAAGAATTTTGAAATTCTATAAATCCAACTTTGCTCTATCAACTACCAACACTCTAACTTTTTTCCTCTCAATTCTATTATATTGTCTATCTTTTTATTCTCCAACTACACTCATAATAATAATAATAATAATAATAAAATAATAATACAACATCAATCAACGTTTCCACCATCCTATTCCTACCCTTTAAAATTCCAAAATAAAGACACATTTTAACTATTCATCAGGATTTTCAAATTTTAGGACTTCAAAGCCCGGGATTTTCCCTCCCACTATAATCCCAAAACAAACATACCTTAAAATAATATGATCAGTATTTACCCAGGGACGTCAATCTTAAGCGAGATATGTCAAGAACACTGCGGAATTCTTCAGTCTTCACTGCACATATATTTACTTTTTTTATATAAATTTAAGACATGGTTTCCATTAGAATGGAGTAAAAACGGGGGGATGCTTGCCATATGTGTTCTAGCACTATACAATTAAGCACCTTTCATTCACTTTTTTTGCTTCTGATAAATCAAGATGACAAGGCTGAAAGTAGCATACAGCTCTGCATATCATCGAAACAAGCACAGATTCCCGAAGACCATTGGCCCGTCCCACTCTGGATCTGCTGCAGTGTGGCATCTGCAGAGGGCACTAAATCTGCTTCTGCATCTGACTGTCCTATGGGGACATAAGGTGGTGGCACATATGACTTTTTGCCCACCATAATTCTCACACAAACGAATTCACAGCTTTTTCCTGTTCTTGAGCCTGGGTAGCAATCTGCAACAAGCATCAGAAAAAGAGTCGAATGAAAAATTATTTTTATATCAAATTCCACATAAGAACTGCATTCTTGATCCTACATTCCTACTAACAATGCTTGGTATTACTCTTATTCATGGCCATGATCCATTCTGATAACATATTTTTTCTGCAACTTATGCTTACCAACACTTTCACAACAAGGTTTTTCAAAAAAGGAAAACACTTTTACAACAAATAAGACCACTCAGATTTCACAGTATTAGCACCATTATAGCCAAAATTATGCACACGGGGAAAGCATTAGAAAAATAGTTTATCCTACGAATTCAATCGTGGGTTTCGTGTGTGATTGCAAACAAACGGATTCATCCCTATAAGCCTACACTTATCTCTTTAAAAAAAACAATTCTACTAAAAAGTCTTCAATCACGTTGAAACATACATATATTATCATCTTTCACCATTGCAATTCAAAACCATGTTTATATTTAAGGCCCACATAATAAAAACTTAATTAAATCAAGTTTCTAGTTGGATGATTTATTCAGATCAGCTACAGCTACTACAAATCACTCTAGAAATGACCAAAAAAAAATCAATATACCAAGCAAAGAAAATGTAGTAGCCCTATAGCAAGATCATTTACAGCTTAAAGTTTCCTCCAACGAAGATATCAAAACATATCATGCACGAAAATGGAATTAAAACCAAAGGGCAAGAAAAAACAAATATTATGAACATAACTAGATACAAACAGACACCATCTCCCTAAATCGTCATTCCAACACAAAATCAGGCGCAAGAAATAAAACTCCTAGTAGAATTCAAGATCAAATTTCGAAATTTACATAGTATGCAACTGATCACCAACCTATCTCCAAAAACAGTTCTAAAACACGAGGATTCTTGAATCAAAAGATGAAAATAACTAGAACTTGAGAATGCGCACCGACCTGGGCGCGGGGGACTTTCTAATCTGGCAAGCAATTTCTTTTGACGCAATTTGGGGAAAACTATTTTAAATCCCAGTTTCGACCAGAAATCGTGTTTATATACAAGAACAAAGCAGAAGTTCAAAATAGATCAACAAAAGAGTCGCGTGTAACCTACTACAGAAATTTTGGATAAAATATCACAAATGGTGATGTAACTTTACTCGAATTCAGAAATAGTCCTATAAATTTTTATTTTATCAATTGTGGTTTTTTTGGTTTCAATTGTAGTCATTTTCTCTGTATAATTTAAAATTTGATTGGAAAATTTACCTAACTTTTTATTCTGGTTACATTGACGGTCGTCACCACTCTCATTTGAATTGTTTTTCATCAAGGAAGAAAAACCCTCAATCAATTTCATGTTTTGTTTACACTGTTGGGATTATACTGAAAAGTATGCTTTTACTTTTATAATCGAAACTGAATTTCCAGACTTATTTACTGAAATAAATTGTTTATCAATGATGCTTTAAATATGATTGAATGTTATATATATTTCTTTGCATAAGCTGCTCAATAATTAAGTATGTGTTACATCAGTAGTTAATTTAGTGATACCGGATCACGAGAAGATTAAATTAATAATCTCTTGTAACTAAAAGTACGTCATTCACGACCTAGATGGAAATGAACAACCATCTTGAAAGGTTGAGGTGTAAGGCTCAATTTGGTTTGTCTTGACCAAGAGATTACACTAGTCATGGTGATCTTGTTGAATAGGACCTCTGGGAGGATAAATTCTTGAATCCCAAGGAAGAATTAGACCTCGATTGGTTCGTTGTTTCTTAACCTTCGTCCCCTTAAATAGGATCACGTGGGATTGGTAACTATTGCTTTGACTTATCATGGGTAGCGAATCGGAGAGATTCAATACTTTTTATCTTGGGCAATATTATTGGTTACATGTGATTGCTAAGATTTAATCTGAAGAATCGCGTGTGCAAATCGCTTGCTTGATTTGCCCCTTGGGAGGTTCATAAGTTTTATCATACCAAATCTTGCAAGTGGAATTAGTTTCCTAGGTATGGATAATAATGTTGAACCGTTCATCGACCAAGGACAAAAGATATTAATTAACGGAAAGCAATTTCAAAGGGCTTGAATTAATTAATGGGCTAGATAATCTTAAACACGGAAAATAATGACCGGGAGCCATATTGACTGTAATATAGGTTAAGATGGATGGTGCAATATTAATTATGTAGTGGGATTAATTAATATTTATGGGCTTGAATTATATTGTGGCTCAATATTAGATATTCAAGATCCATTAGAAGGTCCAATCTTAATTCTCCTAAAGGCCCCCTGAGTAGCCCAACATATAGTCCAATAACTAAAAAGGTGATTAAAATAAAATAAATATTGTTGCTTATATTTCCTCTCAATTTTCAAAAATTATGGATAAAAGAGGGAGAAAGATTTTCTTTGAATTTTGTTATGGAATGAAGATATGTATTCTTGGAATACAAGATTATCTCATTAAATTCAAGAAATCTCTCACTTGGTTATTCATAGTGATATTTCAAAATTTTGGAAAATAGAGGGCAAGAAAGATTTTCTTGATTTTCTTGAAAAGATATTATGGAAGATATGTATTTCTTGAAATACAAGAATATCTCATAAATTCAAGAAGATCCAAATCTTGGATTCTTGCACACTATATTTTTCGAAAATACCATAAATAGAGAGGGTGGAATTTTGTGGAATATTTTAATTATGGGAAAGAGAATATATGGGATATATTCAAGATTTCTTGGTGACCAAGAAAAGTCTTTTCCCACATTGAAAAATCACTAAAATTTCGTTCACCCTCCCTCTTATAAATAGGGGATGATTAGTTCATTCCCAAATACAATTCCATGTGCTGGAAATATTAACAAATCCACATAAGTGGTGCAACAAAGTTTATTTTTTCCTTTTGTTAATTGTTCGCGAGTATCCTTCCACCAGATTGTCGAGCAAGGGCTAAGGGAATACTTGGGAAGTCCTTTTGGTTAGTCCGTCCGACCAAAGTCACTGCCATCCCGAGAGGTACGTTCACGTAAACCCGTAGATTCCGCATGCGTAGGTTTTACGTGGCTTTTTATATGCATGATATGTTGTTGTAATTATTATTTGAATTAATATAGGATTAATTCATGCTAGTAATAATTAATGAATTAAATTTTTATTTAAATATTCACCCCGAATAGATCGTGTAACTCATTCCCCAACAATCGTATCGAGCCACCGCTTTTGACTCAATTTTTAAATTGTAATTTAATTAAATGGACATTAAATTTGAAATTGGATAGTAGAAACATTAGATCTGCTTTGCGGTATCCAATTGTCATGGATTTTAATGTTTTTTTTTGCATGCATATAAAAACCGTGGTTTTTTTTAATTCGATTCGTTCGGATTTGTTTTTGCCTCGTGAGAAAATCCACGAGTAGACTAGGATTTGTTTGATTTGATCAATGTAATAGACTAGTCTAGATCTAGGTTTATTTATTTTTTGTAAATAAATTGTAACCGGATCGGAAAACGAAAAACGAAAGAATTAAAGGATGAAATTCGAACTGTAGTAAGCGTGGCGCGCGTACCTTTTTGCATTGTGGCGAGGCCGAGCCGAGCGCGCGGGCGATGAGATGAAAACGCCCGGGCGAGCGCGCGCTTCCAACGCCCGAAATCGACGGCGAAGGCGGGACGCGATGGGCGCTGGAGACGCGGGCGAGAAGGGGGTCATGGGCGAGGCGGAGGCGAAGGAATGGAATGACGCGATCTGTGCCTTTGCCGAGATCTCTGCCGCCGCCGATCGGCAAGGCGGTGCCGAGGCACCTTGGGCAGCCACGGGCGGTGCCTAGGTTGCCGAAAGCCGCCGTCTCTAGGCAAAGCGGCGGCGGATCTTGGCGTGCATCCGTGCCGAAAGCCGCTTGGCGTGGCGGTTCAAGACGGTATTTTTTCGAGACAAACGAGTGGGAGAAATTCGAGACGTGTTTCTTCAAGATCAAGCCAAGAAAAAATCAAACCATGACAATTGGATAATTTGTGCCCAATATGTTTATTTTTTACGTTATGCTTGATTTTTTTTTTTCTTATCTTATGCTTTATTTAATTTGTTTAAATGTGTTTGCATGAGGGTTGGCAAAATTGAAAAATCTCAACTCCAAAATTACTAAGTATGTTTTAAATAATTAATTGACAATTTTATTCCGGATAATAAAATTGAATTAATTTTGACCTCCATGATTTATTTATTTGTGAATTCTTTTGGAGAAATTCCCCACTTTACGGTCAAAAGATAGGTTTCACATAAATGAATTCCAAACGGATGATTGTGGGTTATTACTAGTGGCGACGATGACCCTCCCCACGAGGCTCAATCAAAGCGAAATAGTAATCCTGTATTTAATCATGGTTATTACTTAGGTATAAAATTGATATGCATATACTTCCCCGAAGTCCCTATCAATTTTATATTGGTCAATCAGGAGCCAACTATTAATCTGGATATTAAAGGTTTGTAAATCGTTTGTTTTTGTAACTTTCTTGAATGTGTTTAAATAATGACCCACCCCACGCGTGGCATATTTAAACTGTTTTGAGATGTTGGCTGATGCATGTTCATATTTTTTTTGAGATTTTAAAATATGATGAAATGTGATCGAACCTTGTGATATACTTGTGCTATTGCATATAGTTGTTTATTTCATTCGAAAGATGTCGTTACCTTTTAATCCATTGTTATTATACTTAAAAGTCAATACAATATGTATGGAAACTATATTGATTGGAAAATTATAATTGTCCTAATCGCACAAAAAACAAGTGGATTTTGACACACAAAAATCGGATGAGCCAACTAACGAGCCAAAACATGCGGGACTCGTCGGATCACCTTCTGAGAGATGTCGTCATTTGAAAATGGTGGAGGAAAAACCGTGAGGGATTACGTCCTCAAAATAGATGGCCCATTTGAACAAACTTGAGATTCTCGAGTCGCAGATTATGATCTAGAGACTCGGATGAATTTGGTACTTCATTCTCTGCCCGAGAAAGGTTTTTTTTGAGCATTTTGGCCTCGCTAGCTAATTTTGTTGCAAACTTTTGGACTCGGCGAAAATAATGATAAGGCACCAAACTCAAGCTTTGATGGCAAGTGGTCCATCTTCATCTTCTAGGCCAAGGGTAGGCAAGATAAAGAAGAGGACCAAAGGCCACCATAAGCAATAAAACTCAACTGTTGCCAAGGGCAATGGTAAGATGAGGAATGCTTGTTGAGTCAAGGAAAATCCAAAGAGGAAGTGCTTAAGTCTGCGGTGAGAGAGGACAATGGAGGTTTTGCTGTTCCAACCCCAAAAGGGACGAAAAAGAAAGGTAATTCTCACACACTAGTTGTTGAAACTTGTTTAGCGGCATATACTTCTCATTCGTGGGTGGTTGATACGAGATCCACTAATCATGTTGGCTTCACGGGTTCTAAATGATCCGGCAACGTAGTGGGAGTGAGATCCTCATCACACTGGGCAACGTTACGAAAGTAGAAGACATTGCGATGCTATGTAAGTGGCAGATATTGCAATGCTACGGTAGTAACGATTATTGCAATACTACGCAAGTAGCAGACATTGCAATGCTACATGAGTAGCAGTTAAAGCAGTGGGAGAAGTGCACCTATCTTTTGAAGATAAAGTTTTTTGAGATTATCTTTGTGTTCCCAGTTTTAGAAAGAATTCACTTTCAGTTTCTAAAATTCGATTAAAGGACACTAAGTTTCTTCTAATAAGAATGACATCATTTTTGAAATGATGAGTGTATCTGATACACGGACATTGATGGAAAATCTCTATACAATTAATCGTGCACACCACTCACTTAAATGTATCCTATAACACATCAAGCTCAAGCTTTAGAAAAAGAAAATGTTCATCAGACGTGAACGAGACACTTCTTTGGCATCTAAGATTAGGTCATATAAATCCAAAGAGGATCCAAAGGTTGGTAAGACACGGTTCACTAGGGCTTCTCCAAGTTGAACCGATTCCAACCTGCGAATCATGTTTGGAGGGTGATATGACCAAGATGGCATTTGGAGCCAAGGGGAATGGGGCTAAAGAAGTGTTAGAGATCGTTCACTTAGATGTACGTAGTTCAATGTCAACCAAAGCAAGAGGAGGTTATGAGTAATTTTATTGATGATTTACTCAAGGTACATTTTCCTTATGAAGCATGAACCTTTTTTAGAAATTCTAAGAATTTAAGGCTCAAGCGAGAATCATATGGAAAAATGTATCAAGTCTCTACGATCCGATCGTGGAGGCGAATACCTCAAATGAGTTTTTGTACTACTTATCCGATGAAGGGATTGAATCCCACTCATCGCAGACCCTAACCCTCAACAAAATGGGGTTTGCAGAGCGAAGCAACATAATTCTTTTGGAAATGGTTAGATCAATGATGAGTTATCGGGATCTTCCCAAGTCGTTCTGGGGTTATGCCTTGAAAACAATGACTTACATTCTCGAACTTGGTGCTATCCAAATCGGTTCCCAAAACTCCCAAAGAATTGTGGGACCCAACCGCAGCCTAGTATGAGACACACATGAGAACTTTGGGGTGTCCGCCTACGTGTTGGACAAGGAAACCCAAATTGGATCCTCGATCGAAATTAAGGTTGTTTTTGTAGGATACCCCGAGGAACAAAAGGGTGAATGTTCTATAGTTCAAGATCAAAAAGGTGGACATCCGCACCCACTTTAGATTTTGGAAGAAAACTATAGAACCAAAGAAAACCCGTAGTGAGATTACCTTAAATGAGCTTAGAGGGGCAAACCTCGGTCTTAATCATCAGTCTTAGATGATATACCAAACAATCGTTTTCTCAACCGGAGCCTCGTTATAGTGGGAGGGTTGTTAGACAAACCCGAGAGATTCATGGGAATAGGAGAGTCCTCGGACTTGATTCCCGGAATCAGACCCATGGACATATGACGAGGCACTCCAAGATAAGGATGCAGATTCTTGTCAAACAGCAATGAAAACCGGAGTGGGTTCTATGTTTCATAATAGAGTGTGGGAGCTAGTCGAACCACTTAATGGGGTCAAACCCATTAGATGCAAGTGGGTATGTAAGAGGAAAAGAGGATCGGATGGGAAGGTTGAAACCTTTTAAAGCAAGTCTAATGGCGAAAGGTTATACTCAGAAAGAAAGGGATCGATTATGAGGAAATTTTTTCGCCCATAGTCATGCTTAAGTCCATCTGTATTCTCTTATCGATTGTTGCGCATTTCGACGTTGAAGTTTGGCAAATAGATGTCAAGACAGTTTTCCTTAACGGAAGTCTTGATGAAGAGATCTATATGCAACAACCCCAAGGTTTCATTGAAACAGGCCAAGAACACCTAGTTTGTAAGCTCAAGAGGTCCATTTATGGACTCAAACAGGCATCCAGAGCTTGGAACCAAAGTTTTGATCATGTAATAAAGTCTTATGGGTTTGATCAAAACGAGTTTGAAAGTTGTGTGTATAAAAAGCGTTTCGGAACTGCATTGGTATTCTTAGTACTATACGTAGATGACATTGTGATCATCGGGAACGATGTGAAGGTGTGATCAGACGTAAGAGCATGGTTTCAAAACAGTTTGATATGAAAGACTTAGGGAAAGCCGGACATATCCTTGGGATCAAGATTACTCGAGATCGCCAGAAAAGGATGATCGGGTTATCGCAAGTTTCATACATAGACACTGGTTTTTGAAACAATTCAGCATGCAAGATTCCAAGAAAGGATTCGTACCTTTCAGACTTGGAATCCATCTATCCAAGAAAATGTTCCCTAAGACGAAAATGAGATAGATGACATGAAAGGTATTCCTTGGGCTTCGGCTGTCGGAAACCTTATGTATGCATTGCTGTGTACGAGACCGGATATCTTCTTTGCCATAGGCATGGTAGCAAGATATCAAAGTAACCCAGGGAAAGCGCATTGGACGACAGTTAAAAACATTATGAAGTGTCTGAAAAGAACTCGGGATAGAATGTTGATTTATCAGTCAAATACTCCAATCCCCATCGGTTACACAGACTCGGATTTCCAATCAGATATAGATTCCATAAATTATCTGCCTCAGTTAGTGTGTTTCCATTTGGGAAGTGTAGCCATCAAATGGACGAGTGTGAAGCAGAAATGTATCACTGACTCAACCATGGGACTCGGGTAAGTAGTTGCTTATGAAGCAGTGAAAGTAACCGATTGGGCTCTAGATCTTCTTAGTGGACTTGGATGGTGTTCGAATTTGTCTAGCAATATATGCTTTGAGGCGATTTACAAATTCAAGAGAACCAAGAATCCACGAAAGTCAAACAAACACATTAAAGGAAAGACATCTTATACGAGAAATCGTTAAGAGAGATATAGATGTGGCAAAGATAGCGTCCGAGGACGACCTGGCGGATCCATTCACAAAGCGTCTACCTCTGAATACATTAGAGAGACATGTGAGTGGAGTGGGTGTCAAGACCGTTGCCAATCTGCTTTGAGTATAAGTGGGAGAAATTATTAGGTTAGTGTAGGTGACATTAGATGTCACGGACTACTCGAGACGCGTCTTGTAGTATACTTAAAAGCGGACTTTTTGAGTATAAGTGGGAGATTGTTGGGATTATCTTTGAAAAGTATGCTTTTACTTTGTATAATCGAAAACGAATTTCGGACTTATTTTGAAATAAATTGTTTATCATCGATGCTTTAAATATGATTGAATGTTATATATATTTCTTTGCATAACTGTTCAATAATTAATATATGTTACTTCAGTAGTTAATTTAGTGATACCGATCACGAAAGATTAAATTAATGTCTCCTTGTAACTAAAAAAATACGCCATTCACGACCTAGATGGAAATGAACAACCATCGCGAAAGGTTGAGGTGTAAGGCTCGAGATTGGTTTGTCTTGACCAAGAGATTACACTAGTGCATGACCGATCTTGTTGAATAGGACCTCTGGGAGGATAAATTCTTGAATCGAAACAAGGAAGAATTAGACCTCGGTGGTTCGTTGTTTCTTAACCTTCGTCCCCCTTAAATAGGATCACGTGGGATTGGTAACTATTGCTTTGATTTATCATGGGTAGCGAATCGGAGAGAGATTCAATACTTTTTATCTTGGGCAATATTATTGGTCACATGTGATTGCTAAGATTTAATCTGAAGAATCTTGTGCAAGTACGTTTGCTTGATTTTCCCCCCTTGGGAGGTTCATAAGTTTTATCATACCAAATCTTGCAAGTGGAATTAGTTTCCCAGTATGGATAATAATGTTGAACCGTTCTCGACCAAGGACAAAAGATATTAATTAACGGAAAGCTATTTCAAAGTGGCTTTGAATTAATTAATGGGCTAGATAATCTTAAACACGGAAATAATGACGGGGAGCCATATTGATCGTAATATGGGTTAAGATGGATGGTGCAATATTAATTATGTAGTGGGATTAATTAATATTTATGGGCTTGAATTATATTGTGGCTCAATATTAGATATTCAAGATCCATTAGAAGGTCCAATCTTAATTCTCCTAAAAAGGCCCCCGAGTAGTAGCCCAACATATAGTCCAATAACCTGAAAAAAAAGTGATTAAAATAAAATAAATATTGTTGCTTATATTTCCTCTCAATTTTTTGAAAATTATGGATAAAAGAGGAGAAAGATTTTCTTTGAATTTTGTTATGGAATGAAGATATGTATTCTTGGAATACAAGATTATCTCATTAAATTCAAGAAATCTCCCACTTGGTTATTCATAGTGATATTTCAAAATTTTGGAAAATAGAGGGCAAGAAAGATTTTCTTGATTTTCTTGAAAAGATATTATGGAAGATATGTATTTCTTGAAATACAAGAATATCTCATAAATTCAAGAAGATCCAAATCTTGGATTCTTGCACACTATATTTTTTTTAAAATACCATAAAATAGAGGAGGTGGAATTTTGTGGAATATTTTAATTATGGGAAAAAAAAGAATATATGATATATTTCAAGATTTCTTGGTGACCAAGAAAAGTCTTTTCCCACATTGAAAAATCACTAAAATTTCGTTTACCCTCCCTCTTATAAATAGGGGATGATTGCTGGAAATATTAGCAAATCCACATAAGTGGTGCAACAAAGTTTATTTTTTCCTTTTGTTAATTGTTCGCGAGTATCCTTCCACCGGATTGTCGAGCAAGGGCTAAGGGAATACTTGGGAAGTCCTTTTGGTTAGTCCGTCCGACCAAAGCCACTGCCATCCCGAGAGGTACGTTCACGTAAACCCGTAGATTCCGCGTCGTGGGTTTTACGTGGCTTTTTATATGCATGATATGTTGTTGTAATTATTATTTGAATTAATATAGGATTAATTCATGCTAGTAATAATTAATGAATTAAATTTGTATTTAAATATTCACCCCGAATAGATCTGTGTAACTCATTCCCCAACATACACCTCCACCGTGAATCACAAATTCAAAATCACGAATTTCATTCATTATCGTGGCTAATTTCTAGTGATTTACGTTGAGGGGAGTGTCGAAACTTATAATATTCTCTTCCTTTCATTGAACCCGTCATTTTAATAATTTTTTTCGCATTGTGCTACATAATATTTTCGGTCATTTTCCAGACAAATTTTTCAATTTTCCGGAGAAAATGACTAGAATTGAAACCAAAATGACCAAAATTGATAAAGTAAAAACATAAAGGACCATTTGTGGATTCGGACAGAGTTACAGGACCATTTGTGATTTTTTCTCGAAATTTTGTAAGAAATTTCCATCTATCCGAATTACAATATTTAATATAAAATAAAGTTTAAGGGGTCTATTGGTTGTGGAGTCTGTAGAATTTTTTAAAACTTTTAAAGTCTAAGAGTATTCAATCCGAATTTTCAAAAGTCTTTAAAAATCCTGAGGCTGCGTTTGTTTTGGGATTTAAGTGTGCGAAGCAAGTCAAGATTTTAGAATTCTTAATGAATAGTAAATGTATGTGTTTGTTTTGAGATTTGAGTAGGTGAGATTTAATTTTATGTCACGTCAATATTTAATAATGATTGATATTATATTATTATATTATATTGAGAAGAGTAATAAAGTGTATAAAGTGTGATGTATTGGGAAGAATAATAATAGATTTTATAGGTATTTGTAGTTGTGGATAGAATGTGGGATTTGAAAATCAGACTCTCAATCTCAAACTCGTATGAGATGGGGAGCGCAAAGTCCTAAGTTCATCCGTGTGAGTCCCAAAACAAACGCAGCCTGAAGTATTCAATACGGATTTTAAAAAGTCTTAAGAAATCTTTAGGTATTCAACAATCTATGAATTTTAATATTCTATGGATTTTCTTTGATTTTCTTCCAAAAATATAAATAGATTTCACTCTCCAAAATGTCTTCTAACAATCTGAGATTTCTATGTATTCTCTCAGAGAGCTCTGATGACGAAAGGTCAGAAGAAAAAAATATTCGTTGTTCTCTTTCCATCGTCGTCGCCCACTGTCGTCGTTCTCCTGCCACCGGACGACGTAGCGCTCACCCCCGTGTCCGCAGGTGCCTCGCCTTTGCTTTCGTCGAAGCCAAGCACCTTTTTCTTGCCCGACCCCGCCCTCCTCCTCCTCCCCCTCATGACCCAGTAGGTATGCAACTTTTTATTTTTTCAATTTTCATTGGCAGAGTGCTAATTCTGGTTTTTGTTTCTTGAACCCTCTGTTTCTTGGAGTTTTTAGTTTTACCAAATTGGATTCTTGATTCGGCTGCATGTCTATTGTTGTAAATTGTAATTGAGCATCGTAAAGAAGACATTCAAAGTAGAACAGACTGGGTTGGGTTAAATTGATTGTGCAAGACATTAGTGAAATGAATGAATAGTATACAGAGAACTTATTTAGAATTTTATGTTTGCTTTGAGATTTTTGTGTGTCACTAATAAAAATCGCAACAGAAAAGAGGATTTGTGGCAAGATTTTTGTGGTTATAGAATTATTATAGATTTGTGTTATGATTCACGTGATATGGATGATGATGTTGTAGTTAAAAGTTTTGGAATGTCTTATATATATAGTCATAGTTATAAAAAAAAATAGTTTGATGTATGTAGAATATATATTTATGTGAATTAATTGAAAAATATATAATTTGTTGAGAGAAATTGTTTAGATTTTTATTGTATTAATGTATTAACTAATATATACTATATATGTATATATCATAATAAGTTATTTTGTGTATTAATATAGTAATATTATTATGGGGGGTCCACAACAAGATACAAAAAGGAAGGCATCTTATGAACAATGAACTAAGGGATACAACAACTTATTGTTAAAACTCATGGTTGATGTTGGATGGTATGATAATAGTGGTATTTTAAATGATGCACTACCAAGAAGAAATGAGCTTCAAGTACCTTAATGTACTATATTTTTTATTGTGTTTATATTTTTTAAATAGTGACAAACTAACTAATTAAAGAAATTGTATTTTTAGGTAAATATTTTCTCGTGGATTGTGGATTTGCTAATCGACGTCAATTTTTAGCTCCATTTCGTGGTGTTCGATATCATCTAAAAGATTTTGGTAGTCAAGGTCGTCACCCCAAAAATGCAAGTGAGTTATTCAATCTTCGTCATGCATCATTAAGAAATATGATTGAGAGACTTTTTTGTATTTTCAAATCGCGATTCACAATTTTCAAAACCGCACCTCCGTTTCCATTTCAAACACAAGCAGATATAGTATTGGCTTGTGCTGGATTATACAACTTTCTTTGGAAAGAATGTCGCTCTGATGAATTTCTAGTCGAATATGAAGAAGATCAAGATTCACCACATCTCGACATGGAAGAGAAAATTTTGGAATTGCTTTCTCAAAGCCAACCAACAAAGAACGGAAGTTAATGCATGGAGAACGAGTATTGCTAATGCTATGTTGGAAATGATGCCGAGGTATAATGGTGATGGAAAATGAAGATGATGAGAATGAAGATGAGAATAATAATGATGAATAATAATGTATTTTTTTAACTAATTTACTTTTGGCATTTTTTCTAAACAATTTGGATAACTTTTTTTATATACAAGTGTATTCCATATACATTTGCATCAATAGTTCCAGCGCCGGAGTCTATGGAAATCCATGTAAATCAATAAATAAAGTGTATTTGATAGGTAGCAAAATGTTCATGTTTTTAATATGATAGAGTACAATTTATTGGGTCCATTTATGTTAGAATGACATATTAGATTACTTATATGTGATTTGATCGAACAATTCCGCACTTGATCGTTTTGTGCGTTTTTAAGTATCTTTAGGTGATTTTTGGGCGAAAGAATTATTGGGTCAATTGTGTTGCAAAAGTCCACACTGGTCGACCCAGTGCAGACCCATGTTCCAGAAGCTGTAAAAAAAAAAAAAGAGTCCAGCTGTGATTTTTTTATATGGAAGAGATTTGGTCCAAGTAAAGTGATTTGGGAAAGATTTGATCAAGATATGGTAGAAAAGATATTTGGCTAATTAAGCCGACTTAATTGGACAAGGAAGAAGTGGGAGGCATAAGATATATACTCCCTCCGTCCCAATCTTTAAGGTTTTCTTTTCATTTTTTTTGTCACAATCTTTAAGGTTTCTTTTCCTAAAATGAAAATACACTTTATCACTTTATCACATCACTTTATCATTTTATCACATAAAATACTAATAAACAATTCTTTCTACCATCAACTACCCATCACTTTATCACATAAAATATTAATAAATAACTTTTTCTAATCATTATTCCCATAAATTATTATGAACAGTTAAAAAATCTAAAAGAAGGGAAGGAGGTAGTATATGTTAGAGAGAAGGAGAGCCACGGCACATGCACATACCATATTAAGAGAAAGGACGGCACATATATCATATATATATTAAGATTGGTGATAAAGCAGCAGGAGGGTGCCATCATTGAGGAGAGCAGAAGACGCACGATTAGAGACGGAAGGCTAATTAAGTTTGTTTTCATCTTTTATTGTTTTCGGAATTAAACAATTTGCGTACAGTTTATGATGATATTTAGAGGCTAAACACTTTTATCCCAACTCCGGGAATTTCTGAATCCATGATTTAATGTGATTATTTAATTCGAGATATTTACGACATTTGATTTTGGGATTGTTTAATTCATCTGATTTAATTTCTTGCGTATTTAAATTAATTGATTTAGATTGATCACCTAGGTTAATTGTTTAAATATGTCTGTTACGTCTAAGCATGTAATCCATGTAATTGCTATATGTGGAGGCTCTTGGTAATAACTAGTGGAATCACTAGGGTGAATTAAATCGGGTTCTTACGGGTCGTGCTAAGTGTACTTGAGAATTTGTTTGTTCTCTATCCTGGGGATTAATGCTTTTAATTGAGTTAAATCTACGGGCTAACCTAGACTGCTTAGTTAAAAATATTTTCTTGAAGGGACATCTTTTCATTTAAATAAACTTAAGGGATAGGACCGGAAAATCGAAGCGCTTTTGATTCCTGAGGGGCATTAAACTTGAAATTGAATAAAGTAAACGTTGAGGTTAAATTAGTCGTGTTAACATGGGGGATGAATGAACCGTAAGTTGGGGTATTTATTTCTCATTGATTTCATCCATTAAATCTCTAGTGCTATTATTTTTAATTGTTTAGTCTTATTTAATTAGTTCGCTATTTTATTTTTCTCTTAGTATAAAAATCCAAACCAACCCCCTTTTTTGTGTGTTATCTCATTAATTCATCAATTGGCATAATTGCAATAATCTGTGTTCCCTGTGGATCGACCCCGTACTTATCGCTTCTACAAGTTAGTAGGATAGTTCGGGTTATTATTAATTATTTTTGTCGCACCTCGACAGTGCGGTCAAGTGTATTCCACAATTCTGTCAAATACTCTATGAAAATCCATGTAAATCAATAAAAATCAGTCAAACTCTGCATGAAGTCTATAAATTTTCTAAATCCACTGACTTTTTAAAATCCAAAAAAATTAAATAGAATCACAATTAAATACACCCCTAAATATTAAATTGAATCTCCATCTCACACAGAATATTGTCTCATACAATAGTTTCTCTATTAACTTTACATAAAATACTTCAAATATTTATTTTTTAATTCAATTCAATTATTATTATATTTAATTTATATGACAAAGTTATGTATGCATTGAGTATGCTCAAGTGCATTTTTTATACATGCTTATTATTTTACTAAAACATATTAAAGTATTAAATATAATTTACATATTTTAAAAATACACTTGAATGCATGATGCACTTAATTTATAAAAGATCTGCTCATTATGTATTTAGTAAAATTTATTTTCTTAATTAAATTACGTTACCCATAACTCAGCCTAAATTTAGTACTCTAAAGTATAAACATGTAAATTGTTTCATTTTACCTACTCTCCATGTCTCAATTATATAGATTTTTTTTAATGAATATCCTAAATATATAAACTTATTTTTATATAAAACTATTTTTTATTTAAAAGCCTTGATGTCGATTGATTATCGTTGTCACATCAGCTTAACTTTGATTTGTTTGTTGAAATGAAGAATTCCAAATTCATTGGATTATTATTATTCGAATTAGTGAGTATTTACAAATTCAAATAAGAAATTAAAATCGCTTATTTTGAGACCACAATTACTTTTGAAGTGTTTGAAAACAGTGCAAATAGTTTCAAAACTCTATACAGATTTAATTAATCTAGGTGTGTCTCAAGACGATAGTGATAGAAAAATAGATCTTTCACAACATACTAAAATCTATAAAAGGCAAAGCGTATGAACACTACAAAAATTGATATACGTATAAAGTTGAAATTGTGTATTAACTTATTTTTTTCCTTTAAAAGTAGCATCATAGTTTTTGCAATGACGAAGTAAAATAATCTTTGTGAAAATTGATTAAAGCTTAGTTTCTTTTTTCGCTTAATTACTCTTTTAATGATTGAGTCTTCCATCGTCTAGACTTCATCCTTCTAAATTTAATGTTTTAGTTATCATATAATCACCTTCTTTTAATATTTATATTTTGTATGTACAATAATGAGTGTACTATTTGTGGACATATCTTTAATTAAAAAAAGACACTATGCCAAAATAATGATGATATATGTCAATTTCATATAATTTGAATTTTGCTAGAAGGTATATTGGATTACCGCATCTAAAACAGGTAAATCTACTTTTAAATTCATCATCATGTTCTTTCTCAGTGTGAGCGGTATATATTCGATCTTTAAGATATTTCAAAAAACAATGAATACATATATTTCCCGGTTTCATTACGCGGTTCGCTGGAAAACGGCCGAACGAAATCAAACCGACTAAAAAACAAAGTGTTATTCAAATCGCTAATCGACCGATCGAAGGAAAATATCGATCGATCGACCACTGATGACGACAGAAAAGCAAACTGAGTTGTCGTTCCATCGAAAAAAAAAAGACAAACTATTTGTGCACATATCTTTAGTTAGAGAAGACACTGTGCCAAAATAATGACAATGTGTTTGTTTCATATAATTTGAATTTTGCTAGAAGATAGACTTTCTAGAAATGAAAGTACTGAATATGATTTGTGCTTATTAAGGGATGTTTGGAACCACTATTCTATAGTGAAAAGTACTTATGTAAGTCATAAGTTATGGGGGACAACTATAAAAAAAAGTGCTAAGCACTTATAGAAATGATAAGTTATGAGGGGACAACTTAAAAAAAAAAAAAAAAAACTCATGACCCAACAATAGAGGTTGCAGATACCCTAAGTACTTGATGTATTATAATGATTTGTTTGGTTGACATTAAATTTTCTCTTATTATCAATTTGTTAATGAAGTGATTACTAAAATGAGCTCCATGAACTTTTTAAATTGGCTGATATTTCTTCTATTTAAGTTGGTCTATTTCAACCCGATCTTAATTATTCTTTTATATTGATTAATAATTAGTGGTGTGTTTTTCTTTTAAGTTGTCCATTTTTCATTAAAATAAAATATGGCACAAACTTTCTCCATATTAAAGATAATAGGTTAAAATCGAATAATAAAAGCATGATATTGAACTAAATTTAGGCATCAACCACATGAATCAATTGTACACAATATTTAAAAAAGGAATGTTTATTTAGTAAATATTTATAATTTCTTATAAATGCGGTTCTCCTATTTATATAATTTTACTCACTCAATACCCAACAAATATGAAAAAATCTGTAAATTTCTCAATACTAGAGTTCGCTGCAAATTGGTATTCCTATGTCACCAATAGATGAGTGGGTTCTGAGGGTGGAGTTGCTGGTATCTGTAATGTGGGCAATCTGGTCAGGGAGAAACAATGATGGCCTTGGCATTTGGAGGACTACAAAGTTGTTGTTGTTAAACGTTCGCCTACGGGGAGATGGACTCTGCTGGAGGTGGGGTTCTTTAAATTGAATGTTGATGCCTCCTGCCTTTGCTGCCTGATGAGGCTGGCCAGGCCAAATGGGTTTTCGCGTCGACAGATATTGCTGAAGCACAGGCCGTTCGTTTGGGGGTCAGGTGTGCTTGGAAAAAAACCCAAAGACATGGCGAATTCGACAAGTTACCAGTTTGATGATAAAATTAGTCACTTAAAAACTTAGATAACAAATCTAGGGGGTGTATTCAATTAGTTAAAAAGTCTGTTAATTGGATAGGAGTCAGCCAACAATCCCCCAAATCCAATGTGTTCAATTTAACCAGCATTGCATTCTTGAATTAAATTTAAAAAAATATATATATGAATAAAGTGAAGTGGGATGGTCAAAGCTCTCCAAATTCCATTCAAAGAACCCGAGCTACAGAGACCCAGAAAAAATGGAGAACAAAAACCCAGAACCACCTGCGATTTCCGATCACGAGAAGGCGGATGTGGATTTTTCTATGAAAAAGTTTGCAAATTGAATGAGTCGTGCAGCGGTGCAGGAGAACGGCGGCAATAGCAGGAGAAAAACAAAGGTTTTTTCTTCTGACTTTTCATCTTCAAAGTTTTCTGAGAGAATACATAGAAATCTCTGGTTGTTAGAATAGATTTTGGAGAGTGAAATTTATTTATATTTTTTAAAGAGAATCAAAGAAAATTCATAGAGTATTAAAATCTATAGACCGTTGAATACCTAAAGATTTTTAAAACTTTTTAAAATTTGTATTAAATACCTCAGGATTTTTAAAGACTTTTGAAAATTCGAATTGAATATCCTCAGACTTTGAAAGTCTAAAAAAATCATACAGAGTCCACAACCAATACACTCCACTAAAAATATAACTCGGATGATAAAATAATAATATTTTCTTATCTTAGTAGCCTCATTTTCCTATTAAAATAAAAGAACAAGTCAAGTGTAGATAGCTCAAGTGGTTAGAGTTCCACCATTTGAGACCTTGAGGTCCCGGGTTCGAGATACGGAGAGAGAATATTTTTCCCTCTTGTGGTGATCCCCCTCTTGTGGGGTGGTGGTCCCCTTGTTGTTGGGTTGCGGTTCCGAGTTGCGGTTTCGGGTGGTCCCCCTCTTGTGGTGATTGCGATTCCGGTCTACAGCGAGATGAAATAATGTCGTCATGTGTCCGATGGTATAAATAATTATTGTAATTTATTATGTTAGGAAACTATTGTAATAAATTACTTTTAAAAAAAAACAATCTTTATTCTAATTACAAATTATTATTTTACTAGGTGGTACTAAAATCTTAATATCTTTTTTATGTCATATGTCTATATATATACCCGTAATTATACACGTAAAAATGCATATGCACATCCAATAAATATAAAATAATATATGTTACAAGTATTATCTTCATAGAAATTATTATAATAAAATAACATTAATTATACACATACATCCATTAATATCAATCAATATATTCATAATTAAAAAATATATAATCAATATAAATAGATGATATAATAAATAAATCATAGTTTAGTAAATGACAAATCAATAATCAACCCCAACTCCGAGGAGAGCCGAACTTGAAGGATGGCAGCCCCCAGCGCTAGGATGTTTCAAATTGAATGCGGATGCAGCAAGTCGACCAGGTTGGGGTACGGGACTCAGGAGTGTATTAAGAGCCAGTGATGGAGCGGTTATGTGGGTATTGGCAAAAGTGATAAGTGACACGGGATCGGTGGAAATGGCAGAAGCTCGGGCAGTCCGGGTGGGGGCGGAAACAGCTGTGGAAAAGGGAATCACAAACATTGTTATTGAAGTAGACTCTCAAATTGTCCATTGGGCGTTGCAGAAGCCGGAAGAAGATATCTCATACTTTGGGAGTATCATTGCTGATATTCTTAAAATCTCAAAGAAGTTCGAGACTTGCTTGTTCAGTTGGGTCCGTAGGTCTGCTAATAAGGTTGTTCATGAGTTGACACATTTTCCATATTCATGTGAGTTTACGTATTGTTCACCGGCCATTCCGGAGGTGATTATGTACGCTGTGAATGCCGATTTATCGGCTTCTTAATATATGATTTTCGTTTCCTGTCAAAAAATAAAAAAAAAAAAAAAAAAAAAAAAAATATATATATATATATATATATATATATATATATATATATATATATATATATATATATATAGAACCAACTATCTGATTTTTTATGGAACCAGATTAATGACGTGTCATGCCAACTATTCCCTAAACCATGAACCATAAACCCTAAATCATGAACCATTCAGATCGGGTGAACCATGAACCACTCGGGCCGGGTTTGGGTCCGGGCCGGGTAAAAAGAAAAATTGAATTGAATCAAAAAACTAAAATCAATGAAAAAAAAAATTACATTTTTTTTTACCCGGCCCCGACCCAACTCGGCCAGAACTGAACCCGGTCCGAGTGGTTCATGGTTCACCCGACCCGAATGGTTCATGATTTAGGGTTTATGGTTCATGGTTTAGGGAATAGTTGACATGACACGTCATTAATCTGGTTCCATAAAAAATCAGATAGTTGGTTCTATATCATTACTCTATATATATATATAGAGAATAAAATTATCCAAGAAATAGATGGTTTTGTACATTTACTTGCATGATTGAGATGTAATTAAGAAATTCGACCATAGGGTTTTAATTGAAAATAAAAGAACTATTGGGGTAAAATTGAAAAATTGCTAGAAGTTTGCTGCCACCTTGACGTATCAATAATCCAGGATTCTAGCACTCGGCACTCCCCAAAACCCAGAAACAAATCTTCGAATAAAAAAAATAAACCATAAAGACTTCATCGTTCTCGCACAAACCTAAAACCCTTTCAAAATCTCCCGCCGGCGACCGCCTTTATTCTCTGTAAGTATTCCTGCAACTTTCTAGCAGCTATTTCTACTTTTTGAGTTTCCACCGTGTTTTTTTGTTATTGCTATTCCATTGATTTCGAAACTTTACTTTATGTGCGCAGCTGTACATTCCATGTATGTATTTTGGTTTTTCCTTTTATGATTTGTTTCCGTTTAATTATGAGAAAGATAACTAATGCACGTTCAATTTTATGGTATTTGTGGGTGTAGATTGAGGTTTTTGTTTTTCAATATCGTCAATGGGGCCATTGCAAAGGGAATCTGTGATGTGCCCTGTTGATCAGCATTGCCTGCAGTGGGCAAAACAGTTTGGTTACTGCATTTGCAACACGAGAAGTGGGTGGATTTCATCGGTCTTGGGTTCGATCAGTGTAATCAGTTGGTGTGTCGCTGAAATACCGCAGATTATCACCAATTACAAGAGCAAATCTTCTAAGGGACTCTCCATTATCTTTATTTTGACATGGATTGTTGGGTAATACATATTCTTTTTTCAATATTTTATGCAATTATTTTGTATATTGTCTAAAATTCTTGCACTCTGATGTAAATATTGGCAATAAGTCTTACTCCAAAAATTTGAGATCATAGTGAGCTAAAGATTTTAATAGAATTTTGATGAACTCAATGGGACTCGCTAAAAATTTGGCTGGTTATGAATTATAAGATATTTGGCATGTATTTTCATGTGAATCAAACACCTTGATAATTGTTGCATTATTGGATTTATTCACAACTGTTCCCTTTTGGCTATGTGCCGATAGAAAATACAAAAAAATTCGGTGTATATTACTCCCATCATATAAGGCAAAGTACCAACATTTGTTATATGTCCATGAGATATCATTTGAATTTTTGTTTCCAATAACAAATTATACTGTACAACCTCATAATGTATATAGTAGTAGTTGTATGAGATTTTCAGGTGAATTCTGTAAACTCATCGATTGATATTTTATGTTTTAGATTTTCTGTGCTGAATATTTATGTTCATTGCATATGAGCATTGTTGTAGTTTTTTCAATTTTATTTTAATAATCTTTCTGATGACTATTTACTTTCTTAATCCCTTCTTTTGCAGAGATATTTTCAACGTCTTTGGGTGCATATTAGAACCTGCAACAGTAAGATTTTTACTTTTACTCCATTTTTTAAGGCAACACTTATTCCAAATGATAAGGCTTAATTTGTATTTTTCACTTTGATTTTTTCTTTTAGTTTTTACTAAAGTAAAGGAAAAGTGTAACCCTTTCTGCAACCTGTTACAAATATTACTGTGGCTCAGTTATCAAGTTTATAGCTAAGGTTGATTTTTGCCTCATTGGTTTAGCTTGACATTGTTTTGGTACAGGTTAGGTGGTTTTTGTTGTGATTAAACGCATCAATCGCTAAAACCTACTAATCAATTATTGTGATTATGACTCCTTTATTTAAGAATTAAGATGAATTTGACATTGCTGTGGGAGAGGATAATGGTGTTTATTTTGACAAACTTCTGCAGGATCTAATGAAATATGAAACTACTTCACGAAAGTATATGAAAGTGATCAAGTGGTAAAGCTGAATTTTTAAAATTACTTAGGCTCACATTAACAAACTTTTTAACTAATGGATGACCTGTACAAGTTGTTCCCACATATTCTAATTACATAATACTGAAAATGTAATAACTTGGACAACCTTAGCTTATATGCTGCTTATTGTGTTACCATTTGTTGATTTTAATGCAATATGTTTAATCTGTGCTACTATTTATTGTGGTAAAATCTCTAACTCATGCTGTTGATTTGCAGCTTCCATCACAATATTATGTGGCAGTGGTATGAATGTTCCTCAGGCACCATTCCTGTTTTTAAATTCAAGTTTCTACCAGCCATACAATTGATTAGATTGGAAAACTCATTTTCTTTTGATTGTTTTACAGTTATATGCCTTAACTACCTCAGTTCTTGCCATACAAACTTTATACTATGGACACATTTATCCACGACTCAAGTCCAACAAAAGGAGGCAGGAGGTTTGAACTTAAGAGACCTCTTACTTAAATGCATTCCATTTTTTAATTATTGCATTCTTAGTGTTTAAGTCCTTGTGGACCATAGTGTATAAATATAATCCATGTTTTAGTTGTTTGGTTTAACTAGTTTTATTTTGCTATCCCTGAGAAAGAAAATAAAATGAAAAAGTGAACAAGAACTTTATTTATGGATTAATTACATGTAAATTCTATATTTTTTTAATTGGATTATGTATTTGAAGGCTGTGCAAGTTGGAGCTATGGACAGAAGAGAGTTCAATTATGATGCTGATATTGAAAAAGTCGGTATTAAAGAGAGATTGGTAGTGGCTCCAAGCTCACCTATTCCTGTTGCATCCCGTGTTCCGAAGAATTCTGAAGAGCTATATTTTATGTCAGCAATCCCTCCCTCTGAACTTTTAAAATGCATCTATATTTCAGTTGATTGTCATTTTCCATTCAACTAAGTGTTAAACAGTCTTATTGATGTTTATGCTTGTTTGTAAGTTCAGAGTTATAGTTAGCCACTGATTTGTTTGATAATGAAATTTTGATATATAAGTTTGATCATTTTAATAGTCTTGGACCTAAAGATGTTTCCAGACCACTAACGCTATGAGTGATTTTTCAGGTCAGCAAGATATCTTTCAGTAAGTCATATGCCTACTGCAGGATCTTGTTCAGCTTCAAGAAGTCTTACTAGGGATCCTGAAAATTGGTTCAATGAACCGTTGCTCAGTGAATTCAGGCCACAATCAGCCCCACAGAAAGTCAAAACCATGCTGTGTGTGGTAAGCTTCTTCGGGGGTGTTTGCAAACAAACCATTATATAGTTGTGAAAATTTTGTCTCCAGAACTACCACTTTAATACTTTTCTCGGATCTAGTTTTTAACATTCTTGTATTTCAGGTTTCATTGATGACATTCTTGCTTGGCAGTCACAATCACTTACTAGCAGAAAGATTTGAAAACAGCACAGCTTATATGAGTCCAAGAGAAGGAATTGTGTTGCCATTGGGAAGACAGCTTTTAGAAGCTAAGGTTGTAATGTGCTTGTGATGGATTTATTTTTGAATATGTTTCTTGATTTACATGCTTCGATGGTTACTTCATTTCGTTTTGTACTGCTCCCTTGAAATTATTTTTTCCCTTAATCGATAGGTCCTCATAGAATGCAATTTCTTCATAAACCATCATGCTTGTTTAGAGATTTATTATGTTAAACTGAGCTCACATTTTCTTTTTTGTATCTCCATTTTAATGTTTGCATGTGCATGCTTATGATTGAAGCTAATTTTGTGAACTGAAAATAAGTATCACGAGCTTTTGACGTTATGTCAACTCCTCTTTTTTTCTACATTATCTCAAATGCATATCAATGTAGATGATTTCTACATTCATTGAATTGCAGTTGACCATGGCTGATAGCAGTGGGATCGGAACATTGCTTGGTTGGGGAATGGCAGCTATTTATTTGGGTGGACGTCTACCCCAGATTTACCTTAATGTAATTTATAATATCTGACTTTTTCATGCTGTATAATAATCTCTCTCTCTCTCTCTCTTTCTCTCGGTGGAATGTTCTACTAGTTATCATCCAAAAACATCAAGAACTTTGCTAAAAAATGATGCCCTGTTTAAAACCTGATATTTTATAAAAGAAATGCATGGGTATATGTGGATACCATTACTCGTCCAAGGATAGTTTGTATCCACTTAGATTTTAGTTTTACATGTTAATATTCTCTTAATACGGATACTGACTTGGATTTTTTGTATATTTGTTGCAGATTAGAAGGGGACATGCTGAGGTACAAATTATTTTGCCTCATTTTATTACGAAAAAACCTTTTATAGTGATGTGTTGAGGTAGTTGAACATTGTGATTAATCTGAGATCTTTTAACAATGTATTGTATTAGGGGCTTAACCCGTTGATGTTTGTCTTTGCTGTTCTTGGCAATGCTACATATGTGGCCAGGTGAGCAACTTCACCATTTCTGCATTACCTTTTCTTATCTCCTGCACTTAAAAAGCCAGATAGAATCTCTATTTTTTGTACTATTTCACTTTTAGTTTTACTTCCCTTTTTTTTTCTTTTGTTGGCAGCATTCTTGTTAACAGCACAGCTTGGTCAAAACTACGACCCAATCTTCCTTGGCTGGTGGATTCAGGGGGATGCGTGCTTCTTGATGTTTTCGTATCCTTTAATATTTGTGCTTCTTCACTTAACCAAGTTCATACTTATCACATTATAGTGTAACAACTAATACTTTTGAATGAAACAACTAATACGCTTTAATGAACAACTAATGCTGTTTAAAAATACACACAAAATATAAACTAGTTGTACGGAGAAAATAAGACTTTGCCCACTTGAATATGTGTTAACTGATCATAATGATTTGTACTTGTAAAATGTCTCTGTCCTTAATGAGTTATTCAGATTCTCATTCAGTTTGCTTTATTCCGATACCGATCAAGGAGTGGAATCGAGAAATACATATCCTGAACATCATTCATAACCGACATCTCAGGTAATCTGCATTCCTCATCGTCTGCACAATCAGAAGACATTTCTTCTTCCAAATCCAAGATCAAGTGTATGTTAGATATTTAGCTGGAATTTTATTAGCTAGATGACTGTAATATAGTAAGCAATAAACATAGAGATAGAGTAGCACCATTAATACCTGTAACATAACCATCATCTAATAATACTTGTTTATCAATCTCAGGATAGAGGCCGGAGCCATGAGAGAAGAGACATCTTTGATAACAGAACACCATCCACCTACAGAGCCCAGCAGCACTCTAATTTTTATTTTGGTTATATTGAATTTGATCTCTCTCTCTCTCTCTCCATCCTCTTAACTCGAATTGTTGTCTCATAATTTTGCCCCCATTGGGAATCAGACTTTAATTTTTGATCAGAAATGAAAGTATATCTACTCATTTAAACTCACCATTTTGATTACAGTGTTGTGTTCCTAACTCTTAACCTAGTTTGTACATTATTCTTGAAAAAAATATAAACTATATATACTCCAATTGAATCATGTGTTCTTCAGAAGCCTTAAGTACAGGGATCATTATACTAGGTGGTTCCATGGCTTTGCCACGATACTTGTCAGGGCAGAAAACAATATGAGCTTTCCAGCTGCGATCGATTTCCAGGTGATAGAGACGCTCTCCGGCTGCATAACTCCCAAGAAGCTGGTATGATCTGTCCGACTGATCCATCGCGATGCAAATTTCATCCGTGCCTGTTTGGATCAACGGATTTAGCAACGAGAAAGAGAAGAAGGTATGTAAAATGATCACAACAGAGATGATAACTCACAAGCAGCCTGTTCTAACTGTGTCTGGTAAATGAACTCCAGAACTGCAGAAATCTCCCTCTCAAATTGATGAAATGGTCCAGTTTCAAAGTTCATTTTTCTCAATTTGCACACCCCTTCTCCCAGTTCCATCATTGCTCCCTTATGGTTCTGTTAAATTTCATTTGTATGATTCATTTACTTATATTCAACATCAATAATCATCTACGCGAGAAAGAGAGGGACCTGATTGAAGAGGTGATGAAAGCCGACTGCGCATTGCAGGAGGCCGTGTACAAGAGTGCGTGCAGGATCTTGAGAGTTGTTCCATAATGATTCAAGAACATCATGGCATCTGTAATAATCTCTGCTGTTGAAAAGTGAGACTGCTTCATCGAAGCCGCATGTTTCTTCTTCCTCGTCTTCATCCGTGAAGCGTCCCCTGGTTGTGATTCGATACGAATTAACTGAGAATTTCATAGGATTATGTGAATGATTATGGTGGGATTTGATTCTTGGATTGGAAAATGATCGAAATGAAGTGAATTTAGTGGGCAAGGGTGATTTGTTTGATGATTGATGAGTGGTTGGTGGTGGTGGCAGAGAAGCTATGAGAGCAGCCATTGGAAATGGCTGTTTTCTTTGTGTAGAAATCTGAACAAGTTTTTTGTTCTGTTTTGGTTTCTGTTGCAGGGATTCTTTTCTTGTGGTGGAGGCTTCATTTTCACAAGGAAAATATCCTCTACTTTCTGATTACACTCACCAAATTGCCTAACACGCCTGCCACTTGATCAAACTCGTTTTAAAAAGTCAAATAATCTCTTTAAATGATTTTATGTTCTAAAAATGTCCTTATATTTTTTAAAAGATTAGTATCATTCATTCTAAATATTTCTTATATATTGAAAATATAATAAATAAATTTAGGCTCTTTAACAATTCTGGATTGAAATATAAAGTTCTTCGAAGTACTTTTGAGGCAAGTTTGACTAAGTGGGGTGTGCACTACGCAATTTTGTGTGTACATATAATACCGCTCTTATTATTATTTTGTATTCTAAGTTCTAACGCTACCTAGAGCAACAAGTATAGTACACAACTTTGTACACAAGATCCTGAACCTGTCGGGACAAAAGCATGTAATTTATTTTCATTATATGCATACATTATATAGTACTCCCTCTTCCGATCTTATTTACGCTATTTCTGTTTTGAGCGTCTCAATTTTGTTTATACATTTCCTTAAATGAAAATACTCACTTTATCAGTTTATCACATAAAATATTAATAAACAACTATTTCTACCTCCAACACTTTATCACTTTATCACATAAAATACTAATAAACAACAATTTCCACCCCCAACACTTTATCATATAAAATGCTAATAAATATTTTTTTCTTAATCTCCGAGCACACAATAATTAAGTAAACAAGATCGGGACGGAGGGAGAATATACTTATATATAGTATGTGAGAATGGGGTAAAATGTTTTTTTAGGCTAGTAATCTAAGGAAATATTGTGTTTTAAAAATAATAATTTTATGGGCTTGTTTTAAAATTGTAAATATATGACAATGTTCTAAAATATGTAAATGTAGGACAATCGAACCGAATAAATTCAAATCGGGTTGAAATGCCACTGGAGTTGCGTGATTGTCCTACATTTATAGATTTTCGGACTTATAAATATAGAACACCTTGTTTTCAAAATCTGTAAATTTAAGTTAATCTTACAAATTGTCATACATTTATAGATATTAAAACATATTATCTTATATTTATAGATTTTTGTAAAATTATTGTCCTTAAAATACAACGCACATTTGATTAAAAAAGCATTATTCTCCGTAAGATGAGAATGGAATTAAAAACGGATCACATGTCATTAGAGAAATTGTTAAAAAAAACCTAAAAATATAGATTCAAGTAAAACTTATAGTATATAGTATATTGTTGTGTTGGGCTTGGTGTTAAAATAAAATAGATTTTTATCCCACGTCGAAAAAGAACAAAGAAAGAGAATTTTCAAATCCTATATAAGGAGCCTTTGTGCATTTGTTACAGGTGCACCGATCAATGCACTTTAGTCTAGTGTTTGATTCTAATTAAATTCATTTCTCATATTTGTGAGAAGGTAAGAGTTATGTAGTCTAGTGATTTTGTTTCTTCATTTATTTCTCGTTTGTATTGTTTTTCCCTTGATATGAATGGGGGACGGAGTTTCCCGAACAAGTGGTATCAAAGCCTGGGGTCAGGTCTCTTGATATTCTGAGTATGCTCTGTGGTTGCAGCGTAGTTTGATCTTCCACATCATAAAAGATTTATTGAGAAGGTCTGGGGGTCTCTTGAGAGATGGGTTATTCAGCTAGGGTTGGAGAAACGGTATGTCAGAAGCTTCAAGTTCGAAGTGGTGACGTAGTGAAATATGATGGAAGAATCAATGTGATGATGCAATGTGGGTTACACAAGGGGTTATCGATTAAGGTGGAGCGGTTGCGACAAATAGCTCTTGAAACTAACATTATGCTTGATCGAAAATTATTTCCTGTTAGAAGGAAATTGACATCCTTTTGGCATACCCAACTGCCATGAATGAGGATGTGATAATGTTAGTTTGGCCGCATGTGCATTGGTTTGACATTGATGCAAGGTGTGTGGTGAATATATGTCGATGGCTGAAGGACTTCTAGGGGAGCCATAAACTAGAAGGAGCACCATAGTTTTCAGCAGGTTTTTTCGACATGTGCCGAAGGAAATTCTTAGATTGATTGATTCTAAGTTGTTGAAAATTCTTAGAATGGTTTATTCTAAGTGTTCTATTCATATGGTGGAGTAGGTTTATTCTCAATTTTGAGAATGATGGTTCTTTGGTGTAAAAATCATGATTGTCTGTGAAGACAATGGATTGTGGGCGAAGACGGTGGAGTTTTCTTTTATTTTACCAAGGTGGAGATTGTTGGGCTTGGTGTTAAAATAAAAGGGGTTTTTATCCCACATCGGAAAAGAACAAAGAAAGGGAATTTCCAAATCCTATATAAGGAGTCTTTGTGCATTTGTTACAGGTGCACCGATCAATGCACGTTAGTCTAGTGTTTGATTCTAATTAAATTCTTTTCTCATATTTGTGAGAAAGTGAGAGTTATGTAGACTTGGAATAATGTAGGGGTGTCGAGCGGGAGAGGAAAATCTGTATGATTGTAGAAATTTATCATATAGTGATGTTTCTTTCGTGGTCCATGATTTTTCTCCGATTTTGGAGTTTTCCATGTAAAATCTTGTGTTGTTGATTGTTGATTTTGTTTCTTCATTTATTTTTCGTTTGTTTTGTTTTTCCCTTTATAAGAATATGGGATGGAGTTTTCCCAACATGTTGGACTTAAAATAATAAGATATAGGTCTTGATGTGGACCAAATAGTGTGAATAAACTGGACAAGATCTCTGAGTTAGAGCTGAGAAGATCAGGATAGGAAGGGCAATTAATTGGTCATCACTCTCTCTTTCACTTGGTTCATCACCTATAAATTAGAGGGAGACTTACGGTTACATATATTTCAAAATTGAAAGTTATTAATATATACAAAATAATTATATATATATAGGTATATTTGCATTTTCACGTTGTATATATTAATAAATTCCCCTGTATTAGACAGAAATAGTGTGAAGGGTGTACGTAAAAAAATTCACACGACAATTATACAGAGATTTTATTTACTTCATTATCAAAAATGAGTATATGTATCTTGTGCACCCGGTGCACTTTACAATTCAAGTGTATTTTTGAAATATGACGTGTTTACAACTTGCATGTTTATAAAGTACACAAAATTCCACATTGTATTTAATGCATACAAAACTTTGCCTCAATATATTAATTTGAATGTCTGCTATTTTACTGGCGGCCCTGAAGGTTAAAGTTTTGCATTTCTCTTCAAGGAAGAATTCAAACACTAACCATCACTTTATTCATCTTGGTGAGTATGATAAATTTTGTACTTATTTGTTGTCAATATAAAAAATGTCTGGAATTTGATCAGTACTTTTCGCTTTCCCATAGGAATTGAATTTGATTAATGGACATCGGTGACCCATTCAACAACCTGTACATCGATGCATGACGGAAAATCGAAATGTCGTTTGTCAAACATGTTTATTGTCATTACTTTTATATATATATATATATATATATATATATATATATATATATATATTCCATATTCCATTTCTTGGCCATCCTTATGACAATAAGCCTCATTGCTTTGGTAAATGGTATAGAAAGATACACTCTCTTTTTTTTTTTTTTTAAACACAGCTATATTGTAACTACATAATGAATGGTTCAGTGCCAATTTTAAAAGTTACTATACTTGTATAGTATTGTTGGACTTTTAGATATTGTTGTGTGGATACAACAATAATGTTTTTTCAGGCTTCGTCAAGCACACAATTTTGTAACCAAAGCTCCAACTACTTGAGTAAATTTGGGAGGTAGAATCTGATATCATTGTTGAACTTATATAAAGTTTTCTATTCTTTTGAGAAAAACACATAAAAGGATTAATATTTCGAGATACCAGTTGCACAATCAATTTTGCTCTACAAAGTTTGAATCAAAATGTTTTTCATTTTTTCGTGGAAGCAATTTGCATACTGAAAAATACTATTCCCTTTGTCCCGTTTTTGTTTTAAAAATTTACTATGTGCACAAGTTTTAATGTATGTAAAAGTTGTTTATTATTATTAAACGGTATTATTTTTATATGAGGGTTAAATGATCATAAAGTAATGACAATTGTGTAAATTAAAGGAGATAAAATTAATTTTAGTGGGAAAATAATAATGATATAAGATGTAATATTGAGATACTTTAGGGGTATAAATAAAAAGATTTTTTTTTTTAAAAAAAATTATAAAAATGTTCAATTAAGTTTGAGATAGATTTTTTTGTTAATGTGAATGAAATAGAGAGAAATATATTATTCAACATGAGAAGGTCTTGTGTGAAATATTGCACACTAGTGTTATGTGCAATATAACATAAATAAGACAAAAATAATCTCAAAATCGCGGGTCTAGGGGGCGGGGCGGGTCGGACACGGGCGCGTGCAGATAAGGGTTGTGGGTTGGTGTGGGCTCGAGCAGATATATATTTATAGAAGGATATTTTTATCAAATATGTGTTGTGACCTAGTGGTTCAGGTTTATTGTTAATGTATGTGGTCGTAGATTCAATTCCTACTGAGCACATAATTTTTTTTTTTGATCAAAGTTTTTTGTATTACTACATCTATGTACAAGTGTTACTACATTGTTATATTGAAAAAACTTCATATCTTACGTAACATGTAATAAAACATATTGTAACACATAAATATTCATAAGGTAACATGGGTCACAAGGTAACACATGAGTATTCACATAGTTTTTTTTTTGGTCAATTTTTTGTGTGTTACTACATCTATGTACAAGTGTTACTACATTGTTATATTAAAAAAACTTCATATTTTACATAACATGTAATAAAACATATCGTAACACATAAATATTCATAAGGTAACATGGGTCACAAGGTAACACATTATTGTTCATATGGTAACACATGGGTATTCACATAGTATTACGACGATATATGAACAGTGTTACATATTACTAAAAAAATATGTGTTACTACATGAACAAAACGTGTTACCATATGAAGAAAAACGTGTTACCACATAAATAAAACCAGAGTACAAGCGCGAAAAGAAATCCGCAGTCCAAAATTACAGATTTAAAGAGCAACTTGATGTGTTACTACATGAATATAAAGAGTGTTACTATATGAGCAAAATAATGTTATTACATGAACAAAAACCAGTACAAACGCGAAAAAAATCTTCAGTTCAAAATTACAGATTTACAGAACTGCGTGAAAAGAGTGCAGAAGGATCTGAATTTCATCACACACTTTGTTTTGAGTGGTAATCCAAACATCACACATATTCTCTCTTCTTCTCGCATAATTCATACAGAAATTCAAATTGAACAATCTTATTTCATCCAATAATCGGAGCAAAAAAGAAAATTAGGGCACGAACGAGGAAGAAGAAAGCCCATGAGATTCGCCAGAAGAGAAGAGGAAGAAGCTCATTGGCCCACCAACAATCTGTCCTAAAACCCGATTCCCGTGACCGCGAAAAAAAAAAAGACTCAATTACACATATTACTTGTATGCAATATTGCATACAAGTTTTTGTCATTCAACATATAAACTAATATTTTTATACATATGCATGAATACGCTTTATTCTTTTTCATACATTATTATGATTTAGATATGTCTACGCTTATCTGCTGTTGAACAATCATTTCATTCATTTCATATCTAATGAGAATATCGGTTTGATTCTCTTGTTCTACTTTTCGTATTCTATTGGTGTTTTATCCTTCTTAATTTTTTACAAATGAACTCAGTGTATGGTGGTCCGTTGAATATTTTTTATTATTCCAAGTGTTATCCATCCATATTATGGAATACAAAGTGAAACACTAATTATAGAATAGATGATCTCATTCCTGAGACTATTGGTTGTCCAACTCCAACCTTATTCAACACTCACAAGGAGAAATTTTAAGAAGAGTAAGTGCATAAAGTATGTTATGCATCAATTTCATGATAAATGTAAACACTTTTTGAATGTAAAAACTTTTGAATGGGCTCATCATTTGAGTGGAAGGTCCAGATTCGATTCTCGCTGGGAACAAATTGGAGTTATGGGAGTTATAAAGTGGATTGACGATTTCATGGAGTATTTGGGTGATTGGTGCACTAACTATTAACAACTAACATCTAATTTTGTCCGAAAAAAAAAAAATTTGTAAACACTCTTGACATGTACATTAAAAATAAAGATATATAACTTGATATTAATTAAGACTATTCAGTACGTACTCGAGAAAAAAAAAAGGCAAGAAAAGTCTTGTTTGTGAAATTATATATCCATAGTCATATAATAATGAACAATTAAACACCACAAACCTTATTTCCAAATCCATCCAAACTCCACACAAGAAAACAAATAAAATCGGAAAATGAGACCAAGAAAAATACAGTGCATGAAGAGACTAATCATACATATCACCACCCACGTCTCCCTGCCACCACCGGCAAAAATAAAACACCCCCACCTTCTCACGCCGCAAAAGCCAACGACAACCGCGACGAATGGTCTCCACCCAACCCCACCGCCTTCCCCGCCCGCGGTGGCCTACCACCCACATGCACCGCCCCCTCCGCCGGAATCACACACTTCACCGGCTGTGGCCCCACACTAACCGCCTTCTCCTGCCGACAGCTCATCAGCAGCATGTTCCCCTTCCTCCTCCCACTATCCACGAACTCCTCCTGCTGCTGCCGCAGGAATGCGGCAGTTCCGACTTCAGATGCCGACACGGAGAAGTTCGACACGCTCGCCCTGTCGAACCCCTCCGCCGTCGTCACGCTCCAGTCGATGCTGACCTCACTCGGAGCGTAGCATTCTATTGCTGCTACGCTCCGGAGTGGGGGGCTCGTCTAGGCTTCTTCTACCGTACTGGATGCTGCTGTTGTTGCTGGTGTTCAGGGTGACGCCGTTCGCTGACGCGAATCGCCTCGCGTTGAACGTCGGGCCCTCGTCTAGCGAGTCCCTCCGGCGGTACATCGGGTATGACGTGGTCTGCGTCGAGAAGCTCTCGATTTCGAATAAATCGGAGCTCGCGTCGCTGACCGCGTCGTCGTCGGTATTCGCCGCATGGGCGATCGGGCTTCCCGCGCCGCGGCCAAAGTTCGGCTTCGAGATTCCCTCGTGCTGCTGGGTTGGTTGGAAAACCTCGAGGGAATCTCGAGGCGGATCCTGGATGGGAAGTCCTTTCGACACAGGCTTTGAAACCTGTGTCGAGGTACTATTCAGGATCGGGAACGAGAAGCCCCCATCCCGTCCACGAACGTCCGCCCCGAGGCGGATATACGCTGCTGTCGGGGCGGAACCGCCGCCGAAAATTCATTTTCCGGCGGCGACAGAAGGACGGGGCTGGGTGCCATAACTTTCTGCTTGTGGATTTCCATGATTGAAGACATATTAGGAAGTGCTTTTGCTTTATATGATTCCCTTTTCGCATACAAATTCATATCGGGAATCACTGGTCCCCCATGTTCGGAATCCGACGTAACTGCTTCCTTAACCTGAACAGATTTCTTCCCATTGCAACAACATTTCCTTCCAAAGATCCATTTTCTTGAAACAGAGTTCCTCTGTTTTCCACCAGACAAATTTCTCATATTAACCCCCGCAGAGGCAGGCGGATTCGTCAAAAGACCCATCTGGCTGTTCCAGCTGGCCTCCGACGATGCAGTCGGAGTCGCGTGGAACGATCTGGTCCTGAAATTACGCCCGTACCCTTCAACAGACGAAACAGAGGACGCTCTCTGAACAGAGTTAGTATTATTATTAACATGATCATCATTAGACATGCGGCCCTGTTTCCTTACGTCGCTGTTCTCGCTGAAGTACTTCTGAGCGTCGAATATGCTTATCTCCGTGTCTTCGGCCGCGTCGTTCTGATGGGGCTTTTGCGACGGATCTTTGGCCTTGAGGTAGGACGAGAAGGAAATGTCTTGGAAATTGGTAAGATTGGTTTGGTGATGGGATGAAGATGTGTAATGTAGAGGTGGTTCTAGGACATTCAGCATGGGTTGCTGTGAAGTGTATTTGAATTTGTTGACAATGGTTGGTGGATCCATCGGACATACACACGCTCAAAAACTGGGGATTTTTACTTGTTTTAGGTTTTAAGTAAGTTGGGGGATATAGGGTTCTGGAATTCCTCAGCTCTGCTTTAAGTAGACCACCCCTCAATTATGTGGAAATCATTTCATACGTGTGGATAAAATTGTTTGGAAACGTGGCTTCATCTTTATTGGTATGAAAATTAATGTCACTTGGAATGATTTGTGTTTCATTTTATATATTTTATACATATTATACCACTAAATAGGTTTGTTTTGCATGGGGTGTTGAGTGTATTCTTTAAAAAATGTAGTTGTTTTTATTGAGAAGTTTTGTTATTTTCACTAAAAAAAAGTGCAAATGGAAACATGTAGGACAATTTGCGGTTGATTTAAAGTTACCGACTTATTTTCTTTTTCGTGATGTTTGTTCTAACCCCTTTAAAAATAGGATTTCGTAACCTATGGACGAAAGCTTTTTGGATTTTTACTATTCAGAAATATATTTTCTCTCCCTTGCAATCTTCTATGATTATCGTCATGTGTCGTACACTTTTAAAAAATACGTTTGAATTACACGATACACCTAGTGTATATAAAATTTGTTAATAATATGTTAATGATTTAGATAATGAAATATATGATGGAATATAAAAAGTGACACGGAAAAATAACTACACTTTTAAAAAATACACTTAAGTGCATATAAAACTATGTTCATATCGCTTTGTGTTAATAATTCAGATGATGAAACATATGTTAGAAACACAAAAAGTAGCATCTAGAAATTGAACTGAAACCTAACTATTTGATTTTACGTCCAAAATCGCTTGATACAAATTCGTTTGAGCTAGATCCTAGATGACTACCCTCTCCGTTCTAAATTTCCAATTAACATTTAAAATTGTGAATTCATTTTACAAATAATAGATTTATGTATAAAATTATTTTATTATCTTTTTTTTTACCATATTGTTAAAGTAATTTTTAATGAGTTGTCAAGTGAGATTTCTTAAATCAAATTCTGTGACTGAAACCTAAGGTCTGGTCGGAAATAAATAAAAGTTTAAATTCAAAATAATAATAAGAGCAATCTACTCACATATTTAAGTTGATATTCTATTTTCAGATGGTCCTAGACAAAATGAGTTAAAGTGTACAAATTGGAGAAAAGTGGGGACTCCCCTGCGAAACAGCATTTAAGAAGAGATACTACCTCATGCATGAATGTTGATTCTGTGGTCAGTATCACGCCATGTCACCATTTTCTTATTTTCTTTTATCAGACATATGTGATGTGATTATTTATCCGAAATCATGCACATTTAATATTCACATAAACTTGCCTCACAAATCATAGTAGTCATTTACTATTCACATTAGATTTGTGTGACGTGTCAAACCATTACTCGTTCCGTATCCGAAGATTTAGCACAGTTGACTTTTACACGCATTTTTGTGAGCGAATTTTATATTAGTAATTGAAATGATAAAGTGACTTTTAAGGAACGGTATAATAGAAGAGGAGTTTATTTATCATACCCCTCCTTAAAAGTCATTTTATCATTTCAGTTACTAATACAAAACCCGCTCGCAAAAACGCTTGTCAAAGTCAACTGTGCTAAATCTTTTGGGACGGAGGGGGTATCTTTTTCAAAGCTAAAGGTATTCTCATTAGAGAAAAACTTCTATAGACCTGGTTCATGCTATAAATCTCATTTTTAATTCATTCATCCCCTCCCAAATTTCTCATATAGTACATTGTCAAATGAGATTGAGATCAGCTTACCAACTTTTCGGTGTCCATGATCACAAAATTGTGAAATATAATCAGCAAGTTCAGAAGAGTTAACTCAAGTAAAAGTTCAGTCAGTTACAAATTATAGATCAAACTAATATTGCTCCGCTACAGGAGGTGAGATACGGATTCCAGAGTTGAGTGGCAAAGTAAACATTCTACATGAACTCAAATTATCATATGACCTTTAATAAAACGTGCAGATGTATACTTTTATTTGTTTTTATAATACTAAAATTTTAAAAATATCATAAAAATACCCAAGAATATTATGCAAAACTTCCCTTCTAATATTTTATATTTCTTAAATTAATCCAGCCCCACTGCTAAATCACATAAATTTTGATGTAAAATTGTGGGCTCAAAATTTCTGATTTTTTATTTAATATATGTCATGAGTTAAATTTTTTTATGATCGGTAACTTTCTTTAATATATACAACACATATTAAAGATGATAAGACGTAAGATAAAATCATGTGTTTTTCTTCTTTTTTTCCACAGCTAGCATTTCTACCTACTGCAAAATAAAAATTGGCTTTGTACACAATGATCATCAATTCACCATGGTTTCTTGGTAAAGTACCAAAAAGCATGACATTATTGTATTAATGATATCTTTGAAAGGATAACCAAGATGTACTCAGTATCTATTTTGAGATTGAAGTATCAAAAAAAATTTCAAAGGTAGGCCATATGATCTAAGAAATAAATTAATTAACAAAAAAATAGAAATAGAAAAAAGAGTAAAGATTACAAGGGCTTTCCGTCTGTTTCTTGGACAGCAGAACAAAGGTGTGCTATTAGAAGATAATGATTTGTAACATGATTGCAAATTTCCAGAGTTATCTTATCACCTTATGAACTCAACAGCAAAAGTTGAAATCATTCAAATGACCATTCCATTCTCTTGGTTTTGTCTCTAAGTCTCGTGACCCCTTCAATCCATGTGGGCTTCTCCATGATGCCACTATACATGTTTTTATCTTCACACCAACTCAATTTGTACTTATCGAGAAAATATTATTTTTAGTTATGTAATTTTGGACGATTTTATTTTTTTTAATTATATAATTTTTTATTTTTTTTAATTTAAGTCTTGAATGTGTCAATTTCAGTTCTTTTTTTATCGAAAATTTTAAAATTTTATCGCAATAAACATGTGCACCTTACATGACACTTTACAATTGATTTTTTTTTCTTTTGTTAAATGACAGTCCACTTGTGTAGGTTGCCATAAAATTTTAAAAAAATAACTCAATTTTGAAGTGTCATTTAACGTAAGGTGCACATGTTTATTCCGATGAGATTTTAAAATTTTTGATAAAAAATAGGATTGAAATTGACACATTCAGGACTAAATAGGATTAAATTGACACACAGAAAAGTGCAACTGTTAATATGGGAACATAGTTGCATGTTTCTGTTTGGAATAGTTACACGTTTCTGTTTTTTATAGTTGCACACTTCTAAAATACACTATAAATACGGTGCACCCGAATGCACATGAGACCCACTCTTTTCCGTATTTATGATCAGCCAAAAAAAATTCTAGTGCAGCCACGCAGAGAGATCAATTTGTCTAGTAAATTCTACATTCTATGGAATGCGTCGGTGGTAGACAAATTTTCACCTACTTATTTTGGAAAAATACAAAATTAATTTTGTAATTTAGGTTTATTTCACTTTTAGTCCAGTAACTTTTTTACATATACAATTTTAATTCTAAAGCTTTCACCCCTGAATCAACACGTGAGACACACGTGATCAATTTAAAATTGAAGATTTTTAATTTACCGATCAACTTGTACACAAGTATTGTCATCCAACCCAAAAACAAGTGACCAATTTAGACTTGAAGGTTTTAAATTGGATTTTCTTTTTGGTTTGGGTGGCACTTCACATGTCTGATTTGACTGAAAATTTAAAAATCTCCAACTTTAAATTGATCATGTGGGTCTCGCATGCTGATTTCAGCGAAGACTTGATTTAAAAAAAAATGATACCTTCATAATTAAAATTAAAAAAGTAAAAGAATACCGAACGAAAAATGGAATCGATCTAAGGCATGTGACCAGTTTTGAAACTTTTCCACTCTCATTTTACATGTGTATTTATGTTGGTATTAATATTAGCGGTGAATATTAATTATTATTGTTGGTAGAATGTACTGGATGTGGGATACGAATAAAGGAGGATGGATGTGAGAATTGGGAAGTTTGATGGGGCCCAATGGATACACACCATTTTAGAAGTTTGGTGGGCTTTCTTTTACTGTTATTAGGTACAGAAGTTTGTGTGGCTAATAGGCATATTCAAGATTATGTTGTGTGGGCTTAGTGTTAGCTCAGAACTGGCATGAGTTGCCTTTTTTGCTGGGGACAAGTTTATATTATTATCATTTTTTCTCCATATTTCCTTATTCGGTGGTAGTACTATCCTAGTATGGTGCATTGGCTCACTGTATTACAATTATTATTTTTTGAGACACACTCGCATGAGAGGGCGGGACATAATTTGGGCATTGATGTTTTAACACTTGAGGAGAGATGACACCATGCCAAAAATGGGCTACGACAACAAGGATCCCCGTTGTCGTAGCAATTTTTTGCCCGTTGTCAAAGCCGGGGTTGTCTTAGGTCCCGAACTTTCGACAACGCATAAAACCCGTTGTCAAAAGTGTTTTTTACAACGGTCAATAACCGTAGTCATTTCTTTTGAACTGTTGTTGAAAGTATTTATAACGGTGAATAATCGTTGTCGTTTCTTTTGAATTGTTGTAGTAACACTTAACGACAACAGTTTGTGACCGTTGTCGTTTATATTGACACTCGTTGTGGTATCTCAATACCAATGGTTTATACCCGTTGTAATAGGTGTTTTTTTTCTTTTCTTTTTACAATATAGTACAATTTTGTGTAATTTTAAATTCTAATAAGATAGTAAACAATATATCATAAAATTCCAACAAATGATAATGAATAATACATAAGAAAACTTCATAATACAATCATCATTCATCAAGTACAAAATTCTTGATGTTTTATTCAAGTACATTTAATAATTAATTAAAGAGCGTAACTAATGAAAATAAAATAAAAATCAAAGATCCTAGCTACTAATTCCAACATCATCTCTTCCATCTCTCAAGTCACATAATCCCTAAAAAATCAAAGTACTTCAGAAAAAAATTGTTGGATAGCATTAGCATGATAGAAAGAAAACAAAGGTGGTACAATATGTTCTAGAATTAGCATAATAGAGAAATAACCAAACAATAGTGTTTAAGAACTGCAAATATATAAAATAAAAATATTAGTACTTCCATGCACTAGAATTAGCATTATAGAAATTAAACCAAACAAGTGTTAAAAGAAGAGAGGGAAAATATATCATAGTGCACACTTAGGCTATTTGACATATAAGATAAGGGTTCTTCTAATACAAGCGACATATAATTTTCAAGGAACATACCTTCTTCCATAAGGGGGCTCGCGTGACTCTGATATTCCAGCTTGTAATGTTTCTCTTTAGCTATGTTCATAGAAATTCAGCAACCTGTGGGCAATGGAAAGGTTAAAAGATGTAGCCACAAGCATTAGATATGAGTTAATGATGATTATAGTCTAATTTGCTCAAGCAATCTGATACTCGTTGTTTCAAGTCAAATGACTTATGGGTTTTTCTCATTTTTATTCTAAAAGCCTCATTTGCAGAGTTGTAACATAAAAATTTGCAGGTCAGGTTTTCTAAAAATAATCACTAAAATTGAAGATTAAAGAGATTAATTTAAGTAAGATTTTCCTCTGCTCTTGTCTCTCTGTTTTTCCCGTATCCACTTCCCACACATAGATATCACTTCTCCATCTCAAAACTTGTAATTGATCAACAAAAATAGGCCCACCCTAAAACTGAGACAAAAACAAGGCAGATGAGATAAATACTTGCTTCCTTGAAGCAGCCAAGAAGACCAAGTCCTAAAACTCACATCCAAGTATCAAGATCAGTTATATGTATTGACAAAATTCTGCTTAAAGAAATTGATCTGATTAAACTCGCTTGACATATAGTAAAAGGATAAAGATATACTTAGCATTCAAGTTAATTTAGCTGGATGGATTTGTAGATAAGCTATAAGAGATGCAGAAGCAACAGTTTCCAAGAAAATGCACCATTCAATAGAAAATGCAGAAGAAAATGTTCCTAATAATCCACTTGAATCCAATCAAAATCACACATCATTCATGATACCCTGTACAATACCACATGTTATATAGTGTAACAAAACAATACAGCTATAATTTGCTATACATATAATCTTCGTTTTAAGGTGAAATTTTATTGTTAAAGTCTGGAATATGTAATTCGTATTTTGTATGGTTGGGAAGAATTAGCGAAATATAAATGAACTAAATACAATAAATATATACGAGCAGAACGTACCTTATTAGACACCTTTGCTATTAGCGATATTCAAGCCTCCTTGATATTCAAATCTAGGTCGGAACTTGGTTTCCCCTTCTCATTTTCCTTTCTTCTAAAGCTTCATTAGTTGTACTCTTCATTACCAGTAGAAGATTTATAAATATTATTTGTGAGAATAGAGAAGGATTTCGAATGCAGGGAATAAGCGGAGGAAGGGTTAGACAAATTAGGGTTAAAATTAACCTTATATTGGACGTGACGGGGGAAGGAGAACGACGAAGGCGGTGGGGGAAGGAGACCGACGAAGGCGGCGGGGACGGCGGAAAAAGGAGAACGACGAAGGCGGCGGGCGTAGGAGAACGACGAAAGCGGCGAACGGCAGTGGTGGCAGGCGATGAACGGCGGTGGAAAATGAGAGAGAAATCGGGTGCCCTAGCTAAAGCGGCGCGACGGAAAAATGAGAAAGGAGGAGAAAGGGGGGAAAATTTTAAGGGTGGCTTTTATAGTAATTAATTATTAATAAAAAAAATACACGTTTTGACAACGGGTAATAAAACCCATTGTCTTTCGATGCAAATCCCCGCATTTCTCAAAGTTTCAACAACGGGTTTAGCTACGACAACGGGTTTAATCAATACCCGTTGTCTTTTCCTCGTTGTCGTATCCAATTTTTGGCATAGTGTAGATGCTGATTTGTGCTGGATTATACCTGATCTCATCTAGTGCATGAAATAGTCTCATACGAATTTTTATCTTATTTTTTTACTTGTAGGATTACAATTCAAATTCTCATTCCTTATTACAAATAGGTTGATCTTTTATTCTTATTGGGATATTAGGTTGATCGCCGTCTTCGGGTCGTATACGGGCTCAAACTTTCTCATTTTGGTGGGCTGTACAAACATATGAACTAAATCTCTCCTCTCAGGTATAAAAATTTACAAAGCAACAAGATTTACTCACAAAGATCAATTTTGAATTCTATTTCAAAATGGACGGGTTCTTCATTTTTTACCAATCAAAGAAGATTATAAAATTACTAAGATTAGAAATTGAAGCTATCAACACTAATTACGGGATCGCTCACAATGCGAAATAGAGAGAAGAGATCCCAATGTGAAATAGAGAGATGAGTCAAATATAAAATGGAATACCAAAAGTGATACAGCTTATATCATTTCATTTGACATAAACATGATTACATAAGAATTCCAAGTTAAAATTAAAATATTCATGAGATCGTCCAAATATTTTTGCTGTAAGACCGTAAATTGATGAATTCACATTTTCATTTGATTTGCTATTATTCAGTCTCCAGATTTATATTAATGACACTTTTTACGATGATATAATTTTCTACTTATGAATCATTATTGGATGATAAATTTTATACTAATTACACAAATGCATACACTGATTTCTGAATTTATTTTTCACATGATCTTCACTCCAAATACAATTAGAAGAGTTAACTAGATTTTATTGAATCATAACTATGTGATACTTTAATAATTACTACTACAAGACAAAATGCCATAAATTCTGAAATTAATTTGTGTACAATTTATGTTACAAAAGTTTGGCAAAAGTTAACGTCGTCATTTAGCTGAGCATAGGAATTTAACTTTTGACAGTACTTGTCATGTAACTGAACTCCACGACATTGTTTAGTTTACATTTTCTTTTTAATATAACAATGTGAAATGGTTTAGTGTGTGAACATTTAATTTTAAAAAAATCCATTAAATAGCTACAGTCCTTAGATGTACATTTAATTTTAAAAAACGCATTAAATAGCTACAGTGCGATGATTTTTTTTCCTAGAAATTAATAAACATTAGGGATCCAAGCTGTCAAAATCGTACACATACATAAAAATACTTATTTATACATGTACTGATACTGAGGATTAATTCGCAATTTTGCCCCGGAACTGTTCCTGGTCTGATTAAAAAAGAAAATTTAACAAATTCTAAGTCAGAACAGAACCATGCGGTCCATGCAATATAGTTCAATTTTTAATCTCAACTTTTTAGTTATATCTTTTCTTTTTTTAGGTGAAGGTTAAATTTTGCATTTGTTATATAATTTTCGGTGTATTACTTTTCTTTTTTTATATTTTTTCTTCCTACATTGTAAATCTGTAATTATTATATATAATCCTTTTTTTTATATATATATATATATATATATATATATATATATATGTATGTATTGCTTATTAGGAGGCTTTCTTGCTTGCTTACTTATCTCACTAGTTACTTACTATATATGAATGTGATAATTAATCTTAAATCATACAGAGGTATCTGCATCACATGAAGATGCGGTTAGTTTTTCCAGTTTGATTCGGTAATGAAATGAGTAAGAAAAATGTTGTAACTAAATAAATTCAAAATAGTAAATCCATTTACACATGAGCACCCCTATATTCTAACTTATTGATTAGGCTAAGCATCTCAAATATTTTATTACAATTTTTTTTATTTATTTTTTGAGAGATTAGTCGTTCATTTGCAACTGATCAAACCGTCGTATACGTATGCACAAAATAAACTATATTCTCGTGCAACAACCTACAAGTAGAATGATAATGTGGCGTGTTTAGCCAGACCAAACAGGTTTGGGAAGAGTCGTGGTTTTTATTGAACCTTCACAGCAAACCCATTTCAAAATCCCCGAAATTTGCCATATATATATTTTATGAGTGATGTTTGTGTGTACCAATTGCACAAGGTGCAGTTGGTGTAATTTGATTTAACTTTAATTTGGATGAACCATGAATCCTAAACCCGACTATACTCTAAACATAAACTCTAAATCATAAACCATTTGGGTCGGATGAACCATGAACCACTCGGGCCGGGTTCGGGTCGGATCAAGTTGACTAGGTTTTAAAAAAAAGCTAAAAAAAAAAATTCAATTGCACCAATTTAGAATTGGTGCAAAGAGTGCACACAAGTATTTATCTAGTTTTATATACAAGTATGTATGTATTTATATAAATTTGTAGTTTTGTAGTTATCTGTGTATGTATATAGGTTCCATAGGTTATTTTTATGTATAAGATGATTATTAAGTGTTTTTTTAGGTAATAATATATCTTAATTTTAACTATTTAATATTTTTAATATAATTTTTTTTTAATTTTAAAATTAATTTATAAATGAAAGGGCCGGGTAGGACCCGGCGGGTCTCAAATTCATTATTTTTCTATGGGGGCGATTTTTTGGGTGGACTAAACCCAACGTCTATATCTATACAAATCATATGAGAGATAAATCACACTAGACAAGTCATGTGCGATAAATTAAATCACGATGGAGAGTAGACATGAAACTTTGAACACATAACATAACACTAGTCTCACTCACACATAACATACCACAATTGTGGTATGTATTTGAAGTCATTTGAATGAAAGTTTTGGTATAGAAAGATCCAACCCTACCCTACTACACAAGTAGAGGCAACAAAGAATTCAAATTTGTCAACTTAAATCCCAAACTCTTTAAATTCCCTCTTCATGTCTCCCAAACCCCCCACCACTTTCCCTCTCCTCCTCCCACCGCCGCGCGCGCCGCCATGTCTCCGCCAATCAACCTCAAGCATGTCAAACTAATTTACCAATACATAGTAAACAACTTCATCATCTTCTCACTCATTCCCATTGTTCTATCTCTTTCCATCAAATTAGCCATGCACACTAGCCCCCAACAACTCTACAATTCCATGCAATTCACATCAATCCACTTCACATCTTCCTTATTCCTCATCATCTACACATCAACTCTCTTCCTCCTCTCACGGCCTCGTCCCGTTTACCTAGTCGATTACGCTCTCTTCAAGCCTCCTTCGAGCTTAAGAATCCCCTTCCCGTGCTTTGAACAGCACGCGAACTTGATTCTACCCGAACATCCAAAAACCATTGATTTTTCCCTCAAAATTCTCCAACGGTCGGGCCTTGGGGAAGAGACGTGCGTCCCGCCGGCCATGCATTTCATTCCGCCAACGCCGAATATGAAGCAGGCGAAAGAAGAAGCTGAACTCGTCATCTTTTCCGCCATGGATGCCCTGTTTCAAAAAACAGGGCTGAAACCTAAGGATAACGATATTTTAGTCCTTAATTGCAGCCTGTTTTCTCCTACGCCATCTTTAACAGCAATGGTGATTAATAAATACAAATTGAGAAGCAATATTAAAAGCTTCAATCTATCAGGAATGGGATGCAGCACCAGTTTAATTTCCATCGATCTAGCCAAAGATCTTTTGCAACAATACTCGAACTCAAACGCCGTCGTTTTGAGCACCGAGATTCTAACCCTAAACAGCTACGCGGGGAACGAACGCGCCATGATCCTCCCTAATTGCCTCTTCAGAATGGGCGCCGCCGCCGTTCTGTTATCCAACCGACGATCCGATCGCCGCCGCGCAAAGTACCGTCTCGTACATATCGTGAGAACTCATAAAGGCGCCGACGATAAATCGTACAGATGCGTATCGCAGGAGGAAGACTCCGAGGGCAAAATCGGAATAAAATTGAGCATAGATCTGATGGCCATAGTCGGAAAAGCTCTGAAATCGAACATTACAGCGGTCGGCCCACTCGTTCTCCCCGCATCGGAGCAGATCCTGTTTGCCCTATCTCTAATCGGTAGAAAATTCATCAATTCTAATTGGAAGCCGTACATTCCCGATTTCAAAGAGGCTTTTGAGCATTTCTGCATCCACGCGGGCGGGAGGGCAGTGATCGATGAGCTGCAGAAGAGCCTGGATCTGAGCGATTTGCAGGTGGAAGCTTCGAGAATGACGCTGTATCGATTTGGGAATATTTCGTCGTCGTCGCTGTGGTATGAGTTGAATTACATTGAATGTAAGGGGAGAATGAGGAAAGGGGATAGGGTTTGGCAGATTGCGTTTGGGAGTGGGTTTAAATGTAACAGCGGCGTTTGGAAGTGTAATCGGACTATCACGGCGGCGGCGGCGGAGGGGCCGTGGGCGGATTGCATTGATAATTATCCGGTTTGTATCCCTGAATTTGTCAGGGTTTAGGGGTTTATGTTTTGTTGATTGAATGAGATTATTACTTATTAACAATTTAACATGATATGGATTGCTGCAGATTTTAAATCGTGAAAAATAAAGGTGTAATTGTGTACGTTTTAAATCTTCGATCGAATTAATTCTAATGAAATGGAAGAGTGAAATATTGCATGGTTTTAGTTTTCCATCTCTTTTTTCTTTTCATGCATGTGCTTTTTGTCAACACTTCATCCATCCAACAAATAAAAGAAAGTAAAATCATAGCTCGAAATACTGATTTTTTGTAAACAAAAATTTTTGTGAATTCAATTTCACCGTGAACTCGATTTTTTTAGTATCATTGTTAGGTATAAAAACAATTAATATTTAAAAAATATTTTATATTTTTAAGCATTGAAATTTTTTGTGCATAACAATGATAATTTTTACACATAATAGTGATAGAATTCATGTATAAACCTAGAAAGTGTTACTCTTTTTTTATTATTTTGCACAATTCTGCCAAATTCTTATTAATAGGTACAAATTCTTTTAAAACTTATTAATAATTAAAATCATATTAGTTTTAATAATAAACACATCATTTCTTTTTCTAAGAAAATAATAATAACATCATGTGACAGCTATTATATTATTACCTGCGCTAGTACATGAATCCAGTTTCTTTATCATTTAAAAAAAAAAAAAAAAAATGTACTCCTGTGAAGGTGAATTAATTAAGAGTCAACTCATATTCAATCAAAGTACGTCTTGTGATTAATTTTTGGACTAAAGTCACCGTCCCTACCTTGAAATTTGAATACAGTATTAATATATATTTCCACAATAAACTCTCAATTCAATTTGACTCGGAGAAAAGAAAGCTACACACCTATTGAGAATCTCCCATGACTTTTTATTTTACATTTACAGAAGAATCCCCCTAAAGCCCCAACTTGTATTCGTAATCCGTCGGCATTATTAATACAAGGAAGAGTACAAGGTGAATAAGTTTCATATAAAAATTTATAAAATTAATTAAAGGACATGACTTATATTACTAAGGAAGTAAATAATATTAGTTGTAATAATTGAAGTGCATATATATTTGTTACTACGTAAAATGTATTATTCATGATACTGAAGTGTGTAATTTATATTACAACATAGATATTAGTAGTGATAACTGAAAAACATGACTTATATTAAAAAAATATTAAACATAATAACTTAAAGATTAAGCCTGTAAACATAGAACGAGTTTCATGATAAATAAATTTCATCGTGGACCTACCAAAAACACAAACAACAATGCAAATAAAATGAGAACAAGCACTATGATAAGAATAAGGGGGGAGGAGAGAGAGGCTCTACCTTTGAATGGTGGGTTTTGGTGGGTCGTGGCCTGTCCTGCTCTACCGGCCCATTCTGATTTCTGACTGCTTTAGAGCTAGGCCCAAGTCGTAGGAAAGCAGTGCGCAGAGAAATAAAAACGTTATTAGCTCACCAAATATTAATAAGTGCTTTCTCTCAAAATCAGTAAAGTCGTCGCATAGAATCAAAACTCAAAAGGCCCAAATTCATGCGAATGTCAAAAATCTGAAACCCTAATATAGAACATACTGTGTAGGTTTCAGTGTGATTAAAGGCCGCTACATCACACTCTGAAAAGCTTTGGAAATTGCTTCTTCAATGCCGAGGAGGAAACGAAAAACCCCCGCTTCTCAACAATCAAATGAGCAAAAACTTAAAATCGTTCGTCAAGAGGTCGTAGCAGAAGAAGAAGAAGAGGAGGAGGAAGAAGTAGAAGAAGCAACCTCTGATGAAGAAGAGGCCGAACAAGAATCCTCATCAGAAGAGGAATCCGAAGATGAAGATGCAGAATCTTCTTCGTCTGAAGAAGAACCAGACGACGAGGCATCAAAAAGAGAGAACCTCCGCGAATTATTGGAGCCCTTCGAAAAATCCCAAATTATTGACCTAATTAAGCAGGCCGCCGCGAAGGACCCCAAAATCCTCCGTGAAATCATCCAAAAGGCGGATTCCGACCCCGCACACCGCAAAATCTTCATATACAGACTCGGTTGGGACGCCACCTCCGAGCAGCTTCTCCAAACATTCAGGCCCTTCGGTGAAATCGAGGAGAGCAAGCTGATTACTGATAAAGTTACAGGTCGAGCTAAAGGTTACGCATTCGTGATGTTCAAAACTCGATCTGCTGCAAAAAAAGCTCTGAAAGTTTCTCAGAAGAAGATTGGTAGCAGGACCGTCACGTGCCAGCTGGCGGCTGTGGGGCCCCCTGCCGGAACGGAGGTGGCTGAGGGTGGAAGCCGGAAGATGTACGTGGCAAAAGTGGCGCCACATGTGAGTCCTGAAAAGCTTAAAGCGTTTTTCGGCAGCTTTGGTGAGCTTGAAGAAGGACCAATAGGTACGGATCCTGCTACCGATAAATTTAAAGGCTTTGCTATTATTACTTACAAATCAACCGAAGGGTTTAAGAAGGCTATGGAGGAACCAATTAAGGTGTTTGAGAATTGTCAATTGCAGTGCAAGAAGTTTGTGGAGAATTATAATAACAATGCATCAGGGCAAACTAGTGTTACTAGTAAAAACCCTGCTGTTGCTGATGTTAATTACTTTAGTTTGGGGATGAATACTGGAATGTTGGGAGCTAATTTGAATGCAAACGGGCTTTTGATGGAGCAGAATGCTTTGCTAGCAGCAGGGTACAATCCTGCTAGTGTAGCTGCAGGGTATAATCCTGCTGGTGTAGCAGCGGGTTATAACCCTGCTGGTTTAGGAGCTTCTGGATTGAGTGGTAACTATGGGATAAATAGCCTAAGCACTGGGGTTATGGGGAACTATGGGTCTCAAGCAGCTTTGCACGGATTAGGAGCCTTTCAGAATGCCCAAACGGGGTTATCCTTGATAGGGACAGTTGGAACGGCGACCACAGCAACTAGGGCTCCTACAAGTGGTGTATCCACATCTACAGCGTTCCCCTCGTATATCTATCGCTAGGCAAGTTATTTCAGATTACACAGTTTGTTTTCTTGTAAGAGTATGTTGTTGGTTGTAACACTTTTGTTTTTCTGGTATTGGCTCTCTCTGCTTGTTTAAGACTTGTGATACTCTTTATGCAGCATAAATAGCAGTTTCAGTCTTAGAACTAATGAGCAAGCATGTGTTTTTGTGAAGTTTCAGTTATTGTTTACTTCAAGTGAGCTTGTTTGTTTGTGTATTTATATATCTGCTGCGAGCCTGCGATTGTCTTTTTGAATTTGCTATTGGTAGCGGTGAAACCTACTGCAGTTTCGAATGGATACTGTTGTCAAATTGTTATTTTGTCTTTTTTTTTTACCCTCTTTTGATTTTGTACTTACGATCCTCAGTCACAGTTCACTTTAAATTATTTTCGTTTTCATTTTTTTGGATAAGAATAATTTTACTTGGGGGTGCTTCGTTTGAAGGGTTATGGGGTGAGGCATGGCAATCAAATTCATAGTGTGCTTTTGGAATTACACTACTATGACTTTGATTTCCAAAATCTAAAGAATCCACCATACTTCACCCATTTGAGAGGTATAGGCATGATTCCGCACCATTTCCATACACTCTTATTTGTCATACCATTCCTTATAATTTTTCCTCACCCATTAGAGATGCTTGGATTAGCACTTTAGAGTATAAGGAATGGGCATGGAATTAAATAAATTGTATGGATGTTCCGGTTAGACCGTGCTTATCCAGTATGAATACATCGGAAAGTGGGATTTCGTTGGAGTAAATAGATGTCTTGAACAATTCTTGGAATGAACATTATACTTGCCAATCGTTTTTTATGTGTTATGTTGAGAAATGTCTTGACTGATTTAAACATTATGTTTGCTCATTTCTTTTGTTTTCTCTGCATTATATTCAGTTAGAAAATTTGAATGCCAAAGGCCTTTTGGCACGGTTTCTAGAACAGAGGGAAGGAATTGTTCGTTGTTATTAATGGGATGCAACTTTAGAGAACCTGGTTTGAGCAAAATCTATACATAGTTTCCCCCCAATTTTTCACCATGCAGCTTGCAAAATCTTCCCTCTCTTCCATCACCGTTGCTTATCTCCTTAACATAAAGACCTTTAAGTTCGTATAGATTCATGTTATGCAATCTTATTTGTTTTCTGTATTGAGCTCAATTTTGGACCATGAATCCTATTTCCTTTGTGCTAAAATTTGTATTATGCACGTATGAATTTCTTTGGCCATTTGTGGATTCTTGTGAGCCTGTTACAAGTTCATTGACTATCTAGAATCATTTGACATCCTTGTATTTTATAATTTGGTCGTCGAGTATTATTCATGTGAATAAGGTCTATACATGAATTCTATCATTATTGTGTCATGTGTGCAAAAAATATTACTATTATGCACAAAAAATTTCACCGTTTAAAAATATGACACATTTTTTAACAATGACAGTTTTTGTGCATAAGAACAATAATTTTTAACAGTGATATTAAAAAAATCGAGTTCGCGGTGAACTCGAGTTCATACAAGATTTTGTCTTCGGTGACCTTATGCCCTACATCATAGAGTATTAACATGATTGTCTCCCTTAAAAGAACTTTTGAACGGCGTTACGGTTCTAAAACAACATTCGTTACTTATAACTTTTATACTTGGAACACTTGTAAATTTGTCTCATCACTAATGTCCGACTGTTTTTTTTATATTTTATTGGATAATGACTACACTATGCAAATATATAGTAGTATAATTTTAACTTGGTACGTATATGACACGATATGGAAGTGCAACGTGCTTATAAATTCGTCTGAAGCCCATAAAAATAATTGAGAACCTACCAATTCAGGTCTAATAGATGCACTCACACACTATCAATATGGAACTTGAAATGTAAGATGTATTTATGTATAATTTACTCCCCGTCCACCAATATTATGCACGTTTGATTTTTACACGCGTTTTACGAACAAATTTTGTATTAGTAATTAAAATGACAAAATGACTTTTAACGGGGGTATGATAGATAAGGAGTCAAATAGCAAACTAATACAATATTTTGTAAAATATACGGTTGCAACAACTTGATATATACAAGTGTTCGTGAAGACCTATTTATTAGCTAGTTGCAAAAGGAAAACTTGTATGAGACAACCGCATACATCATATGAATTACAAATCAACACTCACTTAAAATATATATATATATATATATATATATATATATATAGTGACGGACCTACCTTGACCCCAGGGGGTCACTGGGCCCCCCTGACCCCACTTGAATTTTATATATATATATACTTATAATTAAGATACACTGTATTTGGCATAGCCTCATAAGAAGACGAAAATATAAATTGTGTATTAACGCCTAATATTTTGGAAGAATGAGTATTATTTGTGTTATAGATTATACCCTATATCATGTATAAAAACTATCTCATACGAATGTCATCTCCTTTTTAAACAAAATATTATGTTCATCATGTTCATTGCACACACCATTATTACTAATCCTTGTAAAAAATCAACACTCTATAAATAAAATGTTGATTTTTTAGGTGAGAAAAGGGGTAACAAAATAGAGAAAGAATATGTATAATTCACATTTTCAATATACATATAAATGTATTCGACTCTGTTAATATAAAGATGTTTAGTCCAAATAATTTTTAAAAATATAAAAAATTCTAAAAAGTTTAAATTAGCTTTATGTTATAAATTGGGCCCCCTCGGTAAATTTTTTTTGTTAAATCATTTGTATATATATATATTAAAACGTCATATTCAAGTTATGTTTCATCTCATATGAATTACAAATCAACACTTATTTTAAAATAAAATAAAAATTAAAGCGTCATATTCAAATTATATTTGAACTCATATAAATTACAAATCAACCGTTACTTTTTTAAAAAGGGGGAGTTACTATTAGGTACCATTTATAGAGAGACATTACTATAAGATACTACTGATTTTAAGACTTACTACTAGGTGCAAAAAAATAGATTGAAAATACATAAGTACCCTTAAATACTCTAAGAAATAATTGGACTTCCTGAATTTATTTTAAGTAACAATGAAATAGTAAATCATGGTTAAATAAATGGAAATTGACATTTTTTATCTCATTAATGCAATATCACCTACCTAAGAGCCTGTTTGGGTGAGCTCATAAGCTCCTCAAAATATCTTATAAGATGATTAAAAGCTATAAGTTCATTACATTTGTTTGGCCAAAAAAAATTTACAACATTTTATAAGATGTTAAAATAAGCTCTTTGGTGCTTATAAGTTCTAAAATAAAAAGTTAGATAATCTAAATTTATTTTTTTTAGAACTTATAAGATACCCCTAAATTACCGAAATATCCTCATATCTTGTTTATTTTCACCGTGAATATACCATCAAAATATCAGCCTTCTCTCTCATCTCATATACTATCTCTCTCTCATTGAATTTCTCTCTCTCTCATCAATCCCTCCCATGAATCACACTCTCTCCCTCGTCTTCATGAGCAATCGAAAATAATAGTTGGATCTCTCTAATCGAATCGCCCTTTCTCTCTCAGAGTGTTTGAGTTTTTGGTTCGAAGATTCAAATCATAGCTCGTCGGATCGTTAGAATGTAAGTAAGCGTTTTGCCCTAATATTTATTTTTCCTATACAATGTTGTAGTTTTTTCGTTTATTTTTGTTGAATTAGAGCGATTCTTCTTCAGTTCTCGAAGGAAATTTGGCAATTTTATTTTTGTGTGATTTTTTGCTGCTCTTAGCTACATGTATGGATGTAACTGAAAGGGATTTGAATTGTGGCGTGGATTTAAAAAATGCAATTAGCAGGCTCTTGATAGAGCAGTGTTAACAGAGTAGTCTAAACAGAGTTCCATTTCCAATTTGGCATGTTGATTTACTAAATTCCTGTTTCCTGTGGTTTGCATTTTGTTGCTTGAACCCAGCGTTCTCAAAATTAGTTCTGAGTCCAATTGTTTCGAGTTCCTAGTGCTTTATCCCTTGTACCAAAAATGTTTATGCCCCTGACATAATATTTTTTGTTACTAAGTGGCTTAGCCTACGTAATTCCACAAGTTCAAATGGAATCTTAGAATTGAACTACCTATATTTCCATGCATAATGGCCCATCACTTGAAATTAATGTTCGACTTTACATGTAGACCAGTACGCTTATAATCTCCTATCGTATTTGCTGAGCTGGAGCTCTTCTGTTGAATTTTGTTCCTATTATCTAACTGAGTAAAATAAAAGTGGTCTATAATAGCATGTAATTAGATGAATCTTTGTTGCTTTTTGTAGATAAAGATTCTTCTAATTTGAGTGTTCATATTACTTGATTAATAATTTATTCCAACTCGTTTTCCATATCAATTCCCAGACCATATCAATGTGCATAAATTACTTTCTATGTTCATCAACTTTAGATGAAGATGGCAGTTTGATATTTCTTGAACAATACTGATTTTTAATTGTCCTCCATGCATGCGTGTATTTGATTTATTTTCCCACACTCTAACTAGAATTCTGCATTAATGATGTCAGTCAAATGTTCTTTAGAAGATGAATGGTGTGTATATGTGAAAGTTTAGCAACAAATACTAACAAGAATTATCATTTAAACTGCAAATGGCTTTTAGTTTCTGAAAATCAGTGGGTAGTTTTCACTTCTTCAGGGAACATCATTTTGTTCATGAATATGTATTAGATCATTTTGTTCTGACTCTTATGTTGCTGCTGAATAATTCAATTTATTACTATAAGTTGTTTCAAGCTGTCAAAGCTAATTCTGGGATTTTGCTTTTAGCTGTTGTAAGTTCTTGTGTTTTTTATTGTGAAAATCAGTTTAGGATATATATTTTTGATATGTTCATAATAAATTTTAGATGGAGAATCAAGGTAAAGAAGTTATAGTAATCCAGCAAAATACGTCTTCGGGCAAGAGCATTACAAAAAATGGTACTAAAACCAAACAAGCAGCTGAAGGACTGTCCTCTGCAAAGTGGGATGTATATCTAAATCGTATGCTTGTCCAATCGTGTGTGGAGGAAATTGGAAAAGGTAATAGGCCAAACAGCCACTTCAACACCAATGGGTGGAATAATCTTATAAAGAGGTTCAATCAATTGACTGGAAGAAACTATGTCTACAAACAAATACGTAATCATTGGGACTCGATGAAGAAAGAGTGGTCATTATTTAAGAAACTAATGCACAACTCGACTGGAATTGGTTGGGATCCCTTGAAGAACTCAATTGATGCTTCAAATGAGTGGTGGGATAATAAAATAAAAGTAATGTGATGCACTTATAAACTCTTATTTTACTTTATTTGACTTATTCGATCTTATATTGATTTGATATACTTATATTTGCAGGAAAATGCAGAGTATAAGAAGTTTAAGAACAAGGATTTGTCATTAATTTGGTTTGAATATGATAGACTATTTGCTGATGTTGCTGCCACCGGAGAAATTGTGTTGAACGCACTTTCGGAGTTTGGAAAGCAAAATGGAATATTTTGGCTGATATGCCTTATTTTCATATTGATACACAAAGAGAAATTGTGTTAGCAACTATGTCTATCCACAATTACATAAGGAAAAAAAATGTTCTAGACAAGGCTTTTGAGATAGCAGAGAACGAAAATTATGAGCCAAATGTTGAGCATGTTGGAGCATCTGTGGAAGCTTCCAATGTAGAAGATGCAAGTAGTCGTCAGAGTCACCAGAATATCTATTGGATGGCAGTGCGGATTCAATTGCGGCGGAGGTTGCTAGGCAAAATTTGTAGACTCGGGTTCGATTGCTAGGTGATGGGAAAAAAATCAGATTTGTATTTGTTGAATTTTAGATTTAAAATTTTGTGTTGAAGCAATTTTAGATAATTTTTTTCAGCAATCAGGGTTATTCAGCAACTTTTAATATTTTTCCAGCAATTATTATAGCATTTTGGGATTATTCAGCAATTTTAAATATTTTTCCAGAAATTTCATATTTTTTTAGGCATTTTGGAATTATTCAGCAATTTTAAATATTTTTTGCAATTATTTTTTTATTCAGCAATTTAAAAAAAATCCAGAAATTTCAGATTTTTTATAGCATTTTAGGATTATTTAACAGTTTTAAAATATTATTCCAGCAATTTCAAATTTTTTTTACAGTATATTTGAATTATTCAGCAATATATAAAAAAAAATCATAAAGAAATTCGCATGTATATTTCTTATAATTATTAATGCATTATTTTATTATATGAGTATAAAATGTTATTGAAATAAAAATTAATGCAGGTATAGAACAAGAGTGAATGAATCATAAATGATAGAATCCAAATTATGTCCTTTTTCGTTATTACAGTGATAAAAAGAGCTTATAATGCCAAACACTTTACAATTTTATACCATCTTATAAGATTACATTAGAACTTATAAGTTGTATTAACCAAACACTTTACCATTTTATAAACTACTTAAAAATTTCATCTTATAAACTCTTAAAACAACTTATAAAATGTTAGAGCTTATAAGATGTTTAAAAATAAAACTACCAAACCCATTATCTCTCATTCAATAATATGTTAAATTATATTAGTAGTCATAGTTATAATAATATTTTTTAAATCTTACACTTTTTTAAATCTTACACTTTTCTGCACCCCATATTTTAGTAATTTTATATTTTAAATTTTTTAATTGTATGTCCTTGCATTTAATTAATTTTTAGCCCAATTTTTTTTTCAATTATTTATTCTTTTATTTAATTAATATTTTTTTTAGTAGCAAAAATTCAGCCCAAAAAAATTACATATTCAAAACTATTTTACACACTCGTAAAAAATTCTTCACACCCCATTTTTTTAATCATCTTTCTTTTTTTTTTAATTAATTTATTTTTAGTAATTAAATATTTGCCCAAAATAATTATATATTTATGTATGTATTAAATTGTATATTCTTAGCCTTTTGCACACCCGTAAAAAATTCTACACAACACTTTTTTTTTTAATTATCTGTCATTTTATTTAAAAATTTTGCACACACCAAAATTCTATGCACCCGTAAAAAAATTATGTACACCCGTAAAAAAAGAATATTTGCACACCCGTAAAAATTTCTGCACACTTGTAAAAAATTCTGCACACCCAAATTTTTTTTTAATCATCTGTCCATTTATTTAATTATTTTTTAAGTAATAAAATATTATATATATATTAAATTGTATATTTTAACCATTTTGCAAAAAAAATCACATCATCTGCAAATGTTAACTAAAATAAACCAGATCCAAAATTACATCAATAAAATAAAAATTATCTTGATGATCCCTTCATGTCCATTATCCTCCAGGTCCAGGTCATTAACATCTTCATCAATTAGTCCATATATAACCAAGTTCAGAAACTATTTCATGATCCAAGGCATCAAGCCTCAACTGCAAAGGAAAAATCAAATAGGCTTATCAGCTCGAGGAAGACATAAAAACACCCTCAAAATATGGTGTTATTAATTCTCTATCTATCCCACTTTTAACTTTGCGCACCCACACACCTGACACCCCTCCTCTTCAAATCTGCACACACACCTCCTCTGCGAACACACAACACACACCCCTCCTCTTCAAATATGCACACGCACACACCTCCTCTCAAACCTAATTTTGTAGGTGTGTAGGTTCGAGGTTGGGTGTATGTGCAGGTTTAAGTGTGTGTGTGGATTGGGGTGGGGGGTGGGGGGCCGGAATAATTGAGAAATGAGGGAGAGAGGTGGGGATTGGGAATGTAATCTAATTTTGTTGGGGGTGGGGACCGAGGGTTATTATTGAGGGTACTTTTGAGTATGGATTGCACCTCCGAGTAAGACCAAAAATTGATGACACCTTAGAGCAAGAGTGATCTATATATAATAATACTTTAAAGCAATTTTCCCTTATAAAAGAATTAAAACATCATATTCAAATTATATTTTATCTCGTTGTGAGTCCGTCTCACGTAATATGCCTTTTTAGACTTTGAATGATAGAGTAGTTAATGATGCTCCCTGCGTCCCACTCTTATTTGATTATTTGTTAAAAAGGGGTGTCTCAATCTTAATTGATCATTTCAATTAATACCAATAAAATAATATTTTTCTTTTATCTCAATATTAAATCCTATGCTATTATTTTTGGGTGGGTCTCATGTGCACCATCGTGCACTCATAGTGCATTTTAGAAGCGTGCAACTATACAAAATAAAACATGCAACTATTCTAAACAGAAGCATACAACTATGTTCTCATATTAACAGTTGCACTTTTCTGTGTAAATAAGTCGCATTTTTCAGCATAACAAGTTGCGCGCTTCTAATATTCATTATAAGTGCACAGTGCACTCGAGTGCATACAAGACCTAGCCATTATTTTTTCCACACGAAAGTCAATATTATCTCATTTATTTTACACAAATATCGTTAAAAATAATTATATACCTTTTTTAATAATAATAAAAAAACTCATATAATAAAACTCATGCAAATAATAAATGTTCAAATAAAAATGGAACGAATTGAGTAATATATAAAATTGGATTATACTACGTGTGTGTGATTAATGATAATAATTATATATAATATAAAATAAAATAAAATTGAGAGGATACAATTTATCAGGTACACTTGCATTAGACGGTCTCACGGTGAGACGGGACATAAGTTGGACAATGACGCTTTAACACTTTAGAAGAGGTAGTGTGATTTGTGCTAAATTGTACCCCGTCTCATGCACGAGACCGTCTCATACGAGTGTTTGTCAAAATTTATTGGGACGAGATGAAAATGTACTTTGAAGCAATGTTTTTAAAACCGAACCGGACCGGCCGGGTTAACCGGGAACCGGTCACGGTGTCGGTCCGGTTTTTACATTACACCGAGTCATGATTGAAATGGTGGGAACCGGCTATAAACCGGGGTAAACAGGTGACCCGGCGAATCAGTTTACCCGGTTTTTATATAAATTTTTTTATTTAAAATAAAATACACCAAATAATGGTAATAGCAAGATTCGAACCCTAAACCAAATGCAATGATAAAGAAACAATCTCCCATTAGGCTACAAATGACTCATTGATTTGTAAGGCCATGAAATATATCTCTATGTACATATGAATTATTATATTTAAACATATATATTATTACAAAGGATTAGTTTGTGAATTATTTTTGTTTTAATAAATTTCATAGTATTTAGTTAAACTATACTAAAAGAAATTAAACACAAGTATAATTCATTATGCTATAAAAAGTTAAATTTAAATGGATACGTATTTCATTTTGTAAATTTATATACACATATATATATACATTATATCCGAGTCATCCAATTTTTATACAACGGTTCAACCGATCGAACCAATAACTCAATGACCCAATTAATTATTCGGTTCAACGACCGGGGTTTAAAAACATTGTTTGAAGTAATCACAAGTGAATGCTTATGACAAAAGAAATCAAATAAATCTGGACTTTTGTAACAAATGGAGAGAATTCACTTATGTTATATTGATTCGACTTGGTCTTGACCAAAATATTGAAGCCCACAATGGTCCAAGTCCAACCCGAAAAATGAAATTATTGGGCCAAAGGTAATTGCGATGAATGGGCTTATTTTCTAAACCCTAAAGCCCACTGATTTCCCAATTTATATACTCTTCCTTCACAGCTAGGGTTTCAGTCACACACTCAGCCACTCGCCTCTCATTTTCTCGCAGGTACAATCTCCAAGCGCTAAACCATGGCTGAAAGAGGCGGAGACAGGGGCGGTTTCGGGCGTGGATTCGGCGGCCGTGGTCGCGGAGGCGACAGAGGAGGCCGTGGGCGCGGCGGTCGCCGCCCCCGCCGTGAAACAGAGGAGGAGAAATGGGTTCCAGTCACGAAGCTCGGCCGTTTGGTCAGGGATGGCAAAATCAAATCCTTAGAGCAAATCTACCTCCACTCTCTCCCAATTAAGGAGCACCAGATCATCGATTTACTAGTCGGACCGTCCCTGAAGGATGAGGTTATGAAAATCATGCCGGTCCAGAAGCAGACCCGCGCCGGTCAGAGGACCCGATTCAAGGCGTTTGTGGTGGTCGGCGATAGCAACGGCCACGTCGGATTGGGGGTGAAGTGTTCGAAGGAAGTTGCGACTGCCATTCGTGGCGCTATCATTTTGGCGAAACTGTCTGTGATTCCGGTGAGGAGAGGGTATTGGGGGAACAAGATTGGAAAGCCGCATACTGTGCCTTGCAAGGTTACTGGTAAATGTGGATCTGTTACTGTGCGTATGGTGCCTGCTCCCCGTGGTTCTGGAATTGTTGCTGCGCGTGTGCCTAAGAAGGTACTCCAGTTTGCTGGAATTGATGATGTGTTCACTTCATCCCGTGGATCCACCAAGACTCTTGGCAACTTTGTGAAGGTCGAAATTTTACAGCTTTACGTTAATATTTATATTGTTGTGGATATTTGTTTATCTTTTTTTAAAATGATTGGTATTTGTTCATCTTGTATTGTGTGGAATTGTGATTGTTTTTTATTCGTTGCAAAAGTATGTTGGTGAAATTTAACTACGAGTTAAACCATATATGCTTTCTTAATATGATACTATTGCATTAACCTTTCCTGATTGTTCACCTTTTGTTGTGCCCAATTTAGCATAAGATGCAATATGATGTTAATTATTTCATAATGCCTTTCCGTTTTGATAACACAAGTTATGATTTAGTATATTCTAGGGTCCATGATTTAGTGTTTTCTGTTGATTAATTGTGCAATGGTAATTAGATGATTATTAGACCAAGATGCAATTACTTTTTTTGCTCTCAACCTAGTGTTTTCGTCTGTGCGACATTGTATGATAATAGGATATCAGTACATAGTTAATAATTAGTTAGGTCTCATTATGTGATTGGATTAGTATCCTGATGATTCCTAGTGTTCTTGAAATGCATATCAGATGATTGAGTGAAATTCTTAAATTTAATTGCTTAGATTATATCCATTGAGAAACACGAGCCCATTAGCTGATGATTTAGTCATATATTGTTAAGTTGTTCCCATTACTTACTGTGTTTTTTTTTTTTTTGTTCAACCCCACCCCAAATGGTTTCATTGACCTTTATCATAGTTGTATTTACTCATTCAAAATTTTTGTGTGCAGGCAACGTTTGATTGTTTGCTCAAGACCTATGGCTTTTTAACCCCAGACTTCTGGAGAGAGACCAGATTCACCAAGTCTCCTTTCCAGGAGTACACTGACCTGCTTGCAAAGCCAACTGGTAAGATCGTCCATGTGGTAGAAGATTTAGAAGCATGAGCCACACTGCTATTATGATATAGATTACTAGTTCAAATTTTGTCGTTTGCTTTTATGGATTGTTAAATTTTCGTTTCATGGCAGAACTGTTGTGTTTATCCAAATTTGGATTCAATACTCTTTTCTCTTATTATTGTGCAAGGATTTTGTTTCATGAATTTATCTTCTCTTATATTTATATGTCTGGGACTAAACTGATGATTAGTTCTTCTTTAACCTAAGACCCAAGTATTTGTGTGTGATTTGAGAGAATTCCTTGTATGGTTATTTGATGTTCCTGTCTTCATTTATTTTGCTGTTATTTTGGTTATGAAGCATGCTTTTCAGCTCCACAAGCATGGAGTTCTTTTCCCCTGGAAAATGATATAAATCTCAGAATTCCTTTTTGTCAAAGGAATACTAAATTTGTTATTATCTTTTATATATTTAGTTTCTTCTTGATATTATTTGTACAAATAAAACATTAAATAGATTATGTTTGCAATTTTTGGCATGAATGATTTCATTGCTCGACTGTCGTTAGTAGGGTGGTACACTTCACAAATATCAGTCACTAATTTAAATGCATGCCAAGGTAGGTTTCTAAACATGCTCAAAATATGGTCTAGTATAGTTTATTGTATTTTATCAAATTTCTTGTACTTACCATAGATGTGTGTTACTGGTACAATGGTTTTCCTTTAGTTTGTACAAAAGGTATTAGTTTGATTAGCTGGTACGTTAAAATGTATTAGTTGTTTTGCTTTATGGTCATAGTAACAAACCAGATGTTCTAATACTTGCTAATTAAATACCATGTCAGTTTCTTGAGGGTTGGTAAAAAGCTTGTACGTCGTATTTAATGGGCTTAATTCGAATCTTAAATCTTATATCCCCTTCTATAAAAGCTAAATGTCAGGTTCTTTTAAGGAAAGTTAATGTGGGCTGTTTGGAAATGTTCATTTCAATTTAAATCCCGGGTTCTTGTAAATAGACCATCTTATAGAAAAAATGGGCTCCCATAACCAAACCATTTTAGAGCTCTATTAAACTCTTTGATTGATTAAAATCATTTGTTGAAAGTCAAAATAAAATATTGAGTCTTTTACGCGAATACCAAGTCATAAAAAATAGGCATAATGTATTAAAAGACTCCTAAACTACTAATTTTTATTGTAAAAGGTCTTTGAACTAATTTGTCCTTTAATTTTTTTCTTGTTTCATTAGGCCTTTAGTAACAGAATTTCATGGACTTTGCTAAAATATGATGTATATGTCAAATTTCAATGCTATTGTATCCACGTCAAACCGCAATTGTATAGTTTAAAGATTTTCTAAAATAAAAAAATAGTTTATCTGCCTTATGAAATAAAATTTTATAGTTTAAGGACTTTTCAAAATAAAAAATAATATAGAATCCTTTTGTAATAAAAAACGATAGTTTAGTGGCTTTTGATGTATAATACCTACAAAATAAGATTCTCTTGTAATGAATTGAATGCAAGTTTATCCATGTCATGCAATAAGATCTGTGAACACAATCTTACCTTCGTTTGTAGATTTACTAATAAATGCAAGACTTCATTACATTTATATCTCCATATATGTTTTGTGTTAATCCAAATTAAAAAGAGACGTGTTTTGCAAAAAGTTGGTATTATGTAAAATAGTTTTATCGTGCTAATTGGTTTGTAATTATTAATTAGTAATATTTTTCAATAGACAAAAACTCATATGAGACGGTCTCATACATGAGACGGAGTATAAATTAGTACAAATCACTCACACCTCTCCCAAAGTGTTAAAACGTCAATGCTCAAATTATACTTTGTCTTGCCGTGAGACCGTCTCAAGCAAGTGTACCTATTTTCAATAAAATAACAATAATTTTTTTAAATACACAAAATACAAGTCAATTACGTTGCGACACCTATATACACAAAACTTATCCTTGATAAATTGGATAAAAGAACACTCATAACTTTTGGAATTCTGGTTAAAAAACATTATTTTCAAACACAATTTGTTGCAACAAGATGTGCTTGCAAAAAAAAACAGAAAAATCCTTTTTTTTTTAACAAACGTGATAATATGGCATTTTCAAACCCTCTTAAGTAATTAGTTAAATTTAATAATGAGAAGCAGTCACACATAGACCAATACAAAATTGAAATTGTTTGAAACTAATTATTATTTTTTAAAAATAATGTAATTTTATGGAGTTTTTATCAATTCAGAGCTTGTTTTTTTTTTTATCAATTTTAATGAGTTATTTGATTTTTTTTTTGGAAATAATTTATTGGAAATTGTCATTATTTTGTCCGTACATACTGGATTAGTGTATATTAATGTTTCAAATCAAAAAGGGGAAATTTAGTAAATCTATCAATTTAAGACCTGAAAGATTTTTCCTATCGATTCAAGACCTAAAAAATAGAAAACTAGGGTCTGAAAGATAGAAACTGTCAATTCGAGGCTTACACATTATAAGGTCATGTTTGACACTAAACCCTAAATCATGAACACTAAGCCCTGAACACATGAAGCCTAAACCCTAAAACATGAACCCTAAACCCTAAAAAAAAAAAATGAAATAAAGACATAAAATATAAGTGTCAAACATGACCTTAAAATGTGTGAGCTTCAAATTGATAGTATCTATCTTTCAGGCTTTGGATTGATAGTTTTCTATCTTTCAGACTTTGAATCGATAGGAAAAATCTTTAAGGTTTTAAATTGATAGTTTTGTCAGGCTTTGAATCGATAGGAAAAATCTTTAAGGTTTTAAATTGATAGTTTTGTCATCTTTCAAATCCTGAATTGATATTTTTCCTAATTTATTTGTCATTTTAACATTATGTATTCCTCGTGATAACTCGGTGTTTTAGGAGAGCATTTACCCTAGATTACAACATAATTATACATTTTAAAAACACTTTGTTATAAAATATTACTTACGTTAATTTTGAAATAACAAATTAAATTTTCCTTTTAGGAGTACTACTAACAAGAAACATTTTTTAAAAATAAATAAATTCACATTATCTTTTTAGAGTACAATTAATCACAAACACCCTTTTAATTTCAATTTCGGCAAAAACACTTAATTATCAAATTACTTACATTAATTTTTAAAAATAGATAAATTTAAATTAGTCACAATTAATCACAAACTTCCTTTTAGTTTCGATAAAAAAACTCTTTATTACCAAATATTACTTACGTTAATTTTTTTAAAGAATCAATTTAATTACCTTGTAAGAGTACAATTAAAAACGCCTTATTATCAAATATTACTTACGCTAATTTCTTTAAAAAATCAATTTTAGTTACCTTTTATCCGTACAACTAGTCACAAACACCCTTTTAAATTCGGCAAAAACACTTTATTTTGAAATATTACTTACATTTTTTTTTTTTTAAAGAATCAATTTTAGTTACCTTTGTGTAGGGTTCACTTAATCACAAACACCCTTTTAATTTTAGCAGAAACACCTTATTATCAAATATTACTCATGCTAATTTTTTTAAAGAATCAATTTTAGTCACCTTTTATCCGTACAACTAATTACAAACACCCTTTTAATTTCGGCAAAAATACTTTATTTTAAAATATTACTTACGTTAATTTTTTTATAATCAATTTTAGTTACCTTTGCAGGGTACACTTAATCACAAACACCCTTTTAATTTAGGCAAAAATACTTTATTATCAAACATTACTTGAGTTAATTTTTATAAAATCAATTTTGTAGAGTACAATTAACCACAAACACCCTTTTAATTTTGGCAAAAACCCATTATTATCGAGCATTACTTACGTTAATTAAAAAAAAAAAAGAATTACCTTTCTAGAAAAAGAATCCTTTTAATCAAGGCAAAAACACTTTATTATCAAATATCACTTACATTAATTTTTCAAAAAAACAAATTGAGATTTCCTTTTTAGGGGTACAATCAATCACAACCCAGTCAAACACCCTTTAGTTTCCTTACAAAAAATCAGTTTAAATCATTTATTTTCAAATTGTACCTAACAATACCCATTATTAATTCTTAATTTCCCAAAAAGAATAATTAAAATTACTGTATTATTATTAGTAGATTAGATTAGATGAATCCTATAAATTAAATAAAAAGTGTGTTTTTCTATTCCAACTTTCACTCTGCTTTCCATCATTTCACCAGAGAAGTAAAACAAGTCTCGAAACCAAAACGGAAAACAAGAGAAACAGGCACAAGTACCGGTATCAAAGAATTTATATAAAACACAATTGCTTCGATTTCCCATTCTTTCCCCCAAATTATGACTACTAATTTATGTGCATTTCGTTCCAACTTTTTCAATGGATACATACTTACATTGGTGTTATACTTTTAAGTAGTTCAATGTTTTCTATTCTGAATATATGTAATTAGGAAGTCATTTCAATGTAGAGTGAAAAAAGAATGTATCTTGATTTCTGAGTCTGATATATGATTTTTGTTCGTTTTCACACTAGGGATTCTGAGCTCAGTTTCTGGTTTTTTTTTTTTTTTTTTTGTTCTGTTGTAGAGCCGTGGCTGCATGGACGCTGAAATATCACTTCAAGGATCTCTTGCTTTCTAGAATTATCCTATTTCTACCGGTAAATCTGTTTATCACCTCATTTTTACTTTGATTTCTCGAATTTCCATGCATTTGGTTCGATTTGATGAGGTTATGTTTTGTGGGTTGCCCAAAATTTGATCTTTATTGCATTTCTGTGATTGATACTTTCTTCAATTTGATGGGATTTTGTCCTTCTGTGTTTAGAATAGATTGAATGGTGCAATTCATGCTTTGCTTTGGGTTTAGGGCTTTGTTAGCTGCTGTTAGTTAGGGCTCATTGGCATTGATTTTGGAAAAGCTGAATTTAGGCTGTGAGTGTAGAAGGAAGTGGTTGAAAGAGGGAGATAGGATAGCATAACATAAGCTGTTGAATGGTTGCTCAGAAAATGGGATCTCAAGGGGGTGGTATTGATAACAGCAACCGGGAGACCCAAATTCCGGACCAAGACCCAGTATCGAACCCGTTAGCTAGGCAAGGATCATTGTACAACCTCACTTTTGATGAGGTGCAGAGTCAATTGGGTGACTTGACAAAACCCCTCGGTAGTATGAATCTGGATGAGCTTCTCAAGACTGTGTGGAGTGTTGACGCTATTAATCAAGCAACGGTAGGCATTGATGATGAGCTTTCTAGCCAGTCGTTGAATCAACATATGCTGTCTATGGATCTCAGCAAGAAGACGGTTGAGGAACTGTGGCAGGGCATTCAGCAGGGGGAGAAACGGGGTAGTAATCTTGATAGGAAAACGACTCTGGGTGAAATGACATTGGAGGACTTCTTGGTTAAGGCAGGGGTGGTTGCTGAGTCAACCCCAGGGAAGAAGATTTTGGGTTCGGGCTCGGGTGGGGGTCCGATACAACGGGAATCCCCCATCATGCTCAGTGGATGAATTACCAGATTCCGTCGATGCATTCTCAGCCGCAACAGCTGCCTGTTTTCATGCAAGTTCAGCAGCCTATTCCTCTTGGTGGAAACCCTATGATGGAGGCTGGTTATCCGGATACACGAATAAGCATGTCTTCGCCCCCTCTAATGGGTACTTTGTCAGACACACAGACACCTGGTAGAAAACGGGTTGCTCCTGGGGATATAGCTGAAAGGAGTGTTGAAAGAAGGCAGAAGAGGATGATCAAGAACAGAGAATCTGCAGCCAGATCACGAGCAAGGAAGCAGGTGGTTTTTTGTTTAAAGAATTTGGTGTATGGAGATTGTTTTCTTTAATAGTTGGCATGTGTTAAGTGATTTGATCTGCAGGCTTACACACATGAGCTGGAGAACAAGGTTTCACGTCTGGAAGAGGAGATTGAAAGACTCAAGAGACTGCAGGTTTGCTTCTTCATCTTTATACTTAAAGTTTTGATATGCCTTATTATATTTGTATTAAATTGAAATCTGCTTCGTGCCTGAGAATATGCATGGTGCTCTTTCAGCTTGGAATGATTTGGACATATTTTTTGTGTTTTTCTTGAAATATTTTGGTTCTTGTCTGACTTTGTAGGCTACTGATTTGTTGTCTTTGGTTGAATCTCTCTGTTCTTGTAGTATGACAGAATCTTCCACATATTAAAATTATTTCAATTTTGTCTTGTGTTCACCAATGAGGTTCTTATAGGTTTTCTGGAAACTGGTTAATTATTACATTGAATTGATTGCATGATAATGTGTTTCTATTTGATTGTTTCAACACAAGTTGATTTTCTGCAACAGAACAGTGGCACTGAATCATCCAGTTTCCTTATTAGCAATATGAATATTAAAACGTTCGAGTTAATTTGTATAATAATTTTGTCTTGTGTTCACCAATGAGGTTCTTATAGGTTTTCTGGAAACTGGTTAATTATTACTTTGAATTGATTGCATGATAATGTGTTTCTATTTGATTGTTTCAACACAAGTTGATTTTCTGCAACAGAACAGTGGCACTGAATCATCCAGTTTCCTTATTAGCAATATGAATATTAAAACATTCGAGTTAATTTGTATGCATAGTTAGATAGGTGGAACAAACGTTCGAGTTTGTTCACTTGGTCACCATTTTTAGAGCCTATTTTGGTTAAAGAAACAGCTCCGCTGAAATGCAAAGCTCCATTCTATCATAATATTTGGTAGATTCCATCACTCGTTTTACCAGAAGTTAGTGTTGTCAGTTTGCTTGAGACCACATTTTGTGCTGCTCGTGTAATTATCTTCCTAATGTTACCCCAGCCATTGCCATTGAACAAATTATTACTTGCTTTAGTATTGAAATCAGCTCTTTCTGATTGGTTGCTGGGTATTCCAACCCTGTAGATGCTGCTATGTCATAACCTTGATTCTAATTCCTTATCACCTTTGCCAACATTTCCTTCGTTCCATCTCGTCGTATAAGACTGAACTGACCATAGAATATCCTTTGCTTTTGTATTCCGTTTGGTGGAGGATTTAGTATTCAGAGAAATTATCCAGCAAATTTAAGATTCCATCTGAAGGCTGAAATTTCAGGAGAAAGAAAAGCATAAGCATCTGGTATTGGAATGACTTTGATAATACTTTCTCATTTCCAGAACGTCATACTATTAGGCAAATATAAAACTAAATAATAATCTATTCTTTAAGAATCTCCTTTGACATGCTCATATAATACAACAAAAAACAAACTAAGCCTGTACAGATCACATCGCAATAGATACACTTGTTTTTATTTATTTAATTGTCCAAACCATAAAGTGTGACAATGTTTTATGCGAAATGTCAACCTAAGTCGACTCTCCTTCTTATACGGACTTGGGACTGACTACATACAGGCAGATAGAACTGTCTATGCTGGCTGAGTTAATTTTTGAAAAAGAATGAGACACTCCCTTAGCTTCTTTTTTGCCCCTTAAGTTTTGCCTTCATTGATGAATTACTGCTGTTTGTTGCCATTCCAGAAAATTTTGTCATGATTATATCAAACTGTTATCTTAACAATTAGTCTTAGCCTCAGGTAATAAGTTAGAGAAAGTTTGTGTATAACAAGAAGTAGGAAAAAGAGCAAACAAGATTTTCAAAACCCTGATCAAATATCAAACTGTAACATGGCATAATGTAGGCACGAAGTACTCCCCTCACTTGTCGTTTGTGGTGATTGATTCAATAGCCCTTTAAAATCTACGTAGGCGTGAGAATTAACAGATGGCTAGAATGTTGCTGTTATATGATAATTGTTGATGCTAATAGAAGCTTCTTTCCCTGTCTTGTTGCAGGAAGTGGAGAAGGTGTTGCATAGCATCCCACTTCCAGAGCCGAAAAAGTACCAACTAGGGAGAACGAGCTCCGCCCCAATATGAGGATCTGCATTTCGTCGTTTTAAGTTTTGGATGGCCTTCTTGTATCATGTACATTTTTATAGTGTTGACAGACTTGTAACTCTCTGAAGCTACTTATGGTAATTTAAAGCGCCATCAACAAGTTTTGATCCTATCTTATATATGTTTTCTCAGTTCAGGAAAAAATCCATTATGTGAAACCTGCTCACTTGAACACGAGAGAGAGAGAGTATTAAATGAGAATACTCTAAACTTGTTCTGTTTTTTTTTTATCGGGTAAATGGTGATTCGAACCCATAACGTCACGGTATAGATAGTGGTATTCTAACCACTTGAGATATTCCGTTTCATCACTCTAAACTTTGTTCCGCAACTTTGCTCACTAAAATCTAAACGAAAATAGTCAATCAAACATGTTCCTTAACTAGTTTTTTGTACAAGTCTCACGTGAGACTTGTTCACTATAATTGATTTTATATTTATAAGTTTGATCTTTCAGTTATAACAATTAATATTCTTTTATAATGTAAGTTATACCCTTCAATTATTACTATTAATATCTCTATTGCAATATAAATCATACCTTTCAATATTAAGAGAAATACTCTTTTCGCAATAACAAGTCATACCTTTTAGTTATACGACTAATACATTTTAGTAATATAAGTCATACTTCTTAAGTAATTTTGCAGATTTTTTTTTTTTTTTTTTGAAATTTGTTCTTCCTATATTTTGCCTATTTTATTACATCTAGATTCCTTTCTTGTCATTTGAGATCAAATAAGTCTACTTTAATTTTTTAAATAAAATCGGATACTAAAGCCATTCGTTATTCAATTTTATAAAGAATAGAGACTTATTTGATCCTATTAAAACCAAAAAGAGTTTGGCTTGGTCTTGATGCTTGTGTAAGGGGTGTCACAAGACTCATAATAAGATTTTTTAGAAGACGAAACTTGTTATCTTTGAAAAATGCGACTTATTTATTATTATAAAAGTGCAACTATTAATATGAGAACATAGTTGCATGCTTCGCTTTATAATAGTTTCAATGCTTTACGCTTTTGTATAGTTGCACGCTTTACTTTTGTATAGTTGCACGCTTCTAAAATACACTATTTATAAGTCTTGCGGTCTTCCCGGTTATTATGAGACCTACTCAAAGAGTTTAGATGTATAAAAAGATAGTTAAAAACCTATTTAATTCTTGGTAAATTATAAACAGTTCAATTCCTCTGTGTCACTTTTTCGTGTTCCAAAATTATTTCACCTCCGGAATCTTTAACACATGGACCCAGGATTATGGTGGTCTGTTGGATATTTTTTGTCAATTCCACATATTATTAATCTAGATTATGGAATACCCGTTGGATATTTTTTGTCAATTCCACCTATCTTTAATCTAGATTATGGAATACATAATGAAACATCATTTTTGGAACAGACGAATATCTTGGCAATTGTAAATCAATATAACGATGATAAATAAATGTAAATAAACCTAAAATAATTAAGTAAATTTGAAACATATTTATTTATTTTATTATTTCATTTCTTCTTTAAAACCTAGGAATGAATTTAATTAAAAAAATATATAAACCCACGGATCACTCAAACCCCTTTCCTAATTTAACGTAAACACATTTAATTAAATTATATTTCCACTGATTTGAATTAGGGAATTGTTTACTTTTTTTAATAATGAAATACTTAAGAAAAATCAATTCAATCAAGTAAACTCAACATTCATTTTTACGGGTTTTGCGTTATTTTTCTCGATTCTTCTCCCGCTCAACCCTTTCTCTATTTTCCTCTGGGTTTTGGTTCGTTCTTTCTCCGATTTCAGGTATTTTCTCTTTTTTTTTTTTTCGATTGCAGTTTATTTTCTTATTAGCCTCGTTTTCTCCTCTCTGTTAATAAAATTTTCGCTCGTTTTTGTTCTGTTTATGTCACGATTTTAGTTACAACCGTGGCGATTTTGTGAACGATTATCGGTGCTTCAACAACGAAAACGTTCACTCAGGTAGTGTATTTTTTACGTTTTCAACTATTACTCTGTTTTTCCTTTTTAGACTTTTTTCAGGTCGTTCATGTTTTCGTTTTTTTTTTTTCGTAAGGCGTTGTGTCTATCGGTTTATTATCGTATGTGTTTGCTTGATTTTTTTTGTATTTTTTCCAGTTATAAAAACCCTATCTTTTTTATCGAACCCACCCTCGTTCCTTGTGATTAATTTCCTTTTGTTTTCTTAGTGTTCTGGTCTGTGTTTGCTTGATTTTAATTGTACTTTTTTCTAATTTTATAAACCCTAGTTTTTCAATCAACCCCTAGTTCTTTGTAATCTGTTCATTTTTGTGTTTTACTTTGTATTTCTATATGGAGTATATGGATCTGTTGGCCACTTGGCCGACAATATGCCTGGGCTGTTGATCGTTTGATGATACAGTATAGACGTTGTCACTTTGTTTGCATTTCAAGCAACTGAAATATTCTGCATATTTTTACAGAATTGTTTTCCTGCATTGTGTGACTATTTAGTAAATACTTTGTTGTGTTTTTGTTATCTTAAGATTTTAATTGGACATGAGGACAAAACAGTGTGCAACAAAAGATATGGGCCCGAATAGACCGAATAAGAGGAGAAGGAGAGCTGCTATAAATTCTGGTGAGGTTGCTGCAAAGAAGGAAAGGGGACCTTCTAAGAGTTCTGATGATGGTGCTGAAAAGAAGAAAAGGGAACCTTCTAAGAATCCTAGTGATGGTGCTGCAAAGAAGAAACGGAAACATTCCAAGAGTTCTGGTGAAGGAGATTTTGAAAGGTATTAGTTTATGCATTTTTCAGTATTACTTGATATATTATAAAGTATTACTATATTTGTTATAACTGTTTTTGGTGTTTGAATTGTGTTTGTGTAGTACATGTGTTTACTGCTCTTAATAGTGTCAGTTCACATGCTTAGTTATATTAATATATAGTATTAATTCATACATATATTTTGTTCATGCAGTGTTTTTGTTTCACAATGTAGACCCAAAGGGTTACGTAATTTGATTCAATTGCTTAATGATCAACAAAAAGACGATGTCAAAAGCATTGGTTTTGGTGGCATTCTTGAATTGAAGCTGAGCAAGTGTTCTAATCATAAGATGCTACTGTGGTTAGTAGAAAATTTCAATTATAGTAGCTGTATGTTAACCGTTGACAACTATCGTAGCTTTGTCATTACTCCTGATGACATCTATGATGTCCTGATGTTACCGAGAAATGAAGGTGCTCCTATTTTGAAGTATGCACGTCATGAGGAATCTCCTTTGTTAGTCGACTTGATGGATAAATATGGCATAAAGACTGCTGTCCCTCTTAGGGTTTTGTTTGAAGTTTTACGGAATGATTTATCAGCTGGTGGTGATGATTTCAAACGTATATTCGTGCTGTACTGTCTGGACTCCTTTCTAACCCCTTCAAGTAACCGTTTAGTGAGAACACATGTTCTGAAATCTGTTGAGTCCGTTGAAAATATTTCAAAACTTGATTGGTGTAGTTACATTTTGTCTAATCTTCGTGAGTCTGTTAGGTTGTTTCAAACTAGTGCTTCAAAGAATGTTGGGGGTTGCATTCTTCTTCTCCAGATCATCTATTTTCACAGACTAAAGTGGCGGGGGTTTGATGAACCATGCACACTTCCTTTAATCCAGCACTGGACTGATAGGAAAGTGAGTACTAGATGTATTCAGGAAATTCAGGCTGGCAAATATGGTTGTGGGGAGCTGTCTGTTAACATGTTTCCTCGTAGTGCAAATGGGGTTTTGAAAAATACTATAGGTTTTCATGATTCAGAGTCTGGAAAAGGTGACAGTGAAGATGATTCAGAATCCGCAGCCAGGTCACGAGAAAGGAAGCAGGTGGCTTTTAAAGCATTTGGTTTGTGGAAATTGTTTTATCTAATTGTTGGCATGTGCTAAGTGATTTAGTCTGCAGACTTACATGGATGAGCTGGAGAACAAGGTGTCATGTCTGGAAGAGGAGATTGAAAGGCTGAAGACACAACAGGTTCTTCCTCATATTTTTACTTAAAATTTTGATATGCCTAATTATATTTGCATTGTAATTTGCTCTATGCCTAAGCATCTGCATGGTGCTGTTGCAACTTGGATCGATTGGGACATACTTTTGTGTTTTCTGGATATACTTCCCTTCTTGGCTGACTTTGTAGGCTACTTGTTATCTTTGGTCGAATTTCTCTGTTCTTATTGTATGACAGAATCTGATTGATGCTGACCAGGACCACAAATGAAACTTATTTGTGTTCACCAACAAGGTTTTTTTGGAAACTGGTTTATTTATTACTTTGAATTGGCTGCATGATATTGTGTTCCTATTTGATGATTTCAACAAAAGTTGATTTTCTGCAACAGCGCATATGCACTGAATCATCCAGTTTCCTTGTTAGCAATATGTATACTAAAATATCGATCAAAACCAAAATTTTAAAATGCATATCTAGAAGGTGTAGTCGTCTTTAAAAATGTGAGTTTACCCCAGGGGAAAATTCCAAGCAAAGGACTTGTGGGGTGGGGGGTGGTGAGGAGGATTTGTGTGCAAATTGACAGTGGAACAAACATTCAAGTTACTTCACTTGGTCACTATTTTTGAGAACTTGTTTTAATTAAAAAATCTCAGCTTTCCTGAAAAGCAATTCTCTTTTCTATCATAAAATTTGGTAGATGCCATCATATGTTCTACAGAAGTTAGTATTGTCAGTCAGCTTGAGACAACATTGTTTTCTTTAATTGTTGGGATGCGCTAAGTGATTTGCTCTGCAGGCTTACACGGATGAGCTGGAGAATAAGGTTTCACTTCTGGAAGAGGAGATTGATAGAGTGACACAACAGGTTTTTTGCTTCTTCATATTTTCACTTAAAATTTTGATATGCCTAATTATATTTGGATTGTAATTTGCTCTATGCCTAAGCATCTGCATGATACTGTTGCAACTTGGAGCGATTTGGACATATTTTTTGTGTTTTCTCGACAATCTTTCGTTGGCTTACTTTGTAGGCATAGTTGTTACGGGCGTGCCCAAGGCGTGCCTAAGGCACCAGGCGCACCAGGCGGCAGCTGTAGCGCCTAGACAAGCCTAAGGCGGGCGCTGCAATTTAAAAAGTCTTTTTTTTTTAAAAAAATGCGTTTTGGGTGTTTTAAGTGAGTGAAACTAGGGTTTCAAACATAAAAACAGTGGGAAACGGCCGCTTCTTCATTTTCTCTTTCTCCTCTCTCCTCTTCCCTTCTCCAAAGTCCAGCAACTAATGTACCTAAAGCTGCTAAAGGTTCTAAACAAGTGGAGACAGGAAGTGGGTCGAAGGGAAAGGGCAAGGGCAAGGGAAAGAGTGGTGGAGGATCCTCTCTTAAACTTATAGATGAAGAAATTGAATATGACTATTTAGAACCTCCGGAAGAGGAGGAAAAAGAGTTTAACGAGGAAGACCCACAATTTGATGATGATGATGAGGAGGAGGAGGAGGGTGATTTTGATGATGAATTTGATAATGAAGATGATTAGTTTGCTATTTGTTTGCCTTTGATTTGGTCCATTTGGATACTTATTGGTTATTACTTCGTACTTTTTGAAGTTTGCAATGTGTTATTGAAGATTATGCTCTTGGTTTGTGTCATTTATGTGTTTTTGAACTTTAAACTAATGTTTATTTACATGCTAATATGTGTATTTCAAGGTTTAATGTGGTTGTTTCCAGTTTTTCGGCCATGGACGCAAGGCGCGTGCCAAAGGCGCCAGGCGCGCCTAAGGCACCAGGCGCAGCCCTTGCGCCTTGCTGTGCCTTGCGCCCGTAACAACTATGTTTGTAGGCCTCTGATATATTGTCTTTCGTTGGATCTCTCAGTTCTTATTGTAGGACAGAATCTGGCTGATGTTGACCATCCACACTTACTTCAGTTTTTAGTGTAATAACTAATACTCCCTCCGTCCCGGAAGACTCTGCGCCAACTTTTGGGCCAGAGATTAAGAAAACGTGCTTTATACTTTATGGGGAGAGGTAGAAAGAACAATAAGTGTGTATTGTAAGGTTATAAGTTGAGAAAAGTGTATCCATTTTTGGGTGTGCAAAGTCTTATGGGACAGACCAAAAAGGAAAGTGTGTCAAGTCTTCTGGGACGGAGGGAGTAACTGTGTTCACCAAAAGTTTTCTTAGTGTTTTTTTGGTAACTGATTTATTTATTACTTTGAAATTGGTGGCTTGATATTGTGTTTCTATCTGATGATTTCAGTACAAGCTGATTTTCTGCAACAGAACAGTAGCAGTGACATTATATTTCCTTATCAGCAATATGCATATTAAAATGTCAAATAAAATCAGATCTTCAAAACACATATCTAGAATTTATATAATGGTTAAGCAGCTAGCAATAACTTGGTTGATGAAACATGAATGAAAACAATAATGTTTATGCAATGGGGCACACGTCCTATTGTTGTAGATGAAATTGTCTGTTAAAAATGTAAGATAATTCCAGGGGAAAATTCCCAGCAAAGCACTCTGCATAATTAGATGAGTGTGGAGCAAACATTCAAGTTAGTTCATTTGGTTCACCATTTTTGGGAACTTATTTTGTTTAAAGAATCAGCTCTGCTAAAATGCAATGCTCCTTTCTATAATTCTACCATAAACGTAGGTAGATGCCATCATATGTTGTAACAGAAGTTAGGTCTGCAGGCTTACACACATGAGCTGGAGAACAATGTTTCACATCTGGAAGAGGAGAATGAAAGGCTGAAGAGACAACAGGTTTGCTTCTTCATCTTTGTACTTAAAGTTTTGATATGCTTGATTATATTTGCATTGCATAGCATTGCAACTTGCTCCATGCCAGAGCATCTGCATGGTGCTCTTGCAACTTGGTGCAATTTGAACATAATTTTTGTGTTTTTCTCGACATCCTCTTGTTCTTGGCTGACTTTGTAGGCTACTGATTTATTGTCTTTGGTTGAGTCTCTCTGTTATTGTACTACAGAATCGGACTAATGTTGATAGGTGGATCGAAGATTCGAGTTACTTCACTTGATCTCTATTTTTTGAAAACTTATTTTTGTTATAGAATCCACTTTGCTGAAATACAATACTCCATTCTGTCATAAAATTTGGTAGATATCATCATATGTTCTGCCAGAAGTTGGTATTCTCAGTTCACTTGAGACGACATTGTTTTTTAATTGTTGGCATTTGTCTGCAGGATATCACACATGAGCTGGAGAACAAGGTTCCACATCCGGAAGAGGAGATGGAAAGGCTGAGGAATCAGCAGGTTTGCTTCTTCATATTTTTACTTAAAATTTTGGATATGCCTGATTATATTTGCATTTGCATTTTGCTCTATGCCTAAGCATCTGCATGGTGCTGTTGCAACTTGGTGCGATTTGGACATACTTATTGTGTTTTTCTCGACATTCTTTCGTTCTTGGCTGACTTTGACTACTCATTTATTTGTCTTTTGTAACTGGTTGAATCTCTCTGTTCTTATTGTATGACAGAATATTACTGAAGTTGGCCATCCACAAATTAGACTTAATTCATTTTTTAGTGTGTTCTCCAAAAGTTTGCTTGATATTGTGTTTCTATTTGATGATATCAGCACAAGTATGTTTCCTTATCAGCATTATGAAAATTAAAATATCAAATAACGTCAAATCTTCAACACACATGCTTAGACCCTGTTTTCAAACTCAACCCATACAAAAAAAGTGATTATAATTGATTTTTGTAGGAAAATCAGAAGTGGGTGGTGTTTGATAACAAAGTACTTGTGAGCAAATTTTAAGAAATTGTGAGTGTTTGTAAAATAATCACTTTTATAATAATTTTACAAATCTACCCCTCTTCAGGCGTCCTCTTGAAAATTGTGCTATCAAAAGATTCAAATACAAACCATGAACACAACCAGTGTGCATCTAAGCTTTTAAAAAGAAGAAAAGGAGAAGTCGTCGTTTTCATTCCTTTGCTTACAATTTCCAAGTTATCCACCCAGCCTTCATATCATTATTTCCATCCAAATCCTATTTCTATCATGTATACTTGTATGCTTGAGCAAAAAATAAAATAAAAATAATAATTATAAAAACTCCTACAACACTCTGTTCTGCCAATATTTTATTTCGGCATCGATGTTTTGAATCCACCATACCTCAGCTCTTCGGACGCCTGTTACCACCTTGTCTCAACTTTGGAAACTCTAATAACAACACTGGTGTTCTTCTTGTGTTGTTCTGCAAATTAAAATTGGTGTTCTTCGGTTTTGAGTAAAGAAGAATTCAATTTGGGGATTTTCACCGTTGTACCTCAATTTTGAACTCTTGGTGTTTTTCGAATTGGAGTGGGGATAATTCAATTTGGGGTCACTGGTGATTTTTTATTTGGATTCTTCGATGACGGAATGGAGTTCTGTAAATGTTGTATTGTGTTGAATTATCCAGGTAATGTAGGTGCATTGTGAATTTGTGAGGATAGATCCGTAAAAAAAATTGTATTTATTTATTAAAATATGTAGAATCAATTCTTGAGACTCAAAAGTAGGTAAAAGGTGCTTCACAGAAATAGCTTTTTAAGTGATTAAAATAGCAATTCATAGAGTTTGCAAACATTCAATAAGTGATTTTTTTCAAAATAAAAGTGCTTAACCCCTTTTTATTGAGTTTGCAAACATAGCCTAAGAACTTAATAATTGTTAAACAGCTAGCATCAACTTAGTTGATGAAGCATGAACTAAAACATTAATGTTGATTAAAATAGGCACATTTCCTATTGTTGAAGATGAAATAGTCTATAAACATGTGAGATAATTCCAGAGGAAAATTCCCAGCAAAGCACTCTGCATAATTAGATAGGTTGATCAAACGTTTGAGTTAGTTCACTTGGTCACCATTTTTGAAAAACTTCTTTTGGTTAAAGAATCAGCTCCGCTGAAATGCAATGCTCCTTTCTATAATTCTATCGTAAAATTTGGTAGATGCTATCATATGTTCTAACAGAAGTTAAGTCTGCAGGCTTACACACTTGAGCTGGAGAACAAGGTTTCACATCTTGAGGAGGAGAATGAAAGGCTGAAGAGACATCAGGTTTGCTTCTTCATCTTTGTAATTAAAGTTTTGATATGCCTGATTATATTTGCATTGCATAGCATTGCAATTTTCTCTGTGCCTGAGCATCTGCATGGTGCTCTTGCAACTCGGTGCGATTTGAACATAATTTGTGTTTTTCTCGACATTCTTTCGTTCTTGGCTGACTTTGTAGGCTACTAATTTATATCTCTTTTTCTTATTGTACGACACAATTGGACTAATGTTGAGCATCCACATATTAGACTTTTTTCAATTTGTAGTGTATTAACTTATGTTCACCTACAAGGTTTTTAGAGTTTTATTTTTTTAAGAAACTGGTTCATTACTTTGAATTGGTTGTATGATATTGCGTTTCTGTTTGATGATTTCAACACAAATTGATTTTCTGCAGCAAAGTACTACATGGATTAATAAAAGGGAGGAGGGAGAAGGAGGTGGGGGGTAATTTGTAAGCATAATTAGATAGGTGGAGCAAACATTCGAGTTACTTCACTTGGTTACTATTTTTGAGAACTTACTTTGGTTAAAGAATAACTTTAGTGAAATGCAATACTCATCTATCATAATTTTTTTTGTAAATGCCATCATATGTTCTACCAGAAGTTAGTATTGTCAGTTCACTTGAGACGATATTGTTTTTTTAATTGTTGGCATGTGCTAAGTGATTTTCTCTGCAGGCTTACACACATGAGCTAGAGAACAAGGTTCCACATCTGGAAGAGGAGATTGAAAGGCTGAAGAAACAACTGGTTTGTTTCTTCATATTTTTACTTAAAATTTTGATATGCGTAATTACATTTGCATTGTGATTTGCTCTGTGCTTATGCATCTGCATGGTGCTGCTGTGACTTGGAGCGCTCTGGATATATTTTGTGTTTTCTCTACATTCGTGCATCATATTGTGATCCTATTTGATGATTTCAAAAAAAGTTGATTTTCTGCAACAGAACATTAGCACTGAATCATCCAGTTTCCTTTTTAGCAATATTGATTATATATTATTGAATAACAAATTTTTAAAACACATATCTAGAAGATGTAGCAAACATTTGAGTTACTTCACTTGGTCACTATTTTTGAAAACTTATTTTGGTTAAAGAATCAGCTTTGGGGAAATGCAGTCCTCCTTTCTATCATAAAATTTGATAGATGCCATCATATGTTCTACCACAAGTTAGTATTGTCAGTTTACTTGAGACAATATTGTTTTCTTAAAATGTTACATGCGCTAAGTGATTTGGTCTGCAGGCTTACACACATGAGCTGGAGAACAAGATATCATGTCAGGAAGAGGAGATTGAAGCGATCAAGAGACAACTGGTTTGCTTCTTCATCTTTATACTTGAATTTTTTATATGCCTAAATGTATTTGCATTGCATTGCAACTTGGAGTGGTTTGGACATATTTTTTTTGTTTCTCTCTACATTTTTTCGTTCTTGGCTGACTCTTTAGTCTACTGATTTATTGTATTTTTATTTTTTTTAACAAGTCTGATTTATTGTACTCCTTCTGTCCCCCACCAACATGCACACTTGCTTTTGCACACAAATTAAGAAAAAATAGTTTTTTAGTGTTTTGTTGACTTTTCAAAGGGGATGAAGGGTGGAGATTGTGAGGGTGCAGATTGTAAGATTCTTTGCCATTTTAAGGTGTGCAAGTTGGCAAGGGACGGATGAAAAAGGAAAGTTTGTAAGTTGCTAAGGGACAGAGGGAGTATTTGGTTGAATATCTCTGTTCTTATTGTATGACAGAATCTGACTGATGTGAGGATCAACATATTAGATTTATTTCATTTTTTAACTGTGCATACTTGGTGTATTAACTCTGTTCAATTAACAAGGTTTCTTAAGAGATTTTCCGGAATCTGATTTATTTTTTATCTTGTATTGGTTGCTTCTTCTATTAGATGATTTTAACATAAGTTGATTTTCTGCAACAGAACAGTCACAATGAATCATCATGTTTCCTTATCGGCAATATGGATATCAAAATATCAAATAACATTATATCTTTAAATTATAAGTTATATAATTGTTAGGCAGCTAGCATCAATTTAGTTGTTAAAAAATGAACGGACACGATAATAGTTTAATGGGGCACACTTCCTATTGTTGAAGATGAAGTAAATTATAAAATGTGAGATGATTCCATAGGAAAATTCCAAGCAAGCACAGCCTGGATTAATTCAAGGGATGAGGTGATGTGTAATATGCATGCATAATTAGATACGTGGAACAAACATTCGACTATTTGAGTTAGCACTTGGTCACCATTTTTTATTGCTGGGTGTCCGACCCTTTAGATGCTGCTATACCATAACCTTGCCCTTATAACCTTTACCAAAATGTCTTTCATTCCATGTCGTCGTATTTGACTGAACTGACCATAGATATATTTTGCCATTGGTATTGGAATGACTTTGTTGTTTTATATCATTCCCAGAACGCCATATTTTGAATTCTATTAGGCAGATGGAAAAGTAGATTATAATCTATTTGCTTTAAGCATCTCCTTTGATCTGCTCATATAATACACAAATGCATAGATCATATCATACACTCGTTTTGTTTATTTCATGGTCCTAAAACCAGGGTATGACGATGTTTTATGCTAACTTTTGATGTTGCATTCGGTACTATAGCTAATGAAAGCTTCTCTGTGTGTGTGTCTTGTTGCAGGAGCGAGAAGTGGAGGTGTTGCCAAAAATATACCAAACACGGAGAACAAGCTCAGCCCCGATACTAGGATCTGCATTTCCAAATGACGTCATTTAAGTTATGGATGGCTTCTTTGTATCATGGACATTTTTAGAGAACGTTTACTATATGGTTAAACTTACATTTGGTTGATACTAGCTGTAATCTCAATGACCCGGCCTCACCTGTGTTACACATTCTTTTAGGTTTCTAGATTCTACCTCTATGGCTGGATGCCTAAACCTATTTTTAAACTTAAGTGTGAAATACTAATTTCTCCAAATTACAATATCTTTTTTCAAACTTGCCATAGTCAACCAAGAAATTTAAATATTTGATTTCAATGGCTGAAAACTCATTCTTAAGGTTAAGGGTATGATTGATTCATGAATGATTGACTTTGGACTTTACAATAATCTTAAATACTTCAAATACTTTACAAAAGTATTTGAAATTTTATTTAATTCCCCTAATATCTACTGTTACACGTTATAATCTATTTATTTCAACACTTTTTTTAGTCTTCTTATTTTTATATAATTTTCAACGTAGTACATTCATTTAATTATTACAACAATAATATAATAATACAAATTAATTAATTTTTTCTCTATCTTATAAAATTTTATCTTATAAAAATTTCAAACAAACATATAATCAATTTTTTTATTAGGGGTTTGAAATTCAAGAACTTTGAAGTCCATGATTTTTCACGCCGCACTCATGTTATGTACGAATTTTTGTGACAAACATAATTTGAGCACACTACACACCTATGTAAGACATAGCAAAATTTGGGATTGTCGTTTTGACATTTTAAAATAGATGAGTGTTGATTTGTATTAACTTATACATCTATAACTTTTTGAATGTATTTTTAGAAAAAATAAAATAAAATGACTCAATTAAAATAGGTGGATGAAAAAAGGCATAAAATAAAAAGAAAGAGGCAAGACTGATGAGTGATGAGCAAACAAGAAAACCCCAGCGGTAGCATTCGACTACAAATACTGACTCGTCATTTGACAGCGGCTATGGCGTCTGAGAAAGAGGCTGCTCTTGCTGCCAAGCCCTCTGATTCTCCAACTATGTATGCATATTTCTCTCTCTCTCTCTCTGTATGCATTAATTTCTGTACTGATTTTTCTTGATTGTTGATAACCTGCAGATTTGACAAAATTATCAACAAGGAAATACCAGCCAACATCGTCTATGAGGATGAAAAGGTTGTTCAGTGATCTTTGACCCCTTTTCGTTTATTTTGCGTTTTTTTTTAGGTGGAATGCAATTTGGCCCTGTGATTTAGGGCAAATTCGTTGTTTCTTCACATGATGATATTAAGTCTATATTTTGCGTATGGGTGTATGGATTTTCGAAGGGGATATACTACAGTCTGATTTCTGGTAATGAGAAATGGAAATTCTTGCTTGATATTTGAGGGGAAGATTGTAAAATACTTATACTTCTGCAAGATTGTTCTTTTATTCGTTTGTTTTTTGCTCTCTCTGTTCTGCACTCCATGCTATCTGTATGAATTGCATTATTGATTGAATTGGGCTTCTCAATCTTGTTTAACTTAAAATTATTGCTGTTTCAACATAGTGAGAAATGGATCATCTTTTCCAAGGCCAATTTTTGATGCCCTTATATGATCTATGTGTAAATGGAGTGTAATTTGATGGCTTCTGAGCAATGGCATTGAAATTTTTGAGGAGAACTGTTATGCTTTAAGAGCCCTCTGATTCTTTTCTAAATTATTGGTTTATAGAGTTTTCCAAACAGTTCTTGCTTTTCCTATAAACGAAAACATTTTTGGTGAATCCGGTTATTTGACCCATTCTTAATCTTTGGTTTCCTTGTTTATGATTTGCATTCTGTATTTGTTGGAATTTTAAAATATGTAAGAAATAATCTAAGCTTTTCATTTCTTTGGCAGGTTCTAGCTTTCAGGGATATAGCTCCCCAAGCACCTACCCATATCGTGATCATTCCTAAAGTAAGGGATGGATTAACTGGAATTTCAAAGGTACTTTCTCATACTTTTTCCTTCACATCATTGAATTTATATTCACGTCTCCAATGATATCAATGTCATGTGAAATGAGATCTACATTGGTTTCCAAATTCCAAAACCTGAAACTGAAACTGAAACTCGTAGTTTTTGGCCTAAGATTTTACCATTTTGTAGCTTGAATGTTCTTTATCTTATTATCAGTTTCACCATTTTGGTTCAGCATTCATCTTTTGCCTTAATGGTTGTTGAGATTAGAGATGCATATCTCCTGCAACAACATTCTATGATATGATATGGAAGACAATTACTTGCTGTTCTGGATCCACAATATTAACTAGGAGTATGGAGTACCATATCAAAGATGCCTTGTATATTATTTCCCACATTTCTAATCATACAACGTGAAAGCATACATGGCTAAAAAAATAATCCTTTCCCCATAAATCGATGGAATTAAAATTTAGCAAAGCCTTTGATAATGAACAAGCTCTTTAGAAATAAACATTCCTTGTAAAACCGTCACTCCACAGCTTATGCCTATGTCCGTTGGATCAATTCTTCCTTGATTGTTGGATGTACAACTTATCAGAATAATCCATTGTGTAGGCTGAGGAGAGGCACTGTGAGGTTCTTGGTCGTCTTCTTTTTGCAGCAAATCTCGTTGCAAAACAGGAAGGACTTGACGATGGCTTCAGGCTTGTCATCAATGACGGCCCAAATGGATGTGCGTGTCTTATTTCTGTTTCAGTCGTGCATATAATTATCCTTCTTTATTTGATGTTTATGTAAACTGTTTTGTTAGGTCAATCCGTGTATCATCTGCACCTTCATCTGCTTGGGGGACGTCAACTGAACTGGCCGCCTGGCTAGTGGAGAGCTTCGTGCTTTCGACTTTTCTGAGTTCTCTTCTGTTTGGAATTCAAATAAATGTATTATGTTCATACAATTAAGCAGGTATAAGCCGTATTGTTTTCTGATCATATATGCACCTGATGAACGCTGTTTTATCTGAATTAATCTAATCCTTTTTTCATCAATTTATTTAACGAAGTTTTATAGGATGAAATAACATCATTTAGTGTGAGAAGTCTGCATTCATTTGGATGCAAGACATATGAAAGAAGAAAAAATTGCATTTTAGAGATTCCTCTCTAGTATTTTGGGTGGAATGTCTTTTATTCCATACCTCAATTATACTTATGTCTCTTTAAAAAATATATTAATTGATGATTTTTAATTTATATAAAAAGAACCATGTAATGTTTTTCTCCCAAAAATAAAATAAAATTGATTTCATTATTTCATTTCTAAATATTTTGACAAATCAAACAAAAGCAATGACTGATAGTTATTCTTATTACAAACCAAACAATACAACTATAATGAACATGATCTTTATATTTCTCATTATTATTATTTTCAATTTCAATTCCCATTCCTCAAGACGAACTAAGCACCCGTTAACATTTGCACGAGTTTTATTATAAAAATTATTTATTATTATTAAAAAATAAAATTATTTTTGAGTGGCCTCTCATAAGACTTAAGGTCGCCAAGTCTTGATCGGGATCCATTTTAAAAATGGGTTGTGCATCTCTTCCTAATTGTTATTATGAACGTTGTCTAATAAAAAACAGCAGTCTAGTGGCTGAACTCCTTCTGCTCAAGCCTGTAGGTACTGGGCTCAACTCCTCCAGGTAGCGAAAAATTAGTTCTTTTTTTCTTTTTTTTAATTGTCCAAGTTTTGTTTTTGTTATTTTTAATTTTTTTTTTTTTTTTTTCAAAAATTAGTTATATATACTTATACATAAACATACTATTAGATAAAATAAAAGATGCAACTAGTTAATACAAAAATATACTATATAATATAGAAACATGCAACTAGTTAATACTAAACCGTGCAACTAGAAAACACATAAGCATGCAACTAGCTTATATTGAAGCGTTCAACTAGATAACAAATAAACATGCAACTAACTAATACAAAAACATAAAACTATATATCACAGAAACATGCAACAAACTAATATTGAACCGTGCAACTGAAAAACAAAGAAACATGCAACTATTTAATACTGAATTGTGCAACTAGAAAACATAGAAACATGTGACTTCCTATAAGAAAAACGTGCTACCTATAACAAAAACGTGCAACTACCTATAGTAGAATCCACTTACTATCACTTAAACGTGCAACTACTTTTAACAGAATCATGCAACTACCTATAACAAAAACGTGCAACTACTTATATAAAAAACGTGCAACTACGTATAGTAGAATCGTGCAACTTACTATCACTAAAACGTAAAACTACTTTTAACATAATCATGCAACTACCTATAACATAAACATGCAACTTCATACCAATAAAACATGCAACTTCACATGCGGAGGAGATTGTGCAACTACCTATCATTTTTTTGTTTGGTTCTACATTCAGGCTCAGGCTCAGGTACACTTCCTCACCTATAACCCAAAATCCAATTACATATTCTGCATATCAAATCCATCTCCATAACAAAACTTGTACTATATGTGAAGGCAGAGTTTTTGCATTCAGGCGAAATTGGAGTTTAGGATTTGATTAATTGATTATCGATCGATTAATCATTTGTCGGAACTTCATTCGCAATTAATGGATTCATCCCCCGGACCTACTCCATCGAATAATGTTCCTCCACCATCCCCGTCGTCTCCAACGCCGCAATCATCCGATCAGCCACCTCCGTCGCCGTCAGCGTCGAAATCTTCTGAGCCACCTCCTACTGCAACCACACCACCACCCTCGGATTCATCCGCGCCACCACCGTCTCAGCCCACAACACCAGCAACACAATCTCCTCCGCATAATAATTCCACACCCAAGAAATCCGTCAACAACGCCCTGCACGGCCTCTGTATCAAAATTAAACACAAAATCAACGAAATTCACCACACAAAAATCAAAATTGGAAGTCCAATTTGAGCGAATTTCATCGGGAATCCAAAATCCGACTACGAAAACAGCAATTGCCCTAGGTTTCGACCCCTTTCCGAGGAAATTGCCAGACACGTGCCCAAAATCGGCGGCGAAACCGAATAGATACACAACCACCGCGACTAGGGTGAAGCCGACGATAATGAAGGGAAGGCACCGCTCGAAGGGGTAAAAACTGGTGGTGTGAAGGAGGAAGAAGAAAGCGGGCGTATGGGTGAAATTTTTGATGAAAAAAAGGAACAATTTATATGACCCGAAATTAAGTTGCTGGGTAGGGTCGGGGCGAGTGCACAGATCCTAAATCCGTGCACCAGTTACATATGAGACCTTGCCAATTATTTTTTGATGGGAGTTAAATAGTAAAGTAATGACATTTGTGTAAATTAAATGAGATAAAATTGACTTTAGTGTGAAAAAGTTAATAATATAAGATGTAATATTGAAATGTTTGATGATATAGATAAAAAGAAAATAATTATTTTATTACTCCCTCTATCATAATTTTGATTGTCCACTTTTCGTAAATAGTCGTCCGAATTTTGTTTGACCATTTCCAAAAAAAGAAATAAAGCAACTTTCAATACTATTATTTTTCTCCACCAAATCCACTATACACCATATAATACTATTATTCATCTCCACCAAACCCACTTTACACCATTTAATATTATTATTTCTTATTTTTTTTAATCTTCGTGTCTACCGTAACCGAATAATAAAAAATAGATCGAAAGGAGTGTTATTTATAAAAATGTTCAATTAAGAGTATGATGGAGGGAGACATGGGAGAGTATGATATTATCTACATATAAACGATTATTACATTGTTATCTACATATAAACGTTTAATGTGGAACATGAAGTGTTGTAGAGAAAAAACTGAAAAGGAAAGAAGTTGATTTGGGAGAAACTGGCACCATCGCGTTCAATAAACTGCACTGCTCCTCTTAATAGTAACATACTATGCATTAGTCATTTTCCTGCCCTTCTTCACCATTTTCCTTCTGTCGGATGCTTTTCTTTTTAACTTTTAAGAAAAAAAAAAAATATATATATATATAGACAAAAACTTGTATAGACTTGATTCATGTTATGAACTTTGCTTTTAATTCATGACATTTGACCCTACCTAGGATATAATACGATTCAAGTTTAGTAATTTAGAAAAATGTGTTAAAAATGAATGAAATTGATCAAATAATCCAAATTCATAGCATATATATGGTTCATGAGAAACCATCTCATATGTGTGTATTCACCGGTTGTCCTAGTAACTACATTCACCAAATTAAATTACTAGTGGTTTTCATAATTCATCGTTTTCAAAACTAACTGTATATTTATCATAACATGAATATCGATTAAAAAGTAGTAAAAATATAACCAACAAATTAATTAGCATAAGTAAATTTAGAGTATCAGTTATGTGAAACAAGTCTGTATATACATGAACTTTATCATTATTATATACAAAACAAGACAACACGTTTGTTGGCACACCTTTGCCCTCTCGGCTAATTTTGTTTTTCAATAACTCGATATTCGGTAAAGGATCGTTTAATTTGGGGATCAGAATCCATCGTTCACTCGCGGGAACCCCATTTCAAGCCAGAGCTAAACATATAATTATCTTATTTACTCATTCACTAAAATCAGATATGAATCTTACGGTTGATTGATTAATATTACCGACATTTTCACCCATTTACCTAGTACAAGAAGCTTAGTTAATGTATATTATCACAAAAACCTAGTTGGAAAATTATGTGTGTTAAAACGCATACTACATTTTAGTAAATTAAAAAATAATTTAAAACATATAAATTGGTGTCATTGATGAATATATGATCACTTCCGTACATTTTCTTCTTCTTCTTTCTCCACATAGTTTTCTGAAGAAAATATAATATTCTAAATTTCGAAAACCAATTTCGAGAATTGAGACAAAAAGAAATAGAGCCAAAAAGAACGTAAGATCTCTACAAATCTTTATGTTGGGGTCCAAAAATGAAAATTGTCTGTTCCCATGAAAGCATGGCAGTATTTAAGCAGCCAATGTAAAAACGTCCAATCTTTTGGGTTGCTGTATTATGCATATATATGTCCAATAATTCAACCACATTATCTATCCATCACATTAAATTTGCACGCTTTTTGTCTCCCAATCATGACTAACAAATTTGTCAATAATTTTGACAAATGTTACTGCCTTTATTAAGATTATTAAGATAGCTGGCTATACAACTCAATCCAATCGATTCAAATGGAGTACACCTTCCGTCCACCAATTTTATGAACATTTGTCTTATTTGTTCGTTCTTTAATTTTATGTACACTTCTTTCATGGAAAAAATTATTTTATCTTTATACCTCAACTATAACTTAATTACTTTAAATAGTATTGTACTTCACTCACAAACAATCAATTTATTTATAAATTGACTCCACAATACCCTATAATACTCTTACTTTATCTATTTTATCTACAATTTTCTTAATATATGTGTCCATCACATCAAACATAAAATTGGTGGACAGATGGAGTATTAAATATGATTTTCGAGCTAATTGAGTTTTGAAAGTTTTTAGTCTAGCTTGTTTTTGATAACCCGATCTCCGGCCTGAAGATCGACCAATCCGGGGGACCAGAACCCACAGTCCACTAGCGGGGGTCCCACTTCAAGCCAGAGCTTAGATTTGTATGGACTGACCCATCTCAAGAGTTGTTCGCACCTAAGAGGTTTCGAACCTGAGACCTAAAGAGGAGCATACTCCTAAATCCCAAGCCTACACCACTTGGCCAACCCTTCTTGGGGTTTAGTCTAGCTTGTTTGATTATTCACCTACTAAAACTTTCAACATTTTAATCGAGTCATGTTCACATTGAACTCCAATTTAGTGTGTGTTGATAGCTAATATTTTGGTGTTAAAGGGTGGAATATGACTAATATGCTAAATGCAACTATTGATGAATAGTGATGAACAATCAATAGTCGCAAAATATTCGGTGTAAGTGTAAATAGTGATGAAACATTTTAGCGAGATCGCATGACTTGGGCGAGCTTGAAAGCCTTTGGTGAGTTCACTCGGAGGCAAAATAGGCCCGCTAGGTTGGGTCTAAAGGATTTCCAATTTTTTGGACAAACCGCTAACGGGCTTGAGCCTGAATTATTAGTGGTACAACATTATGATCTTTTCACAAACATTTAATCAATTTTCACAGTTATTATGCAGTTGAGTCCGATTCAAATTAATTGTATACCATTGGAGTAAATTTTTTAGTTAAGTTTCGTTTATCTTTAATTTTAGCTCAAGGAACCTTAAACGGACGAGGACCAGTTTTTTTTTAAAGCATTATTGTGAATATGTAATCAACAAATAATTATTTCACTTTTCAGCTACTAACTAACTAATTAATATAATTTGAATTCTTTCCTTCTCTTTTCCTATCTTTGACAAATGAATTCTTTTTCATTATCTTGTTCGGGTATTACAAGGCATTTAAATGAAATTGAAAGGACAAACAATGTTTTGTATTGGGTTGGAAGTTGGAAACATAAGTTGCTCTCTAATACACCCACACTTGTCTGCTATTACAGAAATATGGCCTCTACTTCTCAAATAGTAGAAGAATTAAGGCCAAGTTTTCCGAGAAATAGATTGACAGACAGATAGAGTTATGTAACATTGTCTAGTGCAATTAAGACCGTTCATTCATGGCGCTCCCACCTTCCAATTACAGCAAGATTTGATGTGAGGGGCCAAAAAGAGAAAAGTACTGCTTCCTCCGTCCAAACATTACTTGAACACTTGTCTTATTTAGATGTCCTAACATTACTTGAACACTCTCAAAATGGAAACAAATATAATATTAATACACTCACAACACTCTTATTTTATTCCACTCAAACCCACTAAAATCAACTTTACTTGGTTTGCGTGTCATTTCCAGTGTTCAAGTCATCTTGGGACGGAGGGAGTATTAAACAAAAATATTACTCCTCTCTCCCTCTCTAAACTTTTCATTTGTCTACTCCCAAACAAAGCTTTCAATTTTTATAAATAGAATATAAACAATTTTTCATAAAATAGAATCTTACTACAACAATTGTCGCATAATATTCTCCCTACAAGTCATTTATTTCTAAGGGTATTTGTTTAATTTGTTACATCTGAACCAAGGGGTCGATCCAGGATGTCGTTTTAAGGAAGATGAAAATTTTCAAATAGTAAAGTGGTGTTATGAATTAAATGTATAATTATATTTTTTATTTATATATTAAAAAAAAATATTACAAGGGAGGCAACCATCACCGACGGGCGACACCCCAGGTCCATCTTTGCACATCTCTACTATCAGGGGCGGACGCAGGAATTAAATTTAGAGAGGGCAACGATAAAAGAAAAAAATTAATATAATTTTTTTTAATACTAATCTCAATTTTTTTATAGAGTAGGTCTTGCCTGAAAAATTTCACGGTGAGATGGAACATAATTTGAGAATAATGTATGAACGATCTCGCACAAAAAATTTCCTATAATAATAAAAAATAATTATATGTGAAATAAAATATAAAAGTTTACAACATTAAATAAACATTACTCTATTTATATAACTTAGCAAATAATTTTTTAAATAATTATATATGAAACAAAATATAAAAGTTTACAATATTATAAAACAATTATTCTACTTACATAAATTAGCAAATAAAAAATTATTATACCATTAATTAGAAGTTGCGCTCCAACAAAAAAAAATACTTAAAGAAAAATAATTAAAAAAATAGAGTATTAAATTGATTGTCAAAAGTGGGATTTGAACCCACAGTCATGCGCAATTGTACATGCCTTACTTCACTACAAAAAACGCTGCGCGTTTACGTAGGCGAAAATTAGCGACAAAAAAAACCGGCCGCAAATAAATTTTTACGACGGTTACGGTCAAATGGTCAAAGTCAACAATTTTAGCGACGATCTAGATAACCGTCGCAAATAGCAATGGTTTTAGCTACGATTTTAGCGACGGTTTTTGCGACGGATTTAGCGTTTAGTTTTAGCTACGGATTAGCGACGGTTTTTTTTTTTTTTTAATTTTTTTTTAAAAATATTAATTATGTATTTTTTTTTATGTTTCAGGATTATACAAGATTTTTTAATTGTTGTTAATGCACCTTACCATATATTTAATTTATAGTCACTTGGAGAAGAATTCCACCTGACCGTAGTCAGATCTATTTCGAGGAGTTTACGGTATAAAATTTAATTCATAGTATATTTAAATATATATATTGACTAAAAGTAGTACTTGTTTAAATAGAAAAATATTACTCATTTAAATGAAAGTATTACTTGTTAAATGAAAAAAATATTACTTAAGTTTAAATAGAAAAGTAGTACTTGTTTAAATGAAAAGTAGTACTTGTTTAAATAGAAAAACATTACTTGTTTAAATAGAAAAGTAGTACTTGTTTAAATAAAAAAGTAGTACTTGGTTAAATGAAAAGTATTGTTTAAATAATAGAAAGTATTACTTGTTTAAATGAAAGGTATTACTTGTTTAAATGAAAAATATTACTTGTTAAATGAAAAGTATTACTTGTTTAAATAGAAAGGTAGTAGTTGTTTAAATAGAAAAGTAGTACTTGTTTAAATGAAAAGTAGTACTTGTTTAAATGAAAAGTATTACTTGTTTAAATAGAAAAGTATTACTTGTTTAAATAGAAAAGTAGTACTTGTTTAAATGAAAAGTATTATTTGTTTAAATGAAAGGTATTACTTGTTTAAATGAAAAGTAGTACTTGTTAAAATGAAAAGTAGTACTTGTTTAAATGAAAAGTAGTACTTGTTTAAATGAAAAGTAATACTTGTTTAAATGCAAAGTATTACTTGTTTAAATAGAAAAGTAGAACTTGTTTAAATAGAAAAGTATTATTTGTTTAAATTAAAAGTATTACTTATTTAAATAATAGAAAGTATTACTTGTTTAAATGAAATGTATTACTTGTTTAAATGAAAAATATTACTTGTTAAATGAAAAGTAGTACTTGTTTAAATGAAAAGTATTACTTGTTTAAATAGAAAAATATTACTTGTTTAAATAGAAAAGTATTACTTGTTTAAATAGTAAAGTAGTACTTGGTTAAATGAAAAGTAGTACTTGGTTAAATTAAAAGTATTGTTTAAATAATAGAAAGTATACTTGTTTAAATGAAAGGTATTACTTGTTTTAATGAAAAGTATTACTTGTTTAAATAGAAAAGTAGTACTTGTTTAAATAGAAAAATATTACTTGTTTAAATGAAAAGTAGTACTTGTTTAAATAGAAAGTAATACTTTTTTAAATAGAAAAGTAGTACTTGTTTAAATGAAAAATATTACTTGTTAAATTAAAAGTATTACTTGTTTAAATAAAAAAGTAGTACTTGTTTAAATAGAAAAGTAGTACTTGTTTAAATGGAAAGTAATACTTGTTTAAATAGAATAGTAGTACTTGTTTAAATGAAAAGTATTACTTGTTAAATTAAAAGTTACTTGTTTAAATAGAAAAGTAGTACTTGTTTAAATAGAAAAGTATTACTTGTTTAAATAGAAAGTAATACTTTTTTAAATAGAAAAGTAGTACTTGTTTAAATGAAAAGTATTACTTGTTAAATTAAAAGTATTACTTGTTTAAATAGAAAAGTAGTACCTGTTTAAATGAAAAGTAGTACTTGTTTAAATGAAAAGTAATACTTGTTTAAATGAAAGGTATTACTTGTTTAAATGAGAAGTAGTACTTGTTAAAATGAAAAATAATACTTGTTTAAATGAAAAGTAGTACTTGTTTAAATAGAAAATATCACTTGTTTAAATGAAAAGTAGTAGTTGTTTAAATAGAAAAGTAGTATTTGTTTAAATGAAAAGTAGTGCTTGTTTAAATAGAAAAATATTACTTGTTTAAATAGAAAAGTAGTATTTGTTTAAATAGAAAAATAGTACTTGATTAAATGAAAAACATTATTTGTTTAAATTTAAAGTATTACTTGTTTAAATAGAAAGTATTGCTTGTTTAAATGAAAAGTAGTACTTGTTTAAATAGAAAGTATTACTTGTTTAAATAGAAAGTAGTACTTTTTTAAATAAATAGTAGTATTTGTTTAAAAAAATGAATTTTTAGGACATATACAATTTTAAAAGAATATAATCATTTATTTATAATTTATAATATAAAAAATATATATAATTAGTATTTTAAAAATTATTAGATAGTTAAATTAAATAAATGAAATAAAAAAATTAAAAAAAAAGTGTAAAAAATGAATTAAAAATAAATAAATTAATATATTTTAATATAATATAATTTAATTTTAATTTATAAATAAATAAAAAATAAAAATTATTATATTAAAATGTGGTTAAATCATTAAATTAGATAATTGAAATAAATGATTTTTAAAAAAAATTGAAAAAAAATGATTTTTAGGACATATATAATTAATTTAATTAAGTAAACGCAAGAAAGCAAGTGCCCGAGCAGTTTGATCCCCGCTCAGGTGCCCACAGGTCCCGTGTTTGGTCCCCCTTGGAAGCGAAAATTTGTCTCATTTAATTGGGAGTTTTGGTGGCTTATATATGATATGCTTGGTGGTTGGGTTCGACATGGTCCGTGGTTCGGGTGGTTCGGTGCCCAGCCGGACGCCCCCTGGGCTTGGGTTCGAACCTCCGTGAGCCATTTTTTTTTGTAAATTCACGCTTTAGCGACGGATTTAATAATTTTTTTTAAATTATTTAAAAAAAAAAAAATCGTCGCTAAATCCGTTGCTAATCAGCGACTGTCACAAAAAATCGTTGCTACGGTTAGCGACCCTCGATTCAACGTCGGATCTTTTTCCGTCGCTAAAACCGTCGTTAAACCCCGTCTTTTTTGTAGTGTTTGCCAGTAGGCCTAACACCTCAACACTAGATTAATTCACATGGAGAACATATATAACTTCAATTAATTTCAGGTGCCCATATGTACGTCCGCCAGTGTCTACTACCCACTACACATTTTATATTATATTTCTTAATTTGTATGCAAAATGCAAATAAGAAGCCTATAGAAGGGCTGAGGGAATATATTGTATACTTGTATTAAATTTTACATTGCATATTATGAATCTATGGGTCATTCTCTATTTTTCAATGGACCAAAATGACCATATTTAGAACACTATTTTTATCGATTTTTGTTGTTACCTAAAAATTATGTCTATAGTAACAAGCAATAAAGAACGCAATGAAACAAGCAAGAAACGTAAAAACGTGTGCAATGGAGGAAGAACTGTGTTGTTTTTCCTTTAATATAGCTTTTGTATAAATGATTTCGAACCCTTAAACTCTTAGGGTTAACCCTATTTATAAGATTACAATATGGACTATGAACTCTAATGGGCCATGTAACAAACCCTAGATTAATATATCGAGATTTTAAAGGATTTACACAACCTTTGCTTTCCATAACTAACGCCGAGAATCTCTCTCGTTGATCTTCTTTCCTTCCTTATCTTCATTACATAGTTATCCGTAAGTCTTGAGATCCGCATCTTTCTTGCATTTGAGAACCGTGCTAAGTTTCTTGTAAAGATGCATCCAAGTAATAAGTTTTTTTTCATATTAATAGTTTTTCGGTTCCAAAATCAAGTTGCACTATAAAAATGCATAGTGTACTTGGATGCACATGAGAACCACTTCTTTCTCTGAATATGCAGGCGACTTCATTCATGGTCTCCAGCCCGGCCTAGTTCGGCCCACTCTTCTTACGCCGCGGGCTAGACTGGATGCGACCTTCTTGTGATGGAAGTCGCCCGATCGGCCAAGCCTCTGGTCGCCACTAGGGAATCGACCTCAAACGGCCTTATATACTTGCACTTGACACCAATGAAGGCTATCCTAACTTGACCTTCGCTGCCACATCATGGTCGGTTGCCACATGGTCGTTGACCGACTACACGGGTACAACATGTTTTAATGTGCATTTAATTTTTATGTCACTTTATGTAGGGTAAAAATAGAAACAAAAATATATGTCATTTAAACATATCCCTCAATTTATAACTGAATGAGGGGACAACCGTATGAGTGAGAGAATTTTTTCTCTTCCTCATTTAACAAAAAAAAAAAAAAAAAAAAAAAGGAGAAAGGTACAATTTCAATAACATTTACTAATATATTTTCGTAATATATGTGAAAATTCATTCACGTTTGTGCAGAGGAAGTAATAAATATAAAATTATTTTTTACAATGATCGACATCACTAGTAACTTATATTGAGTTTGACTTGTATACTAATATAAAAAATCTTTAGCGGTATATTATTACTATCTTCAACAGTACTAATATTCATGTGCTCGAAAAATAAAAAAAGGGTCCAATTAATCCAACCCGCCCCTATAAATAAGTGCACCATATATACCTATTTTAACCGCTCTTGTTTCTCTAAATGGAAAACCAGAAACAACTCACCAGAGATGAGAAATGGTCACTTAAGGGCATGTCTGCTCTTGTTACAGGTGGCACTCGAGGCATTGGGTAAGTTGCTACTAATAAATCTCTATTCTTTAATTTCACATAATAAAATACGAATTGCAGATTAATTATAAAACATATGAGGGTGAAATTATATTAATATAGGCATGCAATAGTGGAAGAACTGGCTGGATTTGGTGCAAGAATCCACACTTGTTCAAGAAACGAAAAAGAGTTGAATCTAAGAATTCAAGAATGGAAAGATAAGGGGTTCCAAGTGAGTGGATCAGTATGTGATTTATCTTCAAGAACACAAAGAGGGGAACTCATCCAAACTGTCGCTTCAATTTTTGGTGGCAATCTCAACATTCTTGTGAGTCATGTATTTATATTATTCGCAGAAAAAATCAATGTTTTCTTTTAAATTGCAATTTAATCTCACGTTGATAATCTTTTACAAATCGAGCCCACAAGCAGAATACATGCTGAAAACTTGCTGACTTTACTGATTTTTTTTTTTTTTTTAGTTTTGCTGATTTTATGAATGTATGTTGAAAGCTTTATGATCTTTTTTGTCTGAGTATTTTAGACCAAATCAGCAATGTGAGTTAGCTCGTTTTGCAGAAGAGTGTCAAAGTGGGTTTCTTTTGCCAAAATTCAGAAGGCGAGATCAAAATTGTTTTTTTTTTTTTTTCGAAAAGATGGTGATTTTTTTACAATTAAGTTATTATTTAATAATATGTGTAAATATTTTAATTGGTGATAATTGGAATTGCTATATATTAAAACAGGTAAACAATGCTGCAATAAGCATAATGAAAAGAGCAATGGAATACAATGAGCAGGATTTTTGGGAGCTAATTGGGACCAATTTGGAGTCCCCTTATCATCTATGCCAAATTGCTTACCCTCTCCTCAAAGCCTCTGGCAAGGGCAATATCGTCTTTATATCCTCCGTCGCGGCCAAAATGGCTCTTCCCGGACTCTCTATTTATTCCGCTTCTAAAGGTAATTTTTTTTATAATCCGGTATCCGTCTCTAACTTTTATTTTTTATTTATGTGCAAATTAATGACAAATTACTAATATGACCTTAATGTGAATATGCAGGTGGCATCAATCAATTGACAAAGAATTTGGCATATGAGTGGGCAAAAGACAACATTAGAGTTAACACAGTTGCACCATGGGCAGTCAAGACCTCAATTATGAAACCTGTACAATTCTTTATTTCAACTATTGTCCTGTAGTTTTTTTTCCCTAAAAAATTGAATTTATACCCATAATTATTGATTTAATTGTTCCAAAATTTTATGATTTATTTAATTTTAGTTTCTTTTTTCTTGTCATTACAGGACAATGTGGATAAGTCTCTTCAGATGATGTTCGGGCCGATGCTGGCCCGAACCCCACTGGGGACGATAGCGGAACCGAATGAAATATCTCCATTGACTGCATTTCTGTGCCTCCCAGCTGCTTCTTATATCACTGGCCAAATTATTTACGTTGATGGAGGCTTCACTTCAAGTGGTTAAGAGTACATTCTATTTTAATCTAATATTGAGTGTAATATTCCACCAAAAAAAATGATGTTTGTATTTGATTAAGAGTTGTTTTCTAGTTAAATGATTAAATGAACGAACGAGCCAATTCTCAATATTTTGTTGCTAAGGGCAATCTTGTAATTTTTGTGACGTGCAAATTTTAAGGTGGTATTTTTTTTTAATTTGCAAAAATATTTTAAAAATGGAAGAAAGATTTTGGTTAAAATTATTTCAAAAATCATTTTCAAACCTACTTTAACATTAAAAAAAATAACAACTAAATATGTTGTTCAAAAGTACAATCAATCACACACACAATGGATATGTTTGTTTTGAAATTTATCTGGAAGATATTTAAACTCTTTTGTGATCCACATCATATTTAGTTCTGAGTTTTAAAATTTAGATTTTAAAATTCCACTGCATTTCACATCCCCAAAAAAAAAAAAACTTCCTCTCGGTAAAATTCACTTAATAAATTATATTCTAATATAAATATAATATAATATAATATAAATTTTAACCTATTAAAATTTTAATACAAACACATATTTTTATTATGTATTAGGATTTTTAAATTCAGAAAATTTTAAAATCAAGATTCTACGCATATTATAATTCTCAAAAGAAGCACAATAACCATGTTTTAACTAACTTGCAAGGGTGGGTCCTATGTGCATTTGGTGCCCTATGCATTTATAGTGCATTTTAAAATTATGTAACTTGTTATGCTGAAATATACAATTTGTTTGCACTAAATCGTGCAACTATTTTTCTATATTAATTGTTGTACGATTTAAAGTAAACAAATTGTATCTTTCAGTACAATAAGTTGCACAGTTCTAAAATGCATATGAATATACGGTGCACTAGATGCATTCAAAACTTAGCAAACTTGCAAAATAACATCCTTAACACCCTAACCTCTCTTTAATGTTCCCTTTCAAGTTTCAACCACCTAACAATTGTATTTGTCGTTGAGAGGTTAGGGCTTTGCCAACGCACATGGGCTGTCCCAATAAAAATGAAACTGGATCCGAATTGGGCCCATTAAAAAATATGTTGTTGGTCGGATGTTGGGACACTATTTAACAACCTAACGGGTCCCTCGTCGGGCTTTTGGGACAATTCAGCCCGACAATTTCTTACAACATGATTTGAAATTATGGTCTATATCACGCTATCATTTCGCACATTTTACTTAAAAATTTACATTTTATTAAAGAAAAAATAATAGGGAATAATTCTATATAAAATTCCAATTTTTACGTTGAGTTTCAATATAGAACTCCATTTTATAAATGTCTCGATTTCTTTACTTCATTCAAGGTTTTATTATTTTTTAATCTTAATTCAAGATTCGATGTTTTTATATATAATTCAAGTCGTATCATATGTCCCGATAATAAAAGGTGTTGTACACTTTGAACTTTTTTTTATATCATTTTGTATTATTTTAATTATGAAAATGAATTTTTCGTTAAGGTTTTTTTTTAATCGAATGACATAATATATTTTTTAAAAAAAGAGTAATTCTATTGATCAAATAGAAAAGGACATCAAATAATAAAAACTTTCTCTAAACAAAAATAATAATAAAAAACTATCACCCCAAAGGCCAAAATAGATATGCGAGAACAAGAAAAATCAAACACCTGTTACGATCGTTATTCTCTTCCGTTAAAAAAAAGACAAAACTTAGACTATAAAAAGTATTTGACGGGAGCAAACGGTACAACCAATCAAATACCGATGAGATCAAAAACTAATGTCGAATCTAAATTAAGGGGATGTTTGGTTGGAGAATGAGGAATGAGGATTTCCTCCTAATTTTGTGTAGTGTGAGGGTTTCCTCCAAAGTGAGGAATCAAAACACTATTTCAATACCAAATAATTTTTTTCGTTTCATTCTCTTTCCTTCATCCTCGTACCCCTCAACCAAGCACTCCCTCACTTCTAAAATAATTAAACCATAAAAATCATCTAACTCCTAACTAAAAACATGAGAAAGAGTCAAAAGGAAAAAAAATCACACAAAGGGCTAAGAAGGTCTCATTTCAGAAAAGCCCAAAGAAGATTGTGAATTTCTTCAACTTTTTTTTTTTTTTTTTTTTTTGAGCGCAATTTCTTCACCTTTTAAGATTGAAAAAATCACATAAAGTTAATCTATCCTAAAATCCAACTTAAAAATTGAATTTCAATATAAAATTCTTGCGAAATTAATGTATATATGTATATATATATATATAAACAGAAACCTTCCCAAATTTAAAAACCTTTGAATTTTCCCGCAAAAAATAATTACTAAATTGGAAAACGAATATTTGAAAAATATATTAACAAATAATAATAATTTGAGAAAAATCTTTGAAAATATTTGGAAAAAATAATAATTGATTGAGATCAATTTTTGAAATAAATATCATTAAATAATAATGATGGGAAACTTTTCATATAAAAAATGTACACAAATCATGATCAAATATAGCAGAAACCGATCCAAATTTGAAAATTATTGAATTCTTTGAGAATATTTGGAAAAAATATTAACAAATAATAATGGATTGAGAGAAATATTTAAAATAAATATCAATAAATAATAATGATGGGAAACTTTCCATATAAAAAATATAAACAAATCATGATCAAATCTAGCAGAAACCGGTCCAAATTTACAGTTAAAGAAAAAGTCTCATGTGCAACGGGTGTACAGATTTAAGATCCGTGCACTCGCCCCAACCCTATCCATGTATCCGCAGAACATGTCTAATATATTCAATGGATCAAGTATTTTTTAAAATGAGTCATTCTGTTGCTGCACGGTGCACTTGGATGCACAGAGACCCACTCGATTTATTTATCTTATATCTTTTTCCTACAAGCCTAAACTTTTATTTAAATTTTCCAACAATAATAAATATTTTTATTTTATATTAATACATCATAACCGTGCATCGCACATTTAAAAAAATCGTGGAAGAGAAAACATTCACTTAAAAAACGTGGGAATATAATTAAAACATTTAGAAAAACATTTTTGAACGAGATAAAGAAAGAAAATAGCTGATCATGATTATGAATAAACACCAAAAAGAACAATTTGCAGCAATAACATTAACAAGAAAAATCGAGGAGGAGAAAAGATTTCAAATTTCGAGTTGAGAAAGATGAAAGGCGAAAAGTAATGGCGGAGGATGTTACACTGTTCGAGCATCTCCACAAATTGGTGGTCGTAAAATCCGAGCAAGAAATCGAAAACTTGCTGCAACTCCTATGGCTTACGCGCAAAACTGGCCTATCCGCTTCGCAAAAATCATCCGTTCAGTCACTCCTCAACCTCCCTTCGCCTGGCGATCTTCACCCAGTGAGTTAGGGCTCAATTTTTTTTTTTTTTTTTTTGGTGATGCTCTTTTTATATCTGCATTGGTTTCTGCTTTGGGGGTTTTCCTGAATTAGGGTATAATTGGATTAACGATATTTAGATTCTTGGAATTGAGTCAAATTTGAGCAAGTTATAATCATTTTTAAGTCCAATGATGAGGGCTTCAGTTTGTTGCTGTTGAATGTGGATTTCTTAGCAGGATTCGAGTTATGAGATAATTCAAAAAATTGTTAGGCCTTGTTGGAGTCACTATTTCAATCTCAGCCTTTTAAAGATGATCTAAAGTTTAGCAAATGGTAATGTGTTAGGTTTAAAATGGACTGCTGGTGATATTTCTACGTTTAAATTATGTTTTTCACAGGTTTTGGTGTCGATTCGTTCACTTATACGAAATTGTGTGCACAAGGACTTAGAAGGTGATGATGCTTTGAAGCTTCTTCCGCCCGGTCTTCCCCTTGAATTGGATAGCATGCTTTGTATATTATTGCAGAAACATAAGACACATTGGAAAGAGGAGCCATCACAGGAACAGGTAACATTTCGAGGATGCCTGGCTCCTTTAGTCTTTTACTTTCTATGTGGATATCAGAATCACCGAATGAGATCTCTTAGTATATTATCTAAGAGCTAGATAGTTACTAACATATTGTACATAGATGGTTTTGTAGAAAATATTGTACCTTTTTTCTTTTAGTCTGAAACCAGTCAGATGAAGCAAGTAATTCGTGCTTTTGCCATTATCTTGTGTTCGAGAATGTTCTCTTGAGTTTTGAATTGCATGTATACGTACCTTTTGCAGCATGTTACTGGACAATCCCAACTCTTGGATCAGGTTAATTTGGGACTCTCAGCATCTTTATTGCCTTCTCCCTCTTGGGGTATCTCTGGGTCATTGTTGTCCCTGCAAGTTGATCCAATTCCTCATTTCAACGGTCAAAATCTTGCCATTACAACACCAATCACTTGTGATAGAAACGCTGTGTGTTTTCCACAGTCGTCAACTCTTCAGAATGATGTTGTCCCTCAAGAAATTCCGGTAAAGCTCTCAATTTCCATGGTCCATTTCTGTTGTATCAAAATAATATTACACAGTGGAATAATAGAATGTTGAGAGGGGACCACCTGTTATTTTCTTGGGTTCTTCAAATCGTCTTATCATCCTCCCTGTTTAGCACACTATATCTTCGTTTTGGTTTTTATAGAATTTTTGCTGATACACATATGGCTGATTTAGGGAGTTCTTCCGAGGGTGAAATCTATGACATGGACTGTTGAGAATAGGAGGGAGATGCCTAATCATCGAGTGGCTATCATTACTCTCAAGGTATCCTAATTAACACCGATTAAATGGAAAACTAGCCATAGATTTGTAGATTAAAATTTGGTCTAAATATGAACATTTGGTTGATGATAAGGTCCATCCGATCCAAAGTAATCTGATACAAGAAAGTATTACCATGTTTCCATGTACTTTCATGTAGTTTGTAGTCCCTTTAATCTTTCCATTTCATACCCGTCATAATATAGTAGGCAATTAAATACTTTATTCTGTACAATCATGCATTACAAATCAACTTTATCCAGAATTCTTTCATCAGAAAATTAATTTCAGTATTTCTTGCTTCCATCCTACTTATTAGTTGCATGATTACACGAAGTCTCCTTCAACTGAAATGGAAGTGAAGTTTCAACTTACCAGAGATACACTGGAGGCAGTGCTGAGATCAATGGCCTACATCAACAATCAATTATCACAATTCGTAAGTTCCATCTTCCTTACTGTCATTTCCCGTGCTTCTTATATCACACTAACCATTCAACATTTTCTGTTCTTCGACTCTTGAGTTTTATCAACCATACATAAAAATGGCATCTTCTGTCTTTCTGCTGGAGTACTTTGTCTTTCTGTTGGTGTTTCCACTTAGACAGTACCGACTTTTGATTTTAAGGATTTTTACAAACGACTTGTTCCAAGGAGCAAAATGTTGTATCTCCAAACTTTTGGAAATTTTGGAGCTAATGAGTATTAATGTATGGTTTTTTTGGCAGGTTAGATCCTCTTCATTACCATTACAGAAGAAACAAAGACTATGACTATGACAGAGCCATGGAAGCTTATCGCTGAGCGCGCTAATGACTTTTGAGTTATAGTTCAGCGCTCGGATTTTCGTTGCTCAAGTTGCGAGATGCACCCAACAGGCGCAATACCAAACTGGGCGTCGATGAAACTTGTTTATGTATATGAGATGATCATCTCCAACTTTTGTTATATGTAATTACCACTGGGAGCTAGTCTCATATGCACCTGGTGCACGGATTGAGAATCCGTGCACTCGCCCCGCCCAGCCCGGTTCCAAGGGATTCGGATCCTATATAAATGGATTTTTTTTCTTTTCATTATTTCTTCTTCCGCCTGCAGCTTTTCCCTTTCACACCTCTCTGCCTCTTCTCCCTCTCCTCCTGTCTCTTTCTTCGTTCTCACAAGGTGAAGGAGCAGATATGCAAGTGATGATGCCTACGGATGTAACTGATTCATCTACGGATGTTATTTGGATTTTCAGTCCCCACGGAATCCCCAATTTCAGTCAATTGATTATCATTTTCGCAATTGCCTTTAAAATCAGCAGCCACAATCGCATCAATCCTCTCCTGTAACGTAATCATCTTACGAGTTACAGCCTTCCTGCAAGCCCTAACCCTCAAATCCAGACCACAGATGGAATAGAGCTTAAACAACAGAGACATCAAAGCTTCGTTCAATCTATGCATCTCCTTCTCATTGAAAAGGTAAGCGTGTTAAATTAGGGATTGAAATTGAGAGAGATGGGGATCCGGCGTATTAAAGTCTTGAGAGAGAGATTTTCAACGTCCTACAATTAATCTTCTTTCAAACATGAAGATTATTGAAAGAGATTTGAGAGTAGTGGAACACAACAAAAAGTTGCACGCTTTTTTTATAGATGTTCAATAGATATGTTTCTTCGTAGTTGCGGATTTTGTTTGTCATTTTCTATCATAAGTAGTTGCAGATTTTTGCACGCTCTTACGAAAGAAGTTGCACGCTTCTATTATTATTACTTGCGTTTACGTCTAAATGTTTCTATAAAATAGTTGCATTACGTAGATAGTTGCATGTTTTATATTTTCTAGATGACGGTTTAAAAATAGATAGTTGCATGTTTCTTTTTATTTATTCATTTCAAATACTACTCCCCTCCGTTGCATGCTTGTTTAATTGCATAAATTAGGTGTATGAAATTTGAAAAAAAAAAAAAAAAAAAAAGTTGGGCAATAAAATAAAGAAAAAAAATGAAGTACTAATTTTTCGTTTATTTTGAAATTTTGGCAAATAAAAAAAAAATTAGAAAAGCCATAAATTTTTTCAAATAATAATAAAAAAATATATATATCAATAAAAAACAAACCCAGAAATTGAACCTAGTACCTACACCTACAACTTTTTTTCGCTACAGCTTCTAGTTTTTACAAATTTATGACATAGTAACTATTTGAAGTAAAAAAGAGCGACCCAATTTTTAAAATGGATTTACATATATCTTGGAAAGTCTTGGCAGTTGAAAAAGGCCCAATCCACTACTACTGGAATCACAAGAATAAAAACAAACCGTATGTTATTGTCCTTTTTAGGGGATTTATGGTTTTTGATCTCTGATTCTTCAGTAACTGAAGACTCATACAAGTAAATAAAATTTAACGTTATAATACTTATTAATACTAACAATTTCTTAATTTAATATTACAATATTTTACATTAATAAGTTTTTGGAATGAAAATTTATTCACGTTGTTTAAATTGCTATTAAGTGATACACGTTTTGTTTACTTGTTTTTTGGTTCTCTGAAAAAGCGCTTTTAAGTTTCTGGATTTTTGTGCAGCTGGGAAAACCCCATTTTATTCCAAATTTTATCGAAGAGATGATGATGGCTTGCATTTTGCCTCTCCCCTTTTTTTCTTCGTTAAGAATAAGAATATACCCCTGTGTTAAATCTTCGTCGCCAAACCACAAATGTTTTTATTCTCATTTTCGCTGTAAAATTCCCACAGAAACTTGGGCGTTAGTGTTGCCTTGTTGATGGACATCCCCGGCATTATTTCAAACACACACACACACTCAGTATGTAAGCATCCATATGTTTGTAGTTACATTTTTCTTGATTGTTCTGTTTTAGTGCAGAGGTAGAGAAGAAGCTGCTCGTGAGAAATTAAAACTTCATTTAATCAAAGGAGTCCATCATATTAGAAGAAGGATGCCTTCATTATTTTATTTGAAATATTATAGAAATTACATGACCTAAAAAACCAAACAATTTACATTTAGTTCTAAAAAAATGAAAAATTTTTCTATTTTGAAACTTGGGTACAGTGTGTTCTGATCAAATTTCATGAATTTTCATATACATAATAAACATTCATATGTTTTTGAGGTTGAATGTAAATTATATGCCCTTGCATTTCTTTTTTACATATTGGTCCTCCGAAAAAACCTATGAACATGTTCATAAAAGAAAAAGAAAACCTAGAACTCCAGATCATCCTCATTTCCTTCGTAATTTTAAAACTTGAATCCATCTTTTCCTGCACATTTCCCCATAAAAAAATAAATAAATAACCAAAAACATCCAAAAAGCAATTATTCATTATTCTCACCGTAAAGCAATTATTCAAAAAGATCTGACCAACATTATTTTAAAGAAGAAACTCCATTCAAAAAGTCAATTATTCATTATTCTCACCAACATTCAAAACGGATCCGGCCGCGTAGGTTGGAACAAAAGATTCGATAAAAGTTGGAGCTAAGTTTCTAATGAGTCCAAATCTTTGTCTTCTCTGTCATAATGCTTCTTATGCTGGTGGAGGCTGCAGCTGCGCAGATCTTCGTCTTCGTTGGGAGACATTACGCGCCGCGGTGGGGTGAGGGTAGGGAGGGGGATCGCGGCGGTGGGTGCGGCCTGGTTTTTCATTCAATTGGGTTTGAAGTCGTTGTTTTTCCTCTGGAGTCTGAAGCAGAAGTCGTTGTTTCCGGAGATGCGCGGCTTCATCGGCGGCGGAGTCAACACTGTTTTCGTCTCCGTCGCACAAGACTTCGTTTGGGGGTGCAAACCACCGCCGCCGTCTGCGGGTGGGTGTGTCGGTGGGGATAGGGGGTGGGGCGCCGCCATCTGCGGTGGGGTGTGTCGGTGGGGCGGCGGAGGCTGGTATATATTTGTAGCAGGAGTGTTTGGAGGGGAGATTGGGGGGAGGGGGGTTGAGTGTGGGAGTAGACATGCCCAAACGGTTCGAACTGCCGGTTATTCTACATGATATCACCAACTCCTTATTTGTTCTATGGCCATCTAAAAAGTTGTAATTGTAGAACAACAAAAATAGATCCAACCAATGAGGAGAAAAATAAATTAATCAAGAAAACACCTAAACATGGATCATCTCTATGTCGCCGTTATTGAACGGTTCCTGGGTTCACGGTTCAGTAGTTTTAACCATTTTTTTTTTTTTTTTTTTTTATCAAAATACAAATAAAAAAATAAATCAAGAAAATTTAAAGAAGATGAAGAAAAAATCTTATGGTATATTAAACATATAAAATTACAAATAACAAACAACTCAAAAAATTTATAACTTAAAAGTTACAACTTACAAGTAATTTACAATTTAAACAATAAACATGCTAAATTGCTAATGTGGTAAATTATAATTTAATGCTAAACATGTTAAAAATACAATTTACAAGTAATTTACAATTTAACATTTAAAATGATTTAAATATTAAATAATAATTTAATACATTAAAAATTACAATTTATAATTTACAACTTAAAAGTTATAACTTAAAAGAACATTCAAAATCATGTCTAACGCTACAAATATAAGTTTACAACTTGTAATTACAATTAAAAAATTACAAATAATGAAAATAGGATAAAAAAAAAAAAGATAATTTTAAATTTTAAACTTAGAAAATTCTAAGTTAATGTTTAAAAATTATGTTTCCTTATGATCCGGGTTATAATCAAAGGCTGCAATCATGCTAATTCTTTTTTAGCATTTGCAATGCTTGTTGCAAATTGCTCCCAAAAAACCCTACTTAAATCTTAATGAAGATTTAAGCTTTTTTGTGATAACTTTGTTGTTTGCAATTTTGTGGATTTTAGTGTTTTACTAACTTTTATTTTCATTTTAAAATCCGTGAAGAGGCTTCATCTATGTGTTACGATCTATATGTAGGGTAGGATTCACCCAATCATTTCATCATAATATGTTTAAATTTGTGTGTTTTAAACATTGAATTTATGAGGCAAAGCCAAAGACATGATTTGAGGAATGTGATGTGACAAACCTATGTTTTAAAAAGCGGATCGGAATTTTGCTTTCGCCGGTTCGACTTTAAAAAAAAATAAAAAATTAGCGAACACTATGATTTCAGAACGCGCTCTTTCATTCAAGATATGTCCACCCAAACTAAATGCTTTACTTTTAGAAATCAGCTATTATTTTCTCTCTTAGTATGACTAGTCTGACGGCGGAATTTCATTTTTCGGTTTGGTGAATGATCTATTCTATGCTTTTAGAGAGTGTGAATGACCTAGGCGGAGCGGCACTTCTCTAATTAAGTTTAATCATTTTTTAATTAAAATCAATGGGCTTCTCGATAAGCATCTAAAACTGATGGGCTAAGCATTTTTCTTAAAAATATCAAAAATTTAATTACTTAAATTTAGAATTTAATAATTTAAAAGTTTTAAAGAAGTACTGTATTTATAAAAATTTTCAATTTCTAATATTTAAAATATTTGATTTGAATTTGATCTAGATTACGTTTAGATACATATTTATATCGTTCTTTTATTCATAGAAAAAAATTATCTAAAAATGATGATTAAAATTTATACATTCTATAAAGAAATTAACCTTTAAATTACACTAGTAGATATATGTTTATTTATTTTTTATCATTATTTATATATTTAATTATATATTAACACTAGTAGAATCACCACTAAGTAGGACCAAATTGAATTTTATATTCTCTAAAAACATCCATAAGAACGTCCTGTTTTAAACATTTTTGAGACAACCACAACAAAAGAAGATGTTGTTATCATCTTCAGAATAGGATAAATAAAACATCATAATATATAGAAATTAATTCTTGTACTCCATCTATTCTTTTACTTTCAAGGATCAATTTTTTAAAGACTTATAAACACATCTTAATATATAAAAAATATTTCATCCATTTGACTTTCATTGAACTAATAAAATTTTTTCTTGGTTATATAATATTTCATTTGGATCATCACTACAATCTAGAGTAATTGCAACTCTCTAACACATTGATCTAAAGCAAACCACTTTTCGGAATAGAAGCATCCAGGATAAAATACGCACATTTATAATTGTGTAGTATGCCTTCATTAAAACTTGCAACATCTCAAACATAAAAAAAGCACATGAATCCCATTGACTAGAAATAAAGTAATACCACATTGTTCTTGTGCAAAAAATTACATAATGCATTTCCTCATTCTATACTCATAAGATGCACTTAACATTTTATAAGTTGAGTTCCATCTAAAAAGCAACATCAAGTGAAAACTTTTTTTAGGAGTAAGTTTATTAACTACACAAAAAACTTTTCCATCTTTTTAAAAACTTTTTGATGTCTAACCAAAATAACCAAGTGCATGTTTAATAGAGCAACATGCATTTTTAAAGAAGATAAACCATCTTTGAGCAAACAAATTTAAAATATGACAAAAATATCTTACATGGAAAAATCTACCACCAATTGATGGTTGACAAATTGCAATAAGTTCATCTAAACTAATCAGATTAGACTTTTTTGCATTATCAAATGAAATTGAAAATATTTTTTGTAAGAATGTTGTACTCTTGCAAAACCGCATAAATTTTTAGAGCAATATTATATTTAAACAATAAACATGCTAATGCTTTCGATTTAATGCTAAACATGATCAAACTCTATATGCAATTAAACGTTTTTGAATTGTCCACGTATCATCAATCCAATGACAAGTAATGCCCATATAATTATGCTCTTGAAAATGATCACTCCAAATATCCGAACATATAGAAACTTTTTGAGTTAATCTAGAAATCATGCTACTCATTTCATCTCTTATTTCTTTAAATCTTAAGAAGATTTAAAAGCTTCATTATTTTATCAATTTCACGAGTAATAGAAGACCGTGAAATTTTTTTTTTAACCCGCTTGAAGGATTATAAGTAGTAACCCATTTTCAAAAACGAATATCATTTGCAAAAAAACGAAAAAGATGTTTAGAACAAATAAGTTTAGTTAATTCTCTTCTAGAAACCTTAACATTATATCTAAATAAACTAGTAGGATTATTTACTTCACCACCTTCAGAAGACGCCGTGAATCCACGTAGTTGCTTTTGAGATGTAGTCATTCCCAAGACTTCTTTATGTTTTGCCAACAAGTATTTTTTAAATGTTCCAGATCCACCACCTTTCTCAAAATGATAAACACTAGTGCAATAGTTACAATAAACTTTAAATATATTTACCTCATCGGTTGCCACTTTTTTGAAGTGAATGGTGAATATTTCGGATGCAAGAACTCTACATTTTCTTTCTCCACCTTGAGGTGGAATGGCCTCCTCCTCCTCCACATTTTCTTTGTTTCCATGAAGACCATGTCCATGACCATGAGTACTTTCTTGAGTACCACCACGAGGTTGTTGAAATTTTTCATTTGAAAAAGTGGCATCCGTGATAACTTTGTTTACCAAGACTCGACGCGCCTATTTCCTCCACACTCCATGAAATATTGAATTGTGCAGTAGGAGGAGGAGGTGGAGGAAAATCGGAAGTCATCAGACTCTTTCCTTTTCCTCCTCTAGAAGATGATGATCCTCCTCTTCTTGACATTTTATTTTATGTAATATAAAATTAAAATATAAAGTAAAGTAAAGTGTATATAATATAAACTATATACTATAATGTATAAAATATATCAATATAGATAATATATGAAGTATGAACTATAATGAAGCTTATAAAGTTAGAACTTAGAACAAGAGAATTAGAGAGATGAAGAAGAATTGATCAATTTGGATCAAGTTGGTGTAAGAAAATGAATACAAATGAGGGGTATTTATAGAGTTTGGGAAAAAAAAAACAAAAAAAAACGGTAACTTTCATTTGAATCTCGACAATTGGATCAAAAAACGGTAACATTTGACTCAATCTCAACCATTGATTAAAAAAAAATATGCAGAACCGGCGGTTTTATTTTATGTAATATAAAATTAAAATATAAAAATAAAATGTGGGAACCGCTTGTTCCAATATCGGTCATTCGGTTCCCAAACTATAATGTTTGTTTTTAGAGTTGGAACCATGAACCCCAATATTCTTTTTTTATAGAGTTTGGGAAAAAAAAAAAAAAAAACGGTAACTTTCAGATGGTTGGATCAAAAACGGAATCCGAAACGAACCGGTTAAAAAAAAAAAAAATAGGCGAGCTTTTGATTCCGGTTTGTCACGGTTCCCAATTTATCCTGCGTTCCGATTCGATTCCTCGCTCGAATTCGGTTACGTCACCGATTCCTTCCTTTGGGCAACTCTAGGTGGGAGGCTGAAGGAATTGAATGGGGAGAGAGAGGGTTTGCTAGGTTTTGTTTTGATGTTTGGGCGGTAGGGTTCTATATTTAATGAGGGAGGGTATAATAGGAAAGTTACTATTGAATTTGTCCTGCTGCTGATATTAAAAGCAACCTAAGAGTTATGTATATGAGAATTTTGTACTAAAAAGTAATTTTCTCTATTATAAAAAATGTCACTCATTATTTCATTCATTAATCCACGTACCTTTTTTCTTTTCTCCCAATACTCAAAATCACCATTCATTTTAATTATTTTATTATTATTCTTTAAACAAAACAATAAAAAGAAACGAGACAATTAGATCGGGACGGAATGAATAATAAACAACTCGCTCGTTAAAACACGAAATGAACAGTGAAATGAATAAATAAAATCAGGATGGAGGGAGTAACAATTATGTCATCAAATCTTCTCTAATTATAAATTTTTAACGATAATAAACGATCTTTAATGATTGAACTTGTCATTATCTATCGTTTCCTATCACTAGAAGCTTTTAGCTATAGATTGTTAATATTAACGTTATTATTATTTAAAATACTAGTCCCTTCGTTCCGGATTAATTTGCACCATGTTTTGGACACACAAAATTAGAAAGTGGAGTAATGAATATGATTTTAAAGGGGTAATTCTATAAACCTTTATGTACAACTTAATTAAATAGGTTGGATTATGCGTATATGTGGGCTTAAAAATAATTATATTTTGTGTAAAGTTATGAATATTATGAGAGTGAAGTTATGGAGAGTTTTTTTATATTTGAGTTGCGCAAATTATTTTGAGACGTTCGAATAAAAAAATTGCGAAAGTTATTATGAGATGGAGGGAGTAAAAATATTTTTATTATTAAATTATTATTATAAATATAAAATCTTAATATTAAACATATTGAAAAAATATTATTTTATCAAACAACACAACACAACACAAATTAAAATTTCATCATGTTTACTATTCAAAAGGAAAAAAAAATCACATTCATTTATCCTCTCATTTTCAACAAACAAATCACATCAACTATAATCAATACATTTTTTTCACATCCAATCACACTCTCATTTTTTATAATTATTCATCAAAAATAATTTTTTTCCATGAAAATGGAAAATGGCAAAAAGAAGCCACATCCAAGCACATTCTAAGAATTTTTATTAAACTGAAGACCTGTTTTCAACCACTTTTTACACAGTAAAAATCACTTATTTTTTAAGTAGATAAGACTCAATTTTTTTTTAAATAAGTGCTTTTGTATGAATAATAAGAGATTGCAAACAGGCCTTGAGTATGTCAAAAGGAAAAAAAAAATCTGCAGGCAATCAGTTTTAACCAAATAATTTCAAAAAAGAAAAAAAGATTAGTAAAACTTAACAATCACTCCTTCAATATTCTCAACTCAAGCATGATTAGGACTTTGATTATTCTCATCAGAGGATTTCAAGTACCATTTATTCAGACGTGCTGAAGTTTTTGATACCTGTAAAAAAACAATTAACCAATTATTCAATATATTGAAATCCCCATAAAACATAAACAATTTTATTTTTATAATTTTTAAAATTACCTCATCATCCCAATTTGTACTCCACACCATGTAGGTAAGTGAAAGTGTTTGTGTTATAACTCCACATGTAAGTCCGATCCATATACCCTGTAAAAATTGCTTAATGTAAATGATTAATTGAGAAGTTGATTTTTTATTTTCTAATATTTTACTTTAATTTTTAAATTTTAAAATTAGCATGTCACCTTTACTTGAAGATGGGTAACATATCCAAGCAAACCTCCAATTGGGAGTCCAATTAAATAAAAGCAAACCAAATTGATGACAGCAACTTTGGCTTGAAGGCCAGCTCCAACAGCCACACCTAACACCCATAAAAAAATAATAAATACAAATTTAGGTGAAATAAAGATTGGAAAATTAAGAATTATTAAATTTGAAGACTTGAATAGGTCAATTAAGTTGATCTGTAACCTGAGAGCACAGGGAAAATGCTACCAAGCAACACTGTGAATGCAAGCAGAATCGATAGGTCGGAAATCGACTGCACGACTTCCTCTTCGTTCGTGAACAAATACCCGATTTTCGCCCCGAAAATCAAACAAAGAATCCAAAAAAATAGTCCTATTAGAGATGAAGTTGTTAACAGAACTTTGATTGAGAATTTTGTAGCTTTGGCATCTCCTCTCCCTAGTTCGTTAGCCACTCGGACGCTGCCACGTGGATGCACGACGACAACTGTATTAATTATGAAGAAAGTACTAACATTGAAATATTTTTAACCTGCAAATTAAAATCATACCATGCTGCACCCATAAGTCCAATGATGATCATAAGTATCCAAGCTGTAATGTTGAAGCTGAAATTTGAATTAAATTAGTAGAAATGAAATCTTTATTATTCAATTTTTTTATTTTTTTAAATGAAGATTTGATCAAAATGCATACCAGATTGAGAAAGCAGAAATTGCAACCTCTGCATTTTTCATGTATCCAGCCAATAAGACCAAGATTGCATAGTACCATAACTCCAAGCTATATATAACACAATGAAGAATTTGAATTTATATAATAAAAGCATATATAGACTATAGTAGATATTCACTTAAATGAAATTTTCTTGATGTTGCAAGATTTACCAAACCATGAGACCAGATGACATTGAAAGCTTCACAACTGGCAGTAAGTCCTTAGTGGCAGCAATCGTGAACCCCGACCACGTCTTGGGGCACCACCCGCAGAAAATGTACACGAATTCACCGAACACAACGAACCAAGTGGACAATATCAACGCGGTCATGGCACCTGGGGTTCCAAAATCGAACACAAAAACGAAAAGCCAAGACAAGAGAATGTGGAGAACGAATTGAAGAGACGCGAGCCATGCTATGATCATGTTCTTCTGCTGTGCTTGTAAGAACATTTGTATCGTCAAGCTGAAGATCACGCCGTATACATGGGGTATGAACCACAACGAGATGTATCCGGCTGATTTGGCGACTTGTTGTTCCTCACCGAGTAGGTTAAAGATTGGCGTTGCGAAGACGAAGAAAGGAAGTAACAAAGTTAGTGTGATGACATCAATTAGCCATGATCTTTGCAGGTAAATGCCCATCATACGGTATTGTTTCGCTCCGTACGCCTGGCCACAGAGTGTTTCAGTTGCGCTCGACATTCCAAGCTGCAATCGAACAGAACATGTACAAATTAACAGATGAAAGTATCAGTTCATATGATTGAAAAGTATTAGTTCATATGATGAAAAGTATCAGTTCACATGATTGAAAAGTATTAGTTGCATATCGAAAAAAGTACTAATACATTTCAGCCTACAAACTAATACTTTTCTTTGTACCAACTAATACTTCTCATTATCTATTTCAGTATATCTTTGCAAGTGAATCAACCTTTGATCAAAATTGAGTCGAAATATAACATATGCAAGAAATTACCAATATTCCGTTTACAAATTGAACGGTTAAGGCTTGAACAAGAGCGTATCCGGAAAGATCTGACGAACTTATGTGTCCGATAAACGATTGAGTCACAACCACGGTTCCGAATGAACTCACTCTTGCAATAACATTTGGAGCTGCAACCCTCCATATCTTTTTCGATTCTTCGACGACTTTTCGTTTCAAATCGCCTTCTTCCTCTACTTTAGAACTAAGCAGATGATCGTTTAAGCTATTATCATCCATGCCTTGCCAAAAAAGAATGTATACCTTGATCAATTAAACCACTAATATATGAACTAACTTTTTATGCAGACTTTCTTATTTAATGATCTGATCATGGTACACCAAAAAGGTTAATTGACTTTTACAAGTTTTTTAACTTCTCTCAAGATCTAATCTTCAAATTCTTTTTGCTATTTTTTTTCACCTTTATACAATAAGCAAATCATAAAATCTGACTGAAATAATCACAACTGAAAAAACAGTTCTTCACATTAAAAAAGAAAAAGAATTAGAAACAACGTAATCCCACCTCACTAAACTCAAATGAGGCCACTCTGAATGTTTCTTTATTAATTTTTTTGTCATTATTATGAATACAAGAATTTAACACCCAAGAATCTCTGGTCAATCAGGAAAGAAAGTTGAATATGGAGTAAAAATCCATCAATCTTTTTTATATAAAAATTAATAATCATCTTTATTCCCCTAATGGAATAAAAGAGACATATGTGTAAATGCAATAAATACTGGAAATCAAGTGTAGTGAAAGAAAAAACAGAGGCGAAATTTAAAACACACATTAACACAGAGTGAAGGATTAATCTTACTTGGTATAATAGCAGATTTGGTAGCTATATATTCTCCAATTTGAGAAATGAGGGGTGTTTGAGTTTCTCAATTAATTTGTGTGAGAAGATCATAAACTTAAATAAGATTGTTGAAATAAAAAAGGTCTGAAGAAGAATAATTCTGGACCGGGTGTTCAACAGTCACTGCTGATCAATTATCTTTACGAGGAGTACAGTCACTCAGTCACCACCTTTTCTATATATCTTTTTTTTTCCCGATAAAAATTCATATTATATTGTCTCATACGTAAAACGGGGTGCAATCTTACATAAATTAATATCCATCTCTTTCAAAATATTAAAATATCAATGTCCAAATTATGTCTCATATTATCGTGAGAATGTTCCACGCGAGTGTGTCACATTTTTTTTAAGAATAAATATAAATTGATCAAATATGATCCGGGTCAAAGTCAAACAATAAGTGTTTGAGGTATATTAATATATGGTTAGGTTTTGTATGCATCCGGGTGCACCGTATACTCATAGTGCATTTTAGAAGCGTGCAACTTATTGTGCTGAAAAGTACGACTTATTTACACATAAAAGTGCAACTGTTAATATGAGAACATAGTTGCATGCTTCTGTTTGGAATAGTTGCACGTTTCTATTTTGTATAGTTGCACACTTTAAAAATGCACTATGAGTGCACGGTGCACCTGAGTGCATATGAGACCCACTCTTAATATATTTACTTCAAGTATATACATTAACATAACCTCTGATAAAAATCTGGGTATGTTCGTTTTTTGATTGCTATAAACAGATTTTGAACTTTACAATTTCAAATACTTATTTGTCTTAATATTCAACCAGACTCTATTTGGATGGATGAATTTGAAACCCATGGGTTTCACATACAAATCACAACTCTTCAATGGTTTTACAAATACTTAGATTTGAAAGTCTAATTTAAAATGAAGGAATTTCAAATCCTGATCAAAACCATGTCATTTGTGAAATCCTCCATCTTTACCATTTCCCTCTCCCTCTCCCCTTCACTCTCTTCTCTTATCTATCATCTAAGTATTTATAAATAAATTCATTGGAGAGTGGTGATTTGTGTGTGAAATCCATGTATTTTAAATTCATCCATCCAAATGGAGCCAAGTTATTTTGAAATCATATATAATCCACCTCGAATACTACTACTGTACCCTATAAAATATTTATCCAATACCCTAAGTTTTTATAATAATACAAATAATAATCTCCTCACTTTTACACAATTTTCAATATATCGCATTCATTCAATCATTACAATAATAATATAATAATACAAATCAATCAATTTTTTCTATATCCTACTCAATTATATCCTATAAAATCTTCCAATAAACATATAATCAACTTCTTAATTAAAATTTTGAAATCCAAATGACTTTAAAGTTCAAGATTTTTAAAGCTCACTATAAACTGAGGGACTCCAAAATCGAGAACAAAGGCAAACCACGACAACACAACGTGGATTGAGAACTGCAGGCAACTAGTCATGCAATGATCATGTTCTTTTCATATATCAAACTTAAGTATTATATTTTGGAAAAGTCATGTACACGTGAACCATGTGCATATTTTTAATGATGACAAATAAAATAGATGTACTAATAGCTTGCAATATGCATGTTAATAAAATAAATTTTATTAGACGAAATTCTAGCTCCGAGTAGCATAGGATAGACAGCTCGAGTAAGCTTTTATCGAGTTATAGTCTAAATTTGCATAATTACATATTCCCTAAATTCCGCAATAATGTGCACAATTTCTTTTTTAGTTCGTCCCACAGTAATGTATACATTTCATAAAATGACAAATTAAAGCACAAAATTTACACCCTCACAATATCATTATAATTTATTTAAATAATATGAATAAAACAAGTTTTTTTAGTTTCAGTGTCCGGATAGGGATGCACGTTATCCCAGGAATGAGGGAGTGCATGCATATAACAATTTCTTCCATGCATGCATGATTAAGTATATTGATGATAAATACCATATTATAATATACTACCCGTCCCAAAATAACATGCATTATGTGATGGGAATATAATATAAGAAAGTGTAATTCTAATGAGTAGAATTTTGAAAAGTAATTTTGTAAATCTTTATGTATAAAAATAGAAGTTTGAATTATGTGTACGTGTGGGGTCAAATTAAAGTAATACTCCCTCCGTCCCAGAAGACTTAACACACTTTCTTTTTTGGTATGTCTCATAAGACTTTGCACACCCATTTTTGGACACATTATTCTCCACTTATAACCTTACAGCACACATTTACTACCCCTCATACACACTTACTACCCCCCATAAAGTAACTTTTCTTAATCTCTGCGCCGAAAAGTTGACGCAGAGTCTTCCGGGACGGAGGGAGTAACATTTTGTGTTATATAACATTTTGTGTTATATTGTGCACATGATACCCACTCCTTCCAAGTTATTAGGGAATAGGGTGCGTGCTAATTAAAATTAAAATCAACATGACATATGAATATGATGATATTTGTTGGTCACGCGGTGCCCATCATCATAATTAAAAATAAATTTATAACATGTATGTCAATGTTTACGATATTTTTCATCTATATATAAAGAAGATATTGATAATAAATATAATAATAATCTTATGGGATATAAATGGAAAATTCTCATAATTTATTGTTATAGTTACTAAATATATGCATTGTATTTCATTTAATAATTTTCTGTCTAACTTTGTCGATTAGAATTCTAATTTAATCTGTCTTGTAAATGGAGCCTTAATTAATCTTGAAATGTGTGTTGTGGATCGATTCTTTGTTTTAAATACCCAAACAACTATAAAATGATTTGTTCCAGATCAAAATGTGGAAATCAAACATCATTCAATTAAATTAAGCATGCATGTTAGGCCAATTAATGCGACTGCGGAACATAATATCATATACTATTACTGCCACTTCTCCAGGAAGATTCTATTTTGATTTTTGAGTAAAGTGTTCTTTTACATATGGTGCTCAAAAGTAGGGTTGTTGATGGTACGGACCAAAACGGATATCTAAAATTATTCGTATCTATACCAAAGTTCGGTTATTTTAAAATTGGAGTGTCCATGTCCATACCAAAACTTCGGTTTGGAGCGGTATGGATTTTTTATTTTTTGGTATGGTTCGGTTCGGATTTTCGGTTATAACGGAATCGGATTTGACCGGATCGGATCGAACCAAATAAACGGATTTTTTTAACCTTTTTCTCATTTTTTCTATCACCCCTCATTTTTCTTTTGAATCATATTTTTCTTAAGAATATTGATGCAATCTACACAAAATGCACATGAATTCAATACATTTTCAACCATATTCATGCATCTACCCTTCAGACTCAAACATATTACATGATATGATAATAGTGAATTAAAAATAATAAAATAACCCAAGACATCATCAATGGTGTATTTAAAATATGACTAATAAAATACACATTTAAAAATTTATTGTGAATTTTCGTCGGTCCAAATTGACGAGAGGTACAGACTACAAAACGATGAGTTAGTGTGAGAGAATAAGGATGCGTAATTGCAAATTGAGAATTTTATAGGATTTTCGATAATTATAAATCACAAATAAGAAAGTAAATATTATAATATCTCGTCCAAATATTCATATGATATATTCAATATTACATTACATGGATATCAATAATTTATAATACAATTTAATGAATACAAAATAAATTAATAATTAAATTTATTATATATTTAAATAGGTTATTCGGTTCACTTCGATCCAGTACGGTTCGGTACGGTTTCATTCGGTTTTTCGGTACGGTTAATTCAATAATATCCATGTCCATATCAAAAAAAAAATCGGTTCAGTTCGGTTCGAAAAAAGTCAAAAAGTCAACGGTTATTTTCGGTTCGATTCCTTTTCGGTTTGGATTTCGGTTCGGGTTCGGTAATCTCCAAACTCCGTGAACAACCCTACTCAAAAGTATATACAATCATAATAATAGCTTATTTTTCTATACTTTTTTTGTGCACCTACACAGAACTAGAAGTGTGGTTTTATGACTTACGGTCTGGTTGGTGGTAATGGAAATGAGTAATAAAAATAATTTTTTGATAGTTTTGATATATAAGTAATGTGAATCGAAATAAATAATTAATTACTCTCACTCATTCAACACACCTCACATGATACACATTGTTCATATTCTAACTAAAGAATAACAGTGCAATCAATAACTCTTAATGATACCATTAATATTACAATTTCCTAGTCATACCAACTGACCCTTAATATTTTTTTATCCCAAACTATCATGTTACACTCTACATATATAATTTATTTTCTTAAATTATTTCATCATGTCTATTTACATATTAAATAAAAACATTGATTAAATAAAGTGTGTATTAACATAATATAATTTTAAAATTAATTGATTAAAATGAATATATTATAAATAATAAAATTTTAACTTATAAAGAGATGTCAAATTAACTCGTTTACATAATTATTTTTCTAACGATAGATAATGTCAAACCAGCAAAAGTTGTGTAGAATCAATTTTAAAACGCTGGAAAACATGGTTTGTTGAATTGTATTAGTTATATATGCTAGCAGAAATCTAAAATTTCGATATTTTTTAAACATAAAATTAAAAAGATAAAAGTGGGGGAGACCCATCCAATGAATTGATAGAGATATATATTTTTGTTTAAAAAATAATTTAATGTGCCATGATGGCCAATCCAATCCAAGAAAAAAGACAATTTTGCTTTATTGTAAACTAAAACGAAGTCATAATAATTTCCCATATGGAAACAACGAGAAGTATTGATTATTGATTAAAGATAAAATTTCATATGAGACAGCCTTAAGTATAAAATGAGATACAACTTAGCATAAATTACACTCACTTTTTTTAAAGTGTTAAAGCGTCAATGTCCAATTTGTGTTTCGTCTCACCGTAAAATCGTATTATGTAAGTGTGCCTCTTACTCATGTGGACATTCCTCGATCCCCATTTCCTTTTTTTTTTCAAAATTTTACTTTTCTGATTACATGAAAGATAAAAAGACATTGGAATAAAAATTATGATAAAAATTAATCCATTTGTAAATTCACTTATATATATGTGCATGTATCAAATAATGGATTAATAATTATTTTTTAAAATTATTAAATTATTTAAATATATATACTTTACACACCACATAATATGCTGGACTAATACGTGAACATGCCATAAATACACATATATATGTAGAATATTTTCATTAAATAAGTGTTATTAACACTTAAAATGAAAGAAAATGTTATGAATTTTTGTCGTTAGATGCAACCACGAGGTGTGGTAGACTGGTAGGTAGTTAATTTGAGAGAGACACTCCATTTATTTCAGAGATATCGATTTTATTTGATAATTAATACTTCACGTGCCTTCATAACTTTAGTTTATGGATTCCATTTTGTCAGAATTGACAAATATGAAGTGGACCTTCAAATGATATAATATGCCAAGTTGCCAACAGCTTGGCTAAATTTAACATTCATTTAAAATTGCCTTTTTAAGATCCATGCTAAATATATCTGTTACTTAATTAACGGAATAATTTATTACGTGTTTTTTACGTGCTTAATATTTTTTTTCGAGGAAGCGTTGATTCGAATCCATGATCTTTTTACGTGCTTAATATAACAACAACAACATACATTAGTATAACAATGTGACGCAGACATTCGCGATAATATTGTCAAATATATTTGCTAGACAAATTTTCAAAATATGAACAAATGCATTTGTCGAATAAAAAAAAGAAAAAGAAAATATGAATTGACATACATCAATTAATTAACTTTGTTTTTCCCATCTTTTAATTTTAATATAATTGTATCTCTATCGTGATTCGTGAATCGACTATTTTTTCTTAATAAAAAAATAATGGATTCCTCTCCATGTTCAAACTATTGATACTTTTGACTTTTGAGAACACTTATCGAAACAAGTAAAACTTCACTTTCGTCGTAATTTTATTATTTTGGTCCCACTTTTTACCCAACATATGAAAAAAAAATCATTAGTTTGATCTATTTCTTTTTTTTTTATCCAAAAAAAATAATTATATTTCACACCAAACAGGGAAAATAGCTGAAATATAAGTTGTATTCTAGGCTACTTCCACTACAAGTTTACAAGAAGAATTTATACCATCAGACTCCTAATCTAAAAGTTTACAAAACAACAATAGTTCGATTGTGTAATTGCATCCACTCCAACACTTCTTGGGCATTTGGACCATTGAGTAAAAGAGCCTATTCATACCTTATCTCATTTTTGTTGGGATTATACTGGAAAATATGTTTTTACTTTGTATAATCAAAACTGAATTTTGGACTTATTTACTGAAATAAATTGTTTATCACTGATGCTTTAAATATCATCGAATGTTACATATATTTATTGCATAACTGTTCATTAAATAGTACGTGTTACATTGTAGTTAATTTAGTGATACCAGATCACAGAAGATTAAATTAACAATCCCTTGTGACTAAAAGTACACCATTCACGACCTAGATGGAAATGAACAATCCATCGTGAAAGGTTGAAGTGTAAGGCTCAGATTGGCTTGTCTTGGCCAAGAGATTACACTAGTGCATGACTGATGCACTGAATAGGATCTACATGAGGACAAATTCTTCATAACTGAACAAGGAAGAATTAGACCTCAGAGATTCGTTATTTCTTAATCTTCGTTCCTTAAATAGGATCATGTGTGGTTGGTAACTATTGCTTTGACTTATCATGGGTAGAGAATCAACGAGATTCAATACTTTTTATCTTGGACAATATTATTGGTCACATGCGATTGCTAAGATTTAATACGGAGAATCTTGTGCAAGTACGCTAGTTCAATTTGCCCCATTGGGAGGTTCATAAGATTTATCATACCAAATCTTACAAGTGGAACTAGTTTCCGGTATGGATAATAATGTTGAACCGTTCCTTAACCAAGGACAAAATATATTAATTAATGGAAAGCTATTTCAGTGGCTTGAATTAATTAATGGGCTAGATAATCTTAAACACGGGAAATAATAACCGGGAGCCATATTGACTGTAATATGGGTTAAGATGGATAGTGCAATATTAATTATGTAGTGGGATTAATTAATATTTATGGGCTTGAATAATATTGTGGCTCAATATTGATAATTCAAGATTCATTGGAAGGTCCAATCTTAATTCTCCTAAAGGCCCCCTAAGTAGCCCAACATATAGTCCAATAACTGAAAAGGGTGTTTAAAATAAAATAAATATTGTTGCCTTATTTTTCCTCAATATTTCGAAAAATATGGATTAAAAGGGGAGAAAAATTTTCTTTGAATTTTGTTATGGAATGAAGATATGTATTCTTGGAATACAAGATTATCTCATTAAATTCAAGAAATCTCCCACTTGGGTATCCATATAGCAATTTTCGAAAATCTTGAAATATAAAGGGCAAGAAAGATTTTCTTGATTTTCTTGAAAATATATTATGAAAGATATGTATTTCTTGAAATACAAGAATATCTCATAAATTCAAGAAGATCCAAATCTTGGAATCTTGACCTAATATTTCGAAAATATTTCATAACAAAGAGGAGGTGGGATTTTGTGGAATATTATAATTATGGGAAAAATAATATAGGAGATATATTCAAGATTTCTTGGAGATCAAGAAAAGATTTTCCCACATTATTTTGCCCTAAAATTTCGACCACCTATACTCTATAAATAGGGGATGATTCTTTCATTCCCAAGTACAATTCCATGTGCTGAAAAAATTAGTAAATCCACAAAGGTGGTGCAACAAAATTTATTTTTCTTTGTTAATTGTTCGCAAGTGTCCTACCACCGGATAGTCGAGCAAGGATTAAGGGAATACTTGGGAAGTTCTTTTGGTGAGTCTAATCAACAAGACCGTTGCCGTCCCAAGAGGTATGTTCACGTAAACTCGTAAAAATTCCGCATGCGTAAGATTTACGTGAATTGATTATATGCATGATTTGTTGTTGGATTATTATTTGAATTAATATAGGATTAATTCATGCTAGTAATAATTATAAGAATTAAATTTGTATTTAAATATTTATCCCGAATAGATCCGTGCAACTTATTCCCCAACACTTTTGCGGATAGCCATGACCATGCTCTCGCCTTGATCTCATCCCACGTTTTGGTAGCTATTGGATTGATACCACTGCAAATCTGGTCGTTTCTTGCTCTCCAAATCATCGAGACAGCAGCAATCCATATGGTATCCGCCATACGGGAGTTTTTCTGACCATCCAACACCGAGCCATTCGCAATAAAATTTCGTAATGGATCGATATGGAGGGCCGTAGAGAGCTGTAGCCACTGAAAGTAACAACCCCAAATTTCGCAGCGAACTCACATTTGAAAAAAGTGTGATGTATATCCTCATCTTCCTTTGAATAGAAACATCATTTCGGATCATTTAAAATATGAGACATACCACGTTTGATCGTTATCTTTTGTCGCCAATCTACCCCGGAGCAGTTTCCATGACAAAGCTTGATCGTCTTGGAGCATAACTACGCCATAACTTCTTAAATCCTCGCTTTTTCCAGTCTCTTTCCACAGGTACTTCATCATCTAGTTGCATACGAGCATATGCCTCCTTCGTGGAATAGATACCATTTCTAGAATGTATCCATTCCCAGCCGTCTTTCTTTTCACGATCCAGATTGTACCTGTTAATGCATATTAGTAACTGATTGAACAAAGATGCTTCCCTTGGTAGCAATGGCCTAGACCATTTAAACTCCCATTCCCACCCATTCACTCCCCAATTCCCCATCTCTCTCATTGACTTTTCTGTTTGCTCACTCAATCTAAACAATCTATTAAATTTAACACTCAATAATTCACTATCCACCCACAACTCCCTCCAAAACTTAGTATCTCCCCCATCCCCTAACACCTTTCTAAACTCACACTCACATCCCTCCCCCCAACCCTCACAGCATGAAACATGGACCGAAAGTCCTCCCACCATCCCGAAAATGCTCTCCTTCCCCTCCCTACACGACTCCCTCGACTCACAAGTGTTTCACCCTCATACAACTCCCCCAAACCCCCATACTTTGCTTTGACAACTCTTACCCACAGCCTACCCTTTTCATTGAGATACCTCCAAATCCATTTACCCAAAAGTGCTCTGTTAAAAGAATCAAGATTTTTAATCCCGAGTTCCCCTTTCGATTTATCTTTGCACACATCTGGTCAACTAACCCAAGGAATATTTTGGGCATTTTCACTCCCCCCCCTCATTGACTTTTCTTTTTGCTCACTCAATCTAAACAATCTATTAAATTTAACACTCAATAATTCACTATCCACCCACAACTCCCTCCAAAACTTAGTATCTCCTCCATCCCCTAACACCTTTCTAAACTCACATCCCTCCCCCAACCCCCACAGCATGAAACATGGACCGAAAGTCCTCCCACCATCCCGAAAATGCTCTCCTTCCCCTCCCTACACGACTCCTCTCGACTCACAAGTGTTTCACCCTCATACAACTCCCCCAAGCCCCCATACTTTGCTTTGACAACTCTTACCCACAACCTACCATTTTCATTGAGATACCTCCAAATCCATGTACCCAAAAGTGCCCTGTTAAAAGAATCAAGACTTTTAATCCCGAGACCCCCTTTCGATTTATCTTTGCACACATCTGACCAACTAACCCAAGGAATATTTTGGGCATTTTCACCCCCCCAAGAAATTACGTTGAAGACTAACAAGCTCACTAAGGGTTTTTTTGGGTACACGGTAAAAAGATAGACAATAGATCAGTATAGATGAAAGAGCAGCTTGAACTAACGTGATTCTTCCGCCGAAATAAAGTTGCTTATCCTCCCATTTTGCAAGCCTTTTCCGAATCTTGTTCACCAAATCGATCCACGAGTCTGCTTTCCGATGGTTTATACCCACATTAATCCCCAGATACAACAATTTCCCACTCCCTTTTGCACATCCCAAAATTTCAGCCCCTTTGTTGAGCATCTCTTGGCATGTATTGAAGCCCCATAAACTGCTTTTGTTAAATGTTGTAGGGAGAAAATAACCCGACTTGGTGGAAGCCGGGAATTGGACCATCTTGTAGTTAATACATTATCCGACTCTATCCAGCTAGAGCAAGATTTGAGGCAACTTCGGAAGGTCGGTATGTCGTTGGAAGTTTGTGAAGCCACGCAGGTCGCGGAGGTGGCTTGGTGCAGCAGGGAAGTCGCGGGGCGACTTGATAGAACCCGGAAGTCGGGACCGACTGAGTCCCGAGCTTAGTTGAAGATAAACATGGAAAAGATTCGGGTAGTTAGTGAGATGGATTTCTCGGGATATAACCGGGGAATGTGTATCTGTAAGCGCGACTTGCTGAACAAGAAAGGAAACCCTAGTTGGTTCACGAGAAGAAGCCCATTAAGACTGTAACCCTAGTTCTGTGTCTATAAATATTACTTGTAATGTACATTGTAAAGGATCGAACTCTTAGAATCCTAGGCAGATATAATACAGTAAATATCCTGGCTTGGTGCCCCCAGACGTAGTCTATTTCACGGACGAACTGGTTAATCAAATCGTGCGTTAGCTATCGTTCTCGATATAATATTGATCGGAGCCTTATTAAATTACTTGTTTGTTCGTCGGTAGCAAACCGGGTACAACATTAAAATTTACCCCAAGGCCAGATAAGGATTCGAAAAACCGAAGAATGTACTTGATTGCTCTAATATTCTCCACTTTGAAGGGACACATGAAGATCATATCGTCCGCGTATTGTAGATGGGAGACCCGTTCCTTTCCTTGCCCGACTTCAATAACTTCAAGCATTTAAAGTTGGATAACGCGATTCACCAGTAGGCTTAACCCTTCGGCCACAATGAGGTAAAGAAAGGGGGAGAGGGGATCTCCCTGACGAAGCCCTCTTTGTAACTTAAATTCCTTTGTCGGGCATGTTGGGGAATTAATTGCCCGGATCTATTCGGGTTGAATATTTAAATACAAATTTAATTCTAACAATTATTACTAGCATGAATTAATCCTATATTAATTCAAATAATAATTCAACAACCAATCATGCATATAAACAGTTCACATAAAACCTACGCATGCGGAAATACTACGGGTTTACGTGAACTAACCTCTCGGAGTGACAACCGTTGAGAAGATGGATCCCGTTCACACGAACACACCAAAAGGTCTTCTCAAGTATTCCCTTATCCTTGTTCAACAATCCGGTGGTAGGAACTCGCGAACAATTTAACAAAAGGAAAAATAAAATATGTTGCACCACCTTTGTGGATTTCTAATTTTTCCAACACATGGAATTGCACTTGGGAATGAAATATTCATCCCCTATTTATAGAGGGTGTTGGTCGAATTCTTGTGCATGAATAAGATGGGAAAATCTTTTTCTTGATCTCCAAGAAATCTTGAATATATCCAATATATTCTTTTCTCCATATTTAAAATATTCCACAAAAATCCCAACTCCTCTTGTTATGGTATAATTCGAAATTAATAAGGAGTAGGAATCCAAGATTTGGATCTTCTTGAATTTATGAGATATTCTTGTATTCCAAGAATACATATCTTCCATAATATCTTTCCAAGAAAATCAAGAAAATCTTTCCTCTCCTTATTTATTCAAAATTTTCGAAAATCTCTTAACAAATAACCAAGTGGGAGATTTCTTGAATTTAATGAGATAATCTTGTATTCCAAGAATACTTATCCTCATTACATAACAAAATTCAAAGAAAATCTTTCTCCCTCTTTTATTTATTATTTTTGAAATATTAGGAAAAAATTAGGCAATAATAATTTATTTTATTTTAAACAACTTTTTCAGTTATTGGACATTATCTTTGGACTACTTGAGGGGCCTTTAGGAGAATTAAGATTGGACCTTCTAATGGACTTTGAATATCTAATATTGAGCCACAATATTATTCAAGCCCATAAATATTAATTAATCCCACTACATAATTAATATTGCACTATCCATCTTAACTCATATTACTGTTAATATGGCTCCCGGTTATTATTTCCCGTGTTTAAGATTATCCAGCCCATTAATTAATTCAAGCCACTGAAATAGCTTTCCATTAATTAATATCTTTTATTCTTGGTCAAGGAATGGTTCAACATTATTATCCATACCGGAAACAAATTCCACTTGCAAGATTTGGTATGATAAATCTTATGAACCTCCCAAGGGGGCAAATCAAACGAGCGTACTCGCACACGATTCTTCGTATTAAATCTTAGCAATCGCATGTGACCAGTAATATTGCCCAAGATATAAAGTATTGAATCTCATTGATTCTCTACCCGTCATAAGTCAAAGCAATAATTACTAACCACACACGATCCTATTTAAGGGACGAAGATTAAGAAATAACAAATCACTGAGGTCTAATTCTTCCTGGTTCAGTGCTGAAGAATTTATCCTCCTGTAGGTCCTGTTCAGTGCATCAGTCATGCACTAGTGTAATCTCTTGGTCAAGACAAGTCAATCTGAGCCTTACACTTCAACCTTTCACGATGGATTGTTCATTTCCATCTAGGTTGTGAACCGCGTACTTTTAGTTACAAGGGACTGTTATCACTAAATTAACTACAATGTAACACGTACTGTTTATTGAACAATTATGCAATAAATATATGTAACATTCAATGATATTTAAAGCATCAATGATAAATAATTTATTTCAGTAAATAAGACAGAAAATTCAGTTTGGTTATACAAAGTAAAAACATACTTTCCAGTATAACCCCAACAGGGCAGCCATTAACTAAGACCGATGCTAACGCCGTAGATACGCACTGCATAATCCAGGACTTCCATTTGTGGCAAAAGTTCATCCCAATCATCATTTCATTCAAAAATTCCCAACAAACCGAGTCATACGCTTTTGCAAAATCCACTTTGAACACCGCCCACTTTTTTTTTCTTCGCTTCCTCAATGATTTCATTGAGAACTACGATGCCATTTGAGATTTGTCTCCCGCCAATGAATGCTGATTGACTCTCAGATATTAAAGGATCAAGCACTCTACTCAATCTGTTTGCATGGACTTTTGAAATGATCTTGTAAAGGCACACAATCAAGGAGATGGGCCGAAATTCATCAAGGGAAGATCCCGCCTTTTTTTTCGGAATTAGGACAATGAAGAAGGGGTTCATCCCCTTCACTATCCTACCATGGCTGTGAAACTCCTGTTGCGGTTATACGTGAAAGTATGTTTTTACTTTGTATAATCTATGTATTAAACACTTATTTACTGAAATAAATTATTTATCACTGTTGGATTAGATATGAATGAATGTTATAAATATTTACTGCAAACTGTTCATAAAATAGAACGTGTTACATTGTAGTTAGTGTGGTGATACTAGATCACAGAAGATCACATTAACAATCCCTTGTAAACGAGTGCATGTTTCACAACTTAGATAGATCTGAACAATCTATTGGTAGAGGTTGATGTGTAAGACTCAGATTGACTTGTCTTGACCAAGAGATTACATTAGTGCATCTGTTGAGCTGAAGTGGACCTGCAGAGAGGATAAACTCTTTCGTACTGACTTATGGGATGAAGAGTTAGACCTCAATGGTTGTTGATTTCTTAATCTCTGTCACTTAATAAGGATTGTGTGTGATTAATAATTATTGCTTTGACTTATGATGGGAAGAGAATCATTGCGACTTCGATACCTTATATCTTGGACAATAATATTAATTACATGACGATTGCTAAATTAACACAGAGAATCGTGTGCTTGGAGAGTCTTGTATGATTTGTCCCCTTGGTGGGCTCAGTACCTTTATCATACCAAATCTTGCAAGTGAAATTAATTTTTCGGTATGAATAATAATGTTGAGCAGTCCTTACTCCAAGGATAAATATATTAATTAATATAAAGCTTTTTAGTGGCTTAATTAATTAATGGACTAAATAATCTTAAACACGGGAAATAATAACCGAGAGCCATATTACCGTAATATGGGTTGAGATGGATATTGCAATATTAATTATATAGTGGAATTAATTAATATTAATGGACTGAATAATATTGTGGCTCAATATTGAAATTCAGAACCCATTGGGAGGTCTATCTTAATTCTTCTAAAGACCCCTCAAGTAGCCCAAATAAAGTCCATTTAATGAAAATGCGTTTAAAATAAAATAAATTATTGTTGCCTAATTTTTTCATAATTTTCAAAAAATTATGAAAGGAAGAGAGAGAAAATATTTTTTTGAAAAGATTTTATGGAATAAGTATTCTTGGAGTATAAGATTATCCCATAAATTCAAGAAAAGTCAAAGATCTTATTTCTTCCCAATTAATGTGAAATTTTCAAAAATTCCCTTATAATAAGGAGGAGAAGATTTTTTTAGGAGTTATTTTGGGAAATAGAATATATTTGATATATTCAAGATTGTATCTTGAAGAAGAAGTAAGAAAATTTCCCAAGAGCCAATAAGCCCTAATTTTCGTCCCCCCTAGTATTATAAATAGGGGATGAATTTAATTCAAACAAATTGTTTTATATATTTAGACTTCATATCTTTTTTTATTAATGAAATTAGAACTCGAGCTGAACTTCAGACTTTACAAGTATTATGTAAACAATTTAGCGCTAGCTATCTTGTTAATTTAAAAAAATATGTTTTTAAAGATACAAAGAAATGTCATTTAATACACGTGTCGTGTGTTGAATCCATGCACGACCTTTCGATACTTTCATAATTTGATCACAGACGTTCATGTTCGACAGATTGGAATGTCGAGCGCAACAGAAACTTTATGCGGTCAGGCCTACGGTGCAAAACAGTACCACATGGGATTTACCACCACAGGGGATTTACCTGCAAAGATCCTGGATCATCGATCTCATGACACTCACGATCCTACTCCCCGTTTTCTTATTTGGGACGTCCATTTTCAACCTACTCGGTCAGGAAGAAGGGATCGTGTTGTGGTACATTTTGTTCCTGTACGCCTTGATTTTCAGCTTAACAATACAAATGTACTTACAAGCACAACAGAAGAATATGGTGATTGCATGGTTGGCTGCTCTGCAGTTCGCAATCCACGTCGTGTTGTCGTGATTTTGGAGTCCCTGGTTCTATGTCTGCATTGTGGATATCTTCGTGTTGGGAGAATTTGTGTATGTTTTCGGCGGGTGGTGCTCTGATACATGGAAGGGGTTCAATATTGCTGCAGTGAAGGATTTATGGCCTATTGTGAAGCTCTCTGTTTCATCTGGTCTCATGATATGGTTAGTGTTTTTTAGTAGGTTGAATTTTGATTAAGAAATGAGAAACGAGTGGGGCTATTTGCACCCACAAAATTGCGTAATGCACTCGCTTCTATATTAAAAAAGTCGAAAATACCTTTTAAATGACTTCATATTTTCAAGTGCTGATCTTTCAATTTATTTTTGTTTTCTAAAAAAAAATCTTTTTAAATTTTTTATTTGAACATAGATTTATTTATTCTATACGAAGTCGAAAATTAGAAAAAGAACATTCTTAAATGAAATATATAAAATTGAAAAGATAATTTCTTTTAGGATATAGAGTTGTTTGAGGGGCAACTTTGACCTTTTTAACTCATTTGCCTAAAAGGTGAGTGTATTTAGCAATATTTTGGTCGCATCCATATGAAATTCTAGAATTACCAACTTCATTGCTGAAATATTTTCTTTGATAGCTTGGAATTGTGGTACTTTACTTGCTGGCTATGTAAAAAATGCAGAAGTTGCAATATCAGCTTTCTCCATTTGGTAAGCCCTCATCAAACAAGCTCGTTTTATGTGTTTTTATTTCACAATCGATGTTTTCATTGTGACAAATACCCTATTTATAATACTAGTATGTTTTTACATAGGAAAGTGGATAAGGAATTTGTCTCCTTATTAGTGAACTAGTGGTATTAAAATTCAATAATTGACTTAGTCTACATAATGGTACTCTATCCCAAAGAGTCTATTGATCGAACGGACACACCTTAGAGATTTAACACCCAAGAATCTCTAGTTGGACAAGAATGTTTCTTTATTTAATTTTTTTGTCACTATACACTACTTATTTTGTATTTCATGATAAGTACAAGAATCTGATAAACAAAAGTGAAGATGAATATAAGAATTTAACACCCAAAAATCTCTAGTCAATCAGGACAAGAAAGTTAAATCCATCAATCTTTTTGACATAAAAATTTGGCTCTTATAATCATATTTATTATCCTACAGCAACAGGAATGAAAGAGACATATATGTAAATGCAATAAATACTGGAAATCAAGTGCAGAGAAAGACAAAACAGAGGCGAAGAAAAAACACACATTAACACACAGTGAAGGATTAATCTTACTTGGTATAATTGCAGATCTCCTAGCTATATATACTCCAATTTGAGAAATATGAGGGGTGTTTCTCAATTAATTTGTGTGACAACATAAAAAAAAGGTTGCTTAAATAAGATTTTTGAAATAAAGGTCTGAAGAAGAAGAATTCTGGACCTGGTGTTCAACAACCATTGATGATCTATTATTATCTATATGGAATGGAATTTTTATATCTTTTTTTAAGAATAAATATAAATTGATCAAATTTGATCCAGGTCAAAGTCAAACAGTACGTGTTTGAGGTATATATATTAATATAGACTATAGAGTTTCATAAACTATATAACTATTATATGAAAATATTATTATTGTTATACACAAAAAATTTTAATGTCTAGAAATATAAAGTATTTTTAAGAAAGTTGAAAAGTTGATAGGGGCCGTTAAAGTTGAAAAGTTGATAGAAGAATAGATTCTTACTACCATACTAGGGGTGTGTTTGCAAACAATAGTGTTTATTTTAAAGTGATTAAAATTGATTTTAGTAGTAAAATTAAAAGTTGGTAGTGTTTTAAAATAAAGTACTTTTAATCAATTTTTTTAGAAGTTAAGAATGTTTGCAAAATAATCACTTTTTGATAACTTTACAAAAAGACCCATATTAAAAGTAGATATAAATAAAGGTAAAGTTGTAATATTGTCAAAATCATGAGAAAAAAATTGTAATAATGTTTATTATAATAATCTTAAGCATTTTTAAGCTAATAGAAGCATGGAGTGTGTATTTTGAGTCACTACTATAACACTAGAAGTGTTTTTTTTTTTTTTTTTTTAAGTTGGGTCACACCAACTTTAAAAAAAAAAACACTTCTATGGTGTGTGGTGGTGGTTACAAACAACCCCGAGAGTGTTGCTTCAAAAAAACTATTTTTAAGTGCTTAAATTAAGTAGTTTGTTGAGTTTCCAAACACAAAAAAATGATTGTCATCTAAAAATAAGTAATTTTAAGTTATTAATTGTGTTTGCAAACACTCACTAGGAGTATGATCCTTCTTTTACGTTCTTCATAATTAAAAGGAGTTTTATCAATTCAGGACTTGAAAGATGGTAAATTTATCAATTTAAGGTCTGGAAGATTTTTCCTATTGGTTCAAGGCCTAAAAGACAAAAAAAAAAAAAAACTATCAATTCAACACCTAAAAGATGGAAACTATAAATTCAAAGCCTACACATTTTAAGACCATGTTTGTCACTAAATCCTAAATCCTAAACCCTGAATCGTAAACCCTAAACCCTAAACCCTGAACCCTAAACCCTAAACCATGAACCTTAAACTCTGAACCATGAACCCTAAACTCTAAAAATATAAAAATAAGGACATGAAATATAAGTGTCAAACATGGCCTTAAAATGTGTGAGCCTCAAATTGATAGTTTCTATCTTTCAAGCCCTGAATTGATAGTTTTCTATCTTCTAGACCTTGAATCGATAGAAAGAATCTTCCGGTCCCAAATTGACATTTTTCCTAATTAAAATTATATTTATAACATGTATGCCAATATTTATTATATTTTTCATCTATATATAAAGAAGATATTAATAATATATATATAATGGAAAATATATGCATTGTCTAACTTCTCAAAATATATGGAAAATGGAAAATATATATAATAAATAATAATCTTATGGGATATAAATGGAAAATTCTCATAATTTAAGGATATAGTTACTAATCCATGATGGAGACAATTAAATATATGCATTGTATTTCATTTTATAATTTTCTATCTAACTTTGTCTATTAGAATTCTAATTTAATATGTCTACTAAATTCTTTTAGGTTCCATTTGGATAGAGATCGAGGATTTGAAATAAATGAATTTGAGAATAATAAATGTAATAATGCATATATTTCAAATGATAAATTGTTAAGAAATGAGAGAGAAGGGAAGAGAGTGAAGGGGGATAGAGAGTGAAGGGGTAGAGATGAGAGAATTTTAAATGACATGATTTTGATGAGAATTTAAAATCTCTCCATTTTAAATTAGACTCTTAAACTTAAGTATTTATAAATTAATTGAAGAATAATAATTAGTGTATAAAATCTATGAATTTCAAATTACATCCAATAGAGCCTTAATTAATTATGAATTGTGTGTTGTGGATCGATTCTTTCACTTAGATAGCAAACAAGTATAAAATGATTTGATCCAGATCAAAGTGATGAGTTAAGCAGATTTGAAGATGTGGAAAATCAAACATCATTCAATTAAATCATGCATGTTAGGGCAATTAATGCATTATCTTCTCGAGATTGATGCAGTGAGGATGTTACATCATAATTGTCATATTCTAGCACTTCTTCGGGAAGACTCTATTTTCTATTAGACAAAAAACTAGTCTTTTGATCATTAGTATTGCTATTTTATAGAGAAAGATTTTTTAATTTTTGTTATTTTATTATTATTTATTTCTCAATATCACTTGAAGTTATAAATTATAAATAAATAAACTTTTACATATTAATTGGTAATTTAATCATGAAAATGTATTTCTTTTTTACTAAAACGTATACTCTATCCGTCCATCAATCTTATGCTTGATGCTTTTGACACAGGTTTTAAAAATAAAAAAATAAAAAAATAAATAAAATAGATAAAGTAAGAGTATTATAGGGTATTGTGAGGTCCCTTTATAGATAAAGTGATTGTTTGTGAGTAAAGTACAATGACATTTGAAGTAATTAAGTGATGGTTGAGGGATAAATATAAAGTAACTTTTGCCAAAAATGGAGTGTACATAAGATTGGTGGATGGAGGAAGTATTAGTTAGAATGAATTTTAATAATTAATGTGATTCACGAAGTCGCAGCTGCAAAAAATCCTGAAACGTAGGGCTTCCCTTTACCACTTGACAATTTAGTTTTAAAAACATTAAATTAAAGGATAAGTGATTCTCATTCTCTAACTCTTAATATAAACAAAAATAAATACAATATATCAAACATTAATTAATAAACATGCATATAGTATTAATTATATTATAAAAAAAAAAAAAAATTAAACAACAACCAATTAATTAAAAAAAACATTCACCATTTTAAATAAAAACAATGTACATAACAAAAAAAATAAATAATAATAATAATAACACAAAATATAATTTAAAAATTCTAAACATTTCTGAACACTTCTTGAAATAGAATATTTTTTGGATTAAATCCAAATTGGTCTCATAACTTATCACATTTTCTGGAATTGCCCAAAGAAAGTTTGACTAACATAATTAGTCCCATTTTTTTTTTCGAATTGTATAATTTTAGTCCCAAAATTCATCGGAGACTCGGAATGATATGAAATGACATCATTTGTGTCATGCGCGGGCACATGCATTTGTTTCTCTGGCGGAATTGCTGATTGTGTTAATATTTTAAAGATAAATATAAATTTTTTTTTTTTTTACATCACTAATTCAACTAAAAAACTAAACCAATAATTATTAATTATAAAAAAACCCTAAAAACGTTTTCTTCCCCAAATTATGTTCAAAATTATCATTATTACACAACATAAACTTCAAACCACGTCGACTGATAACCCTCGAAAATGCAACGTAAAGCTGACATGGCTAAACACCGGCTTCTTAAGAAATACTCCAAAGAAAAAGATTGTGCTTGACTTTTATTTATAGACATAACATATGAAACAATCAACGGAAACTGTCTGCGCGAAAACTTGGACGGCAACCTAGGATCAGAAGGAGTTGGTGACAATCTAGGTATCAATGCTAGCTCACTAGCGCTGCTACCAGTAAAAACTTTAGCTTTGATTACTCTAACATTAAACCTAGTGATTACCAACCTATACATATAAAACTTTTTTTTGTAAAATTAATCTTATAAGAAATGGTAGATATCACTAAATAATAAATTTAAAATAAATAAAAATAATAAACTAACCTGGTCCCATTACACAATCCCCTTGAAAGATCTATATTTCTCAACAACACAACATGCATTCCAACTTGAAGATTAAGTTCATGGTCGGGCACACAAAAAAAATTCAAAGTGTTGAGGAACTCAGGAGTGACCATCAGTTAGAGAATTAAAATTGGAACCGAAATCGAAACACTATCTAATCGAGATACTTATGCGAGACTCTTTTTGATTTAACCGAACCATGTAATCATTTATATGTTTAACATAATCAAATGTCGGGGCAAGGATAACTCTGTCATGTAAAAAAATCGTGATCGTACATCCTAAATTTAAAACCAGGATAGATACAATCAACAATAGAATCAATTTTAAAATCACCTCCTTTTAAGAAAATATCATCTGGGATAATAATATCAGAACCATAATCAATTCTTGTCCCTATACTTCCATCATCAACTGATTCAATTTATTCTGAAAACAATTTCCTTTCATTCATCTTTTGAACATAATCAAATTGCATCAACATCATGTTTCTTGTCAACTTTCAAATAGTGCATGCATTCCAAAAATCAGATGAATTAATAATGACATGTACAATATCTGTCTCTTTCCTCTTGGGATGACATGCAAGATCTGTCGAAAATATCCCCCAAAAATAATTGTCTTTCCACCAAACGACATTTCAGAGTGTGATGGATCAAACACCTGTATGATATCTCTCAATGATGTATCTAATGCTTTAATATAATGTCTGTGAACCATTGGAGTTTCATCCTATACTATGAGTTTGCACTTAATCAAAGTTCATCGAGGTGACTACCTTGCTTAATCTTATACGTAGCATCCTCCAAACAATTGATTGGAATGCAAAACCTAGAATGTATTGTACATCTACCGGGAAATAAAAGTAATGACATGCCACTAGATGCTACATTCAATATTATCTCACCTTCATATCACAGTACAACAAATAATATCTTCCATAAAAAAAAATCTTATTACCTCCATAACCATATATAAAAAAAACTCCACCAAAGTCTGACAATATTGATCTAATTATTTTATAAAAAAACAACACGCTACTCATCATTCAATCTCCTTAGCAAAACTTCATACTTCATCCTTATACGATAACTCAATCAAAATCATCCTATTACGGGATGTTATACTATTATCAATAACTGCCACATGCGTCACATCAAAATCATGCAAACTCTTACCAAGAGAACGCAACATATTATCGATTTTCAAAAGACAACAGTTCTTGATCTCATCATCTGTCATTCTCAACTTTATAAACATAAGAAGCAGAAAAAATCATCATTAAAAAAACATACATAAAGTAATAAATAATTTTTTATAAGATATTAAACAATTAAAAATAATATATATAGCATGATAATATATGCACCAGTAATATAAAAAAATATTATTTGAAATGCTAAAATAATATCATTATATAATTATGATTGATTATAACAAAACGCCTAAATAAGGAAAGTATGCAAATAACTTTGATATAGAAGAATAAGGAAAGTATGCAAATAATAATGGGGCGGAGGGAGTATAAGTTAAAGAATGTATAATATAAAAAATAAATAAATACATGGATAGTAACAAAAAGTGATCTAATTGAAGATGCAGAGACCCAAACGCTAGTCTGTTCAAGTTCATCAACATATTCTCTATCATTATCCAACAACCCCATAGCAAAACATTCATCACAAAATGTGACATATACTATTCCTCTAATTTTTTTATATCATCAAAACACTTAGGTCCTTTAACAACGTTCAACAGAATCCTTAAATAATAGGCATCACCAGTATCAGATGGTACATAACAAATACGACCAACAACAATCCCACATTCTTGTTTTTCTTTTAAAAATAAAAAATTGAGGAATTTGAGCATATGTCAATTCAATGTCTTCATCAAAATTTTAATTCAATTCAAACCAAGCTAAAAACATGTTAGTCTTCACAAATACGTTTATTTGCTTGATAACTCAACTTAAACATGAATTGTCAAATTTCATTTGCAATCTCAAATAAGCAACTTAATTATCTTGTGATATAGACACTTGCTCTCTAGTTAATAAACTCACATCAAGTACTATTATTGTTGTTTACAACTCTTATGCAATTTTTTTCTAACTAAGAAACGAAATGAATGAATACGCAACAAATGTAAAATTACAAAAAAAAAATACGCAAAATAAGGTGTATTAAGACTAACATCAAAATCTTCATGGACTATATATACTGAAGAAATCGATGAACATAAACGGAAGAAGGACTAAATCGAAGGAGAATATAGAGCAAAAAAAGTCTACATAATTTATGGTAGAGAAATGTTTGGCCAATATATAATATGCATGAATCAATAGTCAAAATTAGAGTAATAAAATTTAATATGTTAGAATAAATTTCCACATTTCCTCAAATACAATGAATGGCCGAGATTAAAGATTACAAAACAGATCAATGGTGTAGACAAAAGAGCGAGAAAACTCAATAAGAAAAATTGTAGGTGCATTATATATTTATTTATGCAATAAATATTAATCATTAATATGAATAAATGGAAATAAGAAGCATCATAATCATCTTTTTCAGTATAAATCGGAAACGACCTTCTACTATATATTATTTTTATTAGAGCCAATATTGTGTAATGCAATTAATAAGAATTAAAATCTCTAATCCTAATATTATAAATTTCTTTCAAGTATTTAATTCCCCGATAAGCCGCATCATTTTCAGTTTCTCTAGAGGATCCAAACAGTTCACCATATACAACATGCACATCGCCAACATGGTTGAGATAAACAATTGACTTGAAAATAGGTACACGCTCAGTTCCAGTCCTATTATTATCATATATAAAATTGATAAAATTCCTAACTTCATAACTAAGTTACTAAAAATTGTCTTAAAATTAAGAGTAAAAACAATATGATTCATAATAAACAAAAAATAAAATAACACTCGGGATGAAGATGACTTTGGATGAGAAACAATAAAGTGAAATGATGAACCTTATTACATTGGTTTGCTTATTAAGCATGAGATTCAAGCAACGGATGAAATAATGGAATAATCAAACTTCTCTTTAAATAGGTGTGAAAACAATTCACCGGCCCTTGGAATATATACATAGTAGAATCGTTTCAATTAAAAGGTATAAAAAATATATATTCCTTTTTTAATTAAATTATATATAGTGGTTTATTCCTTACAATTCTTTACAATTGTATAATATATAAAAAAAAAGGATTTTTCCCTTTATTAATTAAATTTATAATATATATATATACAAATTTGATCATATGTCCGCAGGTGGACACAAACTTATATGTCCACCGCTTATGTGGCGTGCCACATATGCAAGGTCTCCACCTTCATTTAATTAGTTTCTTTAATTAATTCAATCTTTTCATTTATATATATTTCATACTTTACCCAATTTTATTAATTACATTAATTTTTTTTTACCTGGAATCAACTCGACCCCGGCCCGAGTGGTTCATGGTTCACCCGACCCAAATAGTTTATGGTTTAGAGTTCATAGTTTAGGGTTTAGGTTTATATAATAAAAAAAAATACGCGACCCGGACCCAATCCGACCCAAACCCAAACTCGGCCCGAGTGGTTCATGGTTTACCCGGAATGAATGGTTCATGGTTTATGGTTCATAGTTTAGGGTTCAGGTTTATATAATTAATTAGAAGATTGAATTAATTAAAGAAAATAATTAAATGATGGTGGGACCTTGCATATGTGGCGCGCCACATAAACGGTGGACATATAAGTTTGTGCCCACCTGCGGGCATATGATCAAAATCGTATATATATATATATATAAATATATATATCTACAATTAAAAATGTGCACCATATTTATAAATACAAACTTGATATTATACTGAAACTAATTTTTATAAGTAATATTGTAGTCACTTAAATTTTATTAAATTTAATAGTGTCATTTATTTGTTATAATCCTAATTTGGAGATGAAAATATAAAATAATATCTCCAAGATTTGAGATTATTTTTTCCTTACTTAGATATGAGAATATTCTTTTCTTGTTCTCTAAGTTGTAAATCTCTTATAAATAGGAGAGTCAAAATATAATTTCAATAGGTCAGAAGTCATATCATAGAGGACCCCATAAATTCCCTCTACTACCAAATTGTAGGTCAAATTAGAGGTCAAAGTTCAAAACTCATTGCCTCCCTACTATCAAATCGTATGAAAATTCACCAACACCGTACTACAAAATTGTAGGAAAATTCGGAATAAGTCGCTAAGACCCCGGTACTACCAAAAATTTGGAACACGTCGCTAAGACCCTGGTACTACCCAAAATAAAGAATACGTCGCAAAGACTCCGATACCCCCTTTAAAGAGATGAATCAAGAGATCAACGAAAGTTGTAACCCCCAAATTATAAATAAATATATGTTTACTATCTTTTTCTCACCTTCTATATGTTTATTTATAGGTGTTAAAATTTATTGGTTCACAAATATCTATAACCAAACTTGTTGACAAAATTATCCATTAAAAGTTAGAAAGATGCGGAGAAAAAAAATAAGAGCTCTTCAATAAGAAAGATGCGGAGAACAAAATAAATAATTTGTTATTTGATTTAACTTATAATAATTTGATATTTAATCCTAGAATCTTCATATACCATGACAATCATATTTTGCTAAAAAATATATGTGTTATTAATGACGATTTGACATTTAATTTTCCTAAATTATGGCAAATACTAACAATTATTTTGGGATAAAAAATTTTGTCCAGACCTTGTACTCATTTAATGGATTCCACCTCTCCCTTTTAAAAAATAATACTAAAACTAAGGGATAAGAAAATGAATAAGTTGCATGGGTAAGATAATTACATTCGATTAATTAGGAATAAATTATGGTGAATATGTTACATAAGTAAGGCAATTCATTTAAACGTTACTCCACTAAATCACACAAATTAAGATAATCATAATATCCTTTTTCATTTGTACCAAGTCACTTCTATATTAAAAGGTAAATTAAATGGTTTAAAATACCTCTATTTATATTCATATTCATTTTGTCATTATTCTATTTCTCGACAATCTGATTAACAATTGTATACCTTGAATTTAATGACATGTCCCTTGATGAAATAATATCATTAGATATGAAATAAAATAAACAACAATCAATATAAAAAAAACTATATAATTAGAATAATAAATTATTCGACAATGAAAAACATACAAATTTATATTGTACTTCAATGGAATTACTGGGTACGTGTTGAACGAAAAAATCAAATGAATTCTATGAAAAGTAATGTTCCTTGTACATCTTCAATTCATCATATTTGATAAATAAATCTCCAACTACATAAAAAAATCATTAAATTTATAACATATATATATATATATCATATAAAAACTACTAAGATGATTTGTTTATAGATTTTAAACTTACGTGTGAGAAACTTTCTATCATCCCTAAAATCATTTCGAAGACGACATAAGTCCACAAATATTGTATCATCAAAAAATAAATTCATCATTTCAAATTTGTATATAACTCTTATACAACTTGAAACTAAAATTCCTAACGAAAACAAAGTCACTAAGAATTGTAATTGTTTTGCATGAGAATGATAATTTTGGATGATGGAAGTTCTCTTTAAATAAGTGTACGACAACAAATTAGTGGTCTTGTATTCAACACGTCATTAAAGCCTTATTTAATTTCCCAACAAAAACACAAATCAAGAATTGATCAAAGATAAATATGGGACAAAAGAAAAAAATATACGCTTATTTTTTTATCAATTAGAGTAATATAATCAATATGTTAAAATATTGACTTAATTTAAGAGTGTGAGTTTTTATATTTATGGTACTTTTTAATATCACAATTAAAAAAAATTGTCAATATACAATCTTTTTGGTTGAGTAATTCAGTCACAATTACTATTTCAAATAACTTAATGCCCAATTAATAATCTCGTTAATTTATGTGGTAATCATACCTCCAAATTGACATATTCAAAGATTGAGGTGATTGGATCACAATGTGATTAAGATAGAAATGTACAATTAAATGTTATATATAAATATAATTTCATTAAGTTGGAAAATTGAGAGATTAATCAAAATTAAATTATATAATAAATGGTTGTTAAATTGCTAAAATGGAGATGACATAATACATTAATGGTCATAGTTACTAAATTAAATTAAAAGAATACTTACCTTTATAAATAATAATTATTCAATTATTTGTTGACTACAATTACGAAATTTCCTAAATCATATAATTCAAATAAAGTGAGTAAGAACTAATTCTATAAAAAAAAATTAACGAAACAAATTTTTAAAAATAAAAATTTATTACCAATGATATTAAATGTAAAGAAAAAAATACTTGTAAAAATTAACAAAAAAAAAATGATATTACATAATAAATTATTGGTCAATATTACCAAAATGAGATATTATATATTAAATGGTATAAATTACCAAATTAAAAATTGCACAATAATAACTCAAAAAATAGAATACTTACAAATATAATAATAATATGATAATCTTGGTTTTTGTTATTAAAAAGAATAAAATTATTCGAGGATGAGATGTATAAAATGGGATAATTTTCGGCATTAACACCACTACAGGTTTGGTCCACAATTAGAAAAAAATAAAACAAAGCAAATAAAGAAAATTAGAGAAAAAGAAAAATACAGAAATGGTACCTACAATTTTGCCCACGATCAAAGCACTACAATTGAAATTAGTTTATAACACATCATTAACAAATTGAATTAATGGTAAATCTAAATGGATGAAATTAAAAACACAACATAGATCGCATAATTAGAATAATAATAATAATAAAATTAAGCAAAAATCTAGAGTAAAAATACTTCATACGTGAGCAATTAGAAGGATATTATTTATTTTCACTAAAAAGTATCAGTTGCTTTTACTAAAAGATAATACTTATGAAAGGTATTACTTGATTACACTAAATAGTATTAGTTGAATAGTACGGAGATTATTAGTTGTTTAACGAAACAATATTCATTTGTTACATGTAAGAGTACTACTTTGTTAAAAAAAAAAAACTGAATACTGAAAGAATAAAGATTTAATCATATATTGAGATTTTACAAATAAATCGAAAAAAATATAAGTTGAAAAAAAAACGTAATATACTAATTGCACTATAGACTCAACTAATTCAAACTCATTTTCAGATTTGAAACAAATTACAATTGCACTGTTTATTACATGTTTGCTACAAAAATATATATTATTATAAATCAAACATGAAGATTTTCTGTGTAATTACATGGTGGCACTAACAACCTGCAACTTTGATTTTCATTGCTTCCCATCATGTGTGAATGTGAGTATATATAAACTTGATCTTCTTCATCTGAAGATGAATCTCTATATAGAAACAAAGACTACCTTATTACAATGATGAGAGATCAAATTTGTCAAAAAATAATGTCAAAATCACAAAACAACATTAGCATATTCAAGAAAATATAAAACATGGGATGAAGGAGATGATTTTGGATTAGAAACAATAAAATAATGGATTCTAAAAAGTGGAATGATGAAACTTTTCGAAGATGGGACTTCTCTTTAAATAGGTACGAGAACAAATCAACGAACCTTGAATTCAGCCCATCATTAAATCCGCATTAAAGTTTATCAAATAAATGTGAAAAATAATTTACTTAATTGATGCAAAATAATGGACGATCAAGATTAATCCACTAAAAATGATCAACGGCCGAGGACGATTGGCGCCAAAACTATAAAAGAAAAAATAGCTCCTATTATATATTTATGATTCGTATGAGATGTTTGCATGCATAAAACGAGGTACAATTAAACACAAATTACATTCACTCCTCTCAAAGTGTTAAAACATTAATTTCTAACTTATACTCCGTTTCACAGTGAGACGGTCTCATACAAATGTGCCTCGTAAGGTGTTCTTTTACATATGGTCTTCTGCTAAAAAGTATATTTAGTGAGTGTTTTCAACTTCTACTCATTGAAGTAGAAGTTCTTATTTTTTAAGTTGGTGTAATCCAACTTTTTTTAGAAAATAAGCACTTGTTGCCTTACACTTGATCAATTTTGAAACATGCCCTCAATGATAATTGTAATAGCTTATTTTTCTATACTTTTTTTGTGCACCCATTACCCATAGAACTAGAAGTGTGGTTTTATGACAATTTTTTTTTTAATCCAAAACTATCAAGTTACACTATACATAGATAATTTATTTCATCATGTCTGTTTACATATTAAATAGACAAATTTTCTTGTGTACCATTTGCATTAATTTAGAATTGGTGCAATTGGATTTTTTTTCCAGTTTTTTACCCGATCCGGACCCAACCCGAACTCGGTCCGATTGGTTCATGATTCACCCGACCCGAATGGGTTTAAATATTTCCTTTTTTTTTTTAATTTAAGTTTTTTTTTTAAACTCGGTCCGGATCCAACCCTACCTGATCCGAACCCGGCCCAAATGGTTCATGGTTCATCCAACCCGAATGGTTAATGGTTTATGGTTTAGATTTAGGGTTCATGGTTCGTCTAAATTAAAATTGAATCAAATTGCACTAATTGCACCTTGTGCAATTCATGCACACAAGCATCACTCTATTAAATAAAAACATTGATTAAATTGTGTATTAACATAATATAATTCTAAAATATAATTGATTAAAATAATATCATAAATAATAAAGTTCGAATTTATAGAGAGATATAAAATTACCTTCTTTATAGTAATATTTTTCTAACTATAGTTAATGTCAAACTAGTAAAAGTTGTGTAGAATTAATTTTAAAACGCTGGAAAACATGGTTTGTTGAATTGCATTAGTTATGCTTTAGAAATATAAAATTTCGATACTTTTTTAGACATAAAAAAAGGGTAAAAATCGGGAGAGAGCCATCCAACGATAGAGATACATATTTTTGTTTAAAAATAATTTAATGTGACATGACGGCCATCCAATCCAAAGAAAAAGAAAAAAAAAATGATAATTTACTTTATTGTCAACTAAAACGAAGTCATAATAATTTCCAATGTTATGGAAACAATGAGAAGTATTTTTTTTTTTTTTGACAGGAAACTATGAGAAGTGTTAGTTGATTAAAATTAAATTGACATGCTTTGAAATTTTGAATGTAATATTTAGAGACGTTAAAAGGATCATGACCCGTTTAAATAGAAAAAATCAAGGTTCAGGATTATAATTCTTGGACCGAATATCGAGTTATAAAAAAATAAATATTGGACTAATGTGTTGTGAAGATGCCATAAATATACATAATTTTATTAAATAAGTGTTATTAACACTTAAAATAAAAGAAAATGTTATGATTTTTTGTCGTTTGATGCAACCACGTCCACGAGGTGTGGACTGTAGGTAGCTAAAAGAGAACTTCATGGAGGTTGTTAGGTTGGACCCAATTAATTTGAGCATCCAAAAATGTTTCGAAATCAACACCTTTTTTTAGTAAGTATTTAAATACTCGCGTTGTATTCTTAAAAGAAATACTCCATTTATTTCAGATATATCAATTTTTATTTGACAATTAAGAGTAGGTTCTTCATTAAATTTATTCATACTATAAAATTTGTACCATTATATTTATAAATTAATACTACTGTTTATTAACTAATATCATTAAATATTATAAATATTAATTTAAAAATATAATAATATTAATTTATAAATATAATGATACGATATATTATAAATAAGTTTTATAGGAGAGTGTGTGGATAATTAATACTTCACGTGCCTTCATAAATTTCCAGAGTTTATGATTTCATTTTGTCAGAATTGACAAAGATGATATAGATCTTTCAAAGACAATTTATGTCAACAGCTCGGCTAAATTTAACCTTCATTTAAAAATGTCTTTTTAAGATCCATGCGACATGTCTGTTACTTAATTAACCAAATAATTTATTACGTGTTTCGCACTTCCTTTAAACAGGTGCATGTAGTTTCTCTTATTATATAATATTAGTATTTCTCCGGCTCGTGCGTTATACAGAAATTATTAATTTTTACATATTTAATTAATTTAATACTCAATCCATTCTCATTTATTATCCTCAAAGTCCAACTGCAAAATATTCTAAAACTTAGAGTATCCCATTACCATTTCACAAATTATTTTTTTAAACAATACTTATTAAGCATAAGTGATTCACATTTTCTAATTTATAAACACACATATAGCAACTTGTTTTATTTTTTTAAATAAAAGTAAAACGACAACAATCATTTGTTAAATAAAAGAGCATTCAAACTTTTAAAGAAAAACAAATCATAAATAATTCAAAAAATTTAAACATATCGGAACACTTCTTAAAATACAACATTCTTTGTTGTATTATGTTCAGATCTGTTATTAGTACACAACATAATCCTCAAACCATGTCGATTGGTAACCCTCGAAACTACGACATAAAGCTGGTCATGGCTAAACACCGGGTTCTTAAGAAATACTCCAATATGAGAAAATGAATGTCCTTGACTTTTATTCATTGACATAGCATACGAAAGAATCAACGGGAATTGTCTGCGTGTAAACTTGAAAGGTAATCTAGTATCGGAAGGAGTCAGTGACAATCTAGGTATCAATGCTAATTCACCAGCGCTGCTGCCAGTAAGAACTTTACCTTCGATCAATCTATCACTCAACCTAGTGACCACCAACCTACAATAAAAAAATAAATTATAAAAATAATCTTATAAGAAATGGTAAATATTTGTAAAAAAAATTAATTAAAAAATAAAAATTTTACCTGGTTTTGTTACATAATCCCTTTGAATGATCTATATTTCTCAACAACATAACAGACGTTCCAACTTTGAGATTGAGTTCATGGTCGGGCACACAGGAAAATTTCAAAGTGTTGAGGAACTCGGGAGTATGAACATCAGCAAAAAAAATCAAAATTGGAATCAGACCTGAAAAGACTATCGGAGCTGAGATACTTGCGCGACTTCTTTTGATTTAACCGAACCATGTAATCATTAATAGATTTAATAGCGTCAAGTGTTGGCGCAAGTATAACTCTGTCCTTTAAAAATTCGTGATCGTACATCCTCGATTTAAAATCCGGATAAATACAATCAACTATGGAAGCAATTGGATCATCACCATATTTCAACAAAATATCATCACGGACGATAATATATGAACCATAATCAGTTTTTGTCCCTATACTTTCATCACCAACTAATTCGATCCATTCCGAAAATAATTTCATTTCGTTCATCCCCTGAATCGAATCGAATTGCATCAACCTCATGTTTCTTCTCAACTTCAAAACAGTGCATGCATTCCACAAATCGGATGAATTGATAGTGGCATGTACAATGTTTTGTCTCATTCCTTTTGGAATGACAGGCAATATCTGTCGAAAATCTCCCCCCAAAACAATTGTTTTTCCATCAAATGGTATTTCACAGCGCGATGGATCAGACAACTGCATGATATCTCTCAATGATGTATCTAATGCTTCAATACAATATATGTGAGTCATTGGAGCTTCATCCCATATTATGAGCTTACACTTAATCAAAAGTTCAGCAAGATGACTGCCTTGTTTGATGTTACACGTAGAATCTTCAAGACAATTGATTGGAATGCAAAACTTAGAATGCGATGTACGTCCACCAAGAAGTAAAAGTGATGCTATGCCACTCGATGCTACATTCAATACAATCTCACATTCAGATCGTAATCTAGAAGATAGTGTCCCTCCACAAAAATGTTTTCCCAGTACCTCCATAACCGTACACAAAAAACACTCCACCTAAATCCGACGACACAGATGTAATTATTTTATAAAAAATAACACGCTGCTTATCATTCAATCTCTCTAGCAAAACTTCATACTGCATTCGCAGGTCAGCTCTATTATACGATAATTCAGTCAAAATCATCATATTACGGGATACTATATTGGTATCAGCAACGGCCACAGACATATATACCATCAAAGTCATGCAAACTCTTATCAAGAGAACATAACATATTATCAATTTCCAAAAGACAATTTATGTCAACAGCTCGGCTAAATTTAACATTCATTTAAAAATGTCTTTTTAAGATCCATGTGACATGTCTGTTACTTAATTAACCAAATAATTTATTACGTGCTTCGCACTTCCTTTAAACAGCTGCATGTAGTTTCTCTCATTATATAATATAGAGTTTTTTTTAATTGATATGTCATTATGTGGTTAATTTAAATGATATGTTATTTTTAGGTTAATTTATATGAAATGCCATATTTTATTATATTAGTATATTATTTTTCTATTAATTTGTAGTTAATATATGACATCTATGTAACATTTTAATATGTAATTTAATAATTTTTTTTATAATAATTAAAGTTTGAACATATTTATTTGACAAATTTTGAAGATTGCGACCTTTTCTGTTGTAAAACGAGTATTAACACTTTTAATTTTAATATAATTGTAACTCTATCGTGAATCGGCCATTTTTTCTTAATAAAAGATAAGGGATTCCACGCCATGTTCAAACTATTTATACTTTTGACTTTTGAGAACATTTATTGAAACAAAAAAACTTCACTTTCGTCGCAATTTTATTATTTTGGATTTTGGTCCCAAAATGTATTAAAAAAATCATTAATTTGATCCGTTTCTTGCTATCGCCCTATAAATCTATTATGAAAAACAATTTAATTAAGTGACCACCGCAACCATATCACAGTATAAAAGGATGTATGAACTATGAACAATTATTGAAAAGTAAATTGAACATAAAATATTGTTATACAAAGCTACTTCCATGTCCTACAACTTCACGTGAGATTAGGAAAACAAAAAAATAAGATAATATTTTTAAAAGCAAAATGAAAGAGTGACAGGCCCAACAAACGAAGTATTACAAAAATAAAGATCCCAAAGTAGTCTTTAAGTTAAAGCCCAAAGTAAAAGGCCCACTAAACGAATCATGCACCTCCAATTTTCTGTTATTTCATGCACGTGAAAAAAAAAGCCCAAAAATTTGAACCACGCAAGAAAGAAAATAATAACAAAACAAAATGGAAATTATTAAATGTTATGATTTTTTTTTTTTTTTTAAATAAAGTGTTTATAGTGGTCAAATCTTTGTTTGGATAAGAGTCTCATGAATTTAAGACAATATTATGGCGATGGAGATTTTTTTTTAAAGGTAATCAATTACATAGTTTCCCTAACATACTCAATTACAATAGTAATTTTTATCATCGAAGACGTGTAATATCGTTTAAATCTCAGATACCGTAATCCATAACCACTACAAGAGGGGGACCATCCAAAACCTCAAGCACCACAAGAGGGGGAACACCATTTCACCACAAGGGAAACCACAATAAGAGGGAATAATTTTTCTCTCTTCTTGTCTCGCACCCAAAACCTCGGTTCTCAAGTGGTGGAGCTCTAACCACTTGACTATCCACACTTGACATGATGGAGATTTGAATTTGAGTTCTTATGATATATAATGAGAAAACGGTAACATAAGCAGTTTGAGCTGAAAATTAAATTTAGTCTGCGCTAACTTGAATTTTTTAGAGAAAAAAATCACAAACATTCCTATAACTTGGCCCAAATCTATAAATGATTCCATAAATTTTTACTTTATATCAATTTTTATTCATTTGGTTTCAATTTTAGTACTTTTCGCATGATAAATTAAATTTTGGTCAGAAATTAATCTAACTTTTTATTCTGGTTACATTGACAACCACTCTCATTTGAAATATCTTTCATCAAGGAAGAAAAATCCCTCAATCAATTTCATATTTTGATTACACCTCCCCGTGAATTGTAACTTCAAAATCACGAATTTCATTCATTATCGTGATTAATTTCGAGTGATTTACGTTGAGGCGAGGGTCAAAACTTATACTATTCTCTTTCTCTTACTGAACCCGTTATTTCAGTATTTTTCTGCATCATTTTGTCTGCTACATCATATTTTCTGCTATTTTTCGGTCAAAATTTTCAATTGTCCAGCAAAAAGTACTAGAATTGAAACTTAAAGGACCAAAGTTAATAAAATAAAGATTTACAAGACTATTTGTGGATCCGGAGAAAATTACAATATCATTTGCGATTTTTCATCAATTTTTGAACTCAAAATTGAAAAGTTTTTTTTTTTTTTTGGTTATATTTTTAGGAAAACTTTAGATTGGTACAATTTGGCTACTATTTTTCAGTGCAGTACTGCAGTATGTGCACATACGACACAACTTTTTACAGTTGTAAAGGTCATGCACAATATTATACAATTAAATCACTTTTAATACTTTAAATAAAATAAATTGTTGGGACCTGATGTGACCATCCACAAATATTTTCAGAATTAAATTACACCTTAATTTAATACTCGTACTATACTAATTCTTTAAACCAATATTTGCCTAAATTGTGTTGTAAAATATAAAATAAACGTAAAGGAAAGAACAAGAACACCGATTTGTTTACCCAGTTCGTCCAGAAGGTCTACGTCTGGTGGCGACCAAACCAGGAGGATTTTCACTATGATCTCTGTATTCTCCCACCCACGACATTACAAAAGAATGCTATTTATAATAAGAATAGGGCTGAAGCCCTAAAACCCTAAAGTTCATCTTACATTTAGCCCAACAATAAAATCAATCTATAACAAGTAATGTCCATAATAGTAGGATATTTACAACGCTCCCCCTTGGACATTACGACGTGATGTCCATACCTAACTAAAATTTCGCTAAAATAATTCAAAGAGAAAAACTTAGTAAAATAAGAAAAGGTACAACTAATGACCTTCTAAATTCAATCTTCAAAATGCTCCCCCTGAAGACAACAGTCTTCCAAGCCTTTTGTATTATGCTTACACAGTCTTCTGGAGTTTATGCAGGTAAAAGAATTTAGGGGATATGTGCTTTGTCAAGTTTCCTTTAGCATTCATATTATTCATATTGGCAACAAAAGTTGCATTTTCCTCATAATGGATGATAGGAGATATACCATTATCACATGAATCATAAATGTATCTAAATCAAAATATTGCAAACGTCGAAGATACTGAACATATGCTTTAAAATTTTACAATGTCTCCTTATAGGAGAATCACTAACTTAATCTTGCAAGCAAATTCAATATCGGATTTGGTGCAGTTCTTAAAACATAGTAATGCACTAAGGACACTCTAATAAGGAACTTCTGGTCCTAAAATATCATATGTATCTTCTTTAGGTCCAAATTTGTCTTTATCCACTTCAAGGGATCGAACAATTACTAGTGTGCTAAGTAGATGAAATTTAATATAAAACCTCTCCAATACCTTCTCCAAGTAAGTTAACTGGTATATAAAGATTCATTTTGCTTTAGGGAAGTGCTCGATCTGCTAGCCGAGACAATACTTGATGTCACCAACGTTTTATTTCAAAATTCAATCGATAAGATTAAATTAGCTTTCTTTGATTTCCTTAATTGTTCCAACAATATTTAAATTATCACCAGAAATTGAGATAATACAAACACCACCAAAATAATTTCTTTAAAAACACGTAAGAAAATATTTCAATGTTTATTTATTCCTCTTTCGGGAGGAATGAATTGAGTCGATCGTGGAGTATTCGACCCAAATATTTTATGTCATATAATGACCTTTGTAATTCTAATATCATACTTAATACGATTTTCACCATTTATCCATCAGGGACTTTCATATAAATATTGATATCCATTGATAAATATAAACATGCGGTTACTATGTCTATCGACTGCATTTCTAAATTTAATTTTATTGACTGCCAGAGATATTAAGTAGCGGAACTTTATTTCATACATAACAGGAGTATATATTCAAAATCTATATCGGGTCTCTGCAAAAACCCATGAGCTTCTAATCTTGCTTTGTACCTCATTACATCATTATTCTCATTTTTTTTTCGTACAAATACACATTTATATCCAACAGGGATAACGTTTCAGGGTGTATGTACGATAAAGTCAATAATATTAGCGAGTCGAGCTCTGCCTCAATTGCTTCATCCTATTTTACCCAGTCAAAGCGCTTCCGGCTCAACTATTGACTTTTGGGTACTGGATCCAGATTTTTAATAGTAAGGGCAATTATGGCAATGAATAAGTTGTCGACAACATTGGTAAATTTCTCGTGTATTTATAATTTTTTTATTTATATCAACCAGATCTTCATCATTTCCCATATTTTTTTTTTGATCGAACAAAGTTAGTTGTTAGTAGTTAGTACACCAAGCACCCAAACACTCCACAAATTCACAAAGCCACCTTATAACTCCCATACTCCAATTCGTTCCCAAAGGGAATCGAACCTGGGTCTCCCACTCAATTGAGGAGCCCAGTGGCCAGGTGGGCTAAGCCACCTGGTTATTTCCCATAATATTTTGATCTGGTCGTTCCGCAATTCTAGTATTTTTATTATTTTGTGCACGTGCTTCATTACTAGAATTTTCGTCTTCTGGACGAATCTCTTCAAGAGACTTCAAGAGTGACTGAATATATTTGCTAGCCTTAGTAATTACCACGAATTTATGTCTTACATAATAAAGGGTCCTTTACGCTTCTGGCGTGTAGGGGCATTAACATATATAATTGCCTAAAGTTAACACATTTACTCTTTTTGGTGCATTTACAACAAGTATATGTGCTTTAGTCACTTCTTTATCATCGATAAATTAATCTGGTTGGTCACTTGCTAAATATTGCAAGTTAATTATACTATGAACTTCCAGTTCACTTTGACTAGTGCGTGGATTTAAATATTGAAGATCTTTTTATATTCCACTAAATTTCTCGGCATTCATTGAATTATAAATTCTTATCTCCCCCTAATGCCGAGAAATGATCTTCATCAAATGTGCAATTAGCCAACTGAGCCGTGAATTTAGGTACACTGTGGTGATGATATTGAAAACAAATATTGCACATTCTAATATTTGCAGATGGGTCGGATTTGAATTTGATTAGCACCATGTAAAATTTCATACCCCCAACATGATATAACTAAGTTGGAATACTTCAATAATAGTCTAGTAATTATTTTGATAAAATCTATTAGTAATTCAACTAAACCATTCTCGATGTGGACGAGATTAAATGCTCAATTTTAATTCTCAATGTCATATAATAATCATTAATGTCATCAAATCGACATTAACCATTCAAATGGATTTATTGGATAATCCAAAATTTTAAGTTCAATAATATTTGACAATAAATTTGCTTCAGACAAATTGTATCAGTCCACAAGTATCTTCATGACTCTTATTCAAGAAAATAAATGATACAATTCCAATTTTGGTACGAGAATGTCTTACTATAAATTTTTCTTTGCACAAGCCTCGCAAATAAATTAATTTGCATAAGGGATTATGTTATTTGACACACTATGTAAAATAGAATTAGTCAAAATCCGACTTATCATATTTTGAACCGCTCATGTCATAATTTGAATAAATTTACTTTAGGCAAATTAGTGCATTATTCAAAGAATCATCATTTTCAATTTTCAATGTTCCTATTTGTTTCGGGCAAACTAGTACGAGATTCTATTTTGCTTATAATTATATAAGGAATCAATTTTAGTGGAAGAATTTTCATGTATGATTTATACTGTTTCCACTCAAAACAGGTATAGCAAGGTGAATTTCAACATGAAAAGTTCAAGTCAAGAAGTAATGCAGTGAATAACAAGTTTGATAGTTTTCCTTTTAGTTATACAAGATAATCTTTTACTATAATTGACTACAAGGAAAACTTGATATAAACTTTTGTATGTAGTTCAGATTCAACAAATTTTTAATGAATCAAATCAGCCACAAGAATAAGTGATAATAGGCAAATAAGGAATTTTCACAGAATTCCTAATTTCTACAACAAATAATTCTCAAGCATATACTGCTACAAGCAGATCTAATTACTGAAATTTAAAAGGATTAAGCTTATTTACCAGAGTTGAACCCTACGATAAGGGTTCCTAATCGTCTAATGTGATATTTGATTCGTGTCAAGTGTATACCCAATGGGAGGTTCAAGCATCTACTTCACCATCTCATATACAAGAGTAATTCCTCCAGCCTTAAACTCATCTCAAATGGGCAGAGTAACCAATCGAGTCCAAGAAAAAAAACTCAACAAAACGATGGATTAGCCAAAAATAAAAACAATTAAAATTTAATTATTCCTTAATCAAAATTGTAATCACTTTAGCACAATTTCTAACTAATGCTAGAGTCACTAAGGTCACTAAGCATATCTCAATTGTATACGAATATCATAAAATTTAACATCTAAATCTGCTTATATGGTCTCAAAAAATATCTGTGGAACAATCCTTCAGGGATGTCCAGTATACACATTAATAGAAAATACATGACCTATTATATTATGTTTTTTCAATGTTCCAGAAATTGCACATCATAAATTTGAAAATTCTTTTATGTGACATAAGAGAAACGAGAATGCATATATAATATTTCAAATTTGGCATGGACTTTTATAAGTTGCTTTAGGCATATTAGAATGATCCATACAATGTAGGTGATTTGCCAGAGATGTATAATAAGTACTACAATTATGCAGAAGTTATCATCAAATAATTAATTGGCCAAAATGGAACCACATTAGTATCTAGCCAGGATTCAGAAGAAAACCATCTAGGCATTAGGGCAGTTGATGCAGCGGGGCGTATAGATTAACGAAAACAACTTCTAAAATACGTTGATTCAAAGATTGAATACCGTAAAATAGACAAACAGGGAAAACCCTTTTCTTAATTCATCATTCAACTGCATAAAACGTTTACAACTGAGCTCTTTAAATAAGAGCGGAAACTTAATTAAGGATAAATACTAATCTATGGAAATAAATCAAAACAAATAAAAATAAAGATACTAATATTAATTTTCCTAAAAATCTTGATTCTGCAAATCCGCTCATAATTATCCGAGATTGCTATTGCGATCTCGTCTCCATCATTCTCACTCTCTTTGAAACGATTCGTCCTCAAATCGAAACCGATCTCGTCTCCATAGGAATAAAGTATAGCCAACAAATAATTGAGTTCAAAATTATCGGCAGTACGAGTATGGCTCAAAACCTTCAAGCGATATGGCGGAGGTTTCAGTGCACTACCAACAAAATAACTATCATTAATTATAAAAAAATAATAATTATCTTGTGAGATATAACCTTCATTATCATCGAGGCAGACTTCGTTTGACATCGTATCGAGACCCCAAAAATTTGCATTGAAATCATCTTCCATATCAAAATTTTGGCAAGGATCATCTTCGAGCTCGACATCGAAAATTGGAGGCATAAATTCAATGAGTGACTGCTCATCATCATAAATAGGTGACTCATCATAGCCACAATTGTCAAAATAATTAACAGGCCCATCACAATTTTCATGAAAATTCTCGTCATTAGAAAATGGCCAAAATTTTTCATTTGAAAAACTAAAGTCAAAGTGTTCCAAGTTAGAATTTGGCCAAAACTGATCATTATTGACACTAAAATGTGGCCGAAATTCGTAGTCAAAATTCCTGGGCCCACTTTCCTCATTATTGGTTGAAAAATGCCCACTCCATGGTAGCAACCCATCTGCGTACAGATTGTGTAGGGCATCTGATACAGGCGCCGCGACATCGTCTTCTTCAATGGGAGGGGTGATGAACTCCGTCGGTGCAATTGGTGAGGCGGAGAAATCCAGATCGTCGGGCGTTGTTCTCGCTGTGGAGAATGACGACATCGTCTGAAAATTATGGTGAAAAGCGGACTGGTATGGAGGTTGTTCATCTGGCGAAGCAAGTGCACGAACTTTGGCCAATTGGGTTGTGAAATCGTCCAATCTTTGCGCAAGGGCTCATCTCTGTTGGATTTACGACAAGGCGGCATCGTAGGAGCGTCGCCTGGATCTAGATACCAACTGATGCAGCGGGGCGTATAGATTAACGAAAACACCTTCTAAAATACGTTGATTCAAAGATTGAATCTCCGTAAAATAAAAGAAACTCAATCGCATAAAAACGTTTATAACCTCTTTTAAATAAGAAATGAAACTTAATTAAGGATAAATACTAATCTATGAAAATAAATCAAAACAAATAAAAATAAAGATACTAATATTAATTTTCCTAAAAATCTTTATTCTGCAAATTCGCTCATAATTATCCGAGATTGCTATTGCGATCTCGTCAATCACCAATTCAATTGCAAATCGATTCTCAAGTTATTCAGGAACTCAACAACAAAACAATATCAAATGAAATACATATTTACCTTTCTAATTCTAATTCCTAAAATTTGCAGATTATAAAATTAATATCCAGAACAAGATATACACAACAATATATTAATACTGCGTTGAGAATAAAATTTCTTGCGAACGCGACCTTAATTTCTCAAAAGAAATCCTCCAGACCCAAATTTAAGAAATAACAATCAAATTAATACTTACTAAAAATGCTTTCGAAATAACAGTAATCAAAATAAAACTCACTGCTGATGAAGGGCTGAGAGGCGGAGGTTACAAACAATTAGTGGTTCCGATCGATGGAGGTACACAACCGAAATTTTAATCTGATTTGGAATGACGCGGAATTCTCAAATCCAATTGGTAAAGCAATCGTGCTGATAATGTGTTGTAAAATATAAGATAAACGTAAAAGAAAGAACAAGAACATCGATTTGTTTACTCAGTTCGTCCAGAAGGACTACGTCTGGGGGCGATCAAGCCAGGAGGGTTTTCACTATGATATCTGTATTCTCCCACCCACGGCATTACAAAAGAATGCTATTTATAATAAGAATAGGACTAAAGCCCTAAAACCCTAAAGTCCATCTTACATTTAGCCCAATAATAAAATCAATTTATAACAAGTAATGTTCATAATAATATAATATTTACAACATATTGCAAAGGTATCAATATTATTCGATCACGTGTCTCATAGTTTTCTACAATTTATGATCCCATTAATAGATTTTTTAAAGATTATATTCTATGTCATCCAAAACTCTCTAAAATTTATTCATAATATGAAGTTGATACATTATACTTATAATATGATATCACTATTTTTATAAATTAATATTTATAACATTTAATACTATAATTTTAATTAATAATTATAATTGTATTAATTAATAAGTATTATTATAAGTTTCATTGTATTAACATGTTTCGTTGGGGACATGCTCTTTTTGTCAACATTATTGCGAAATTTATTATTATTTTTTTGCCAAAAAGTCTTCATTTTTCAATCTAAACCAGATCTTTATACATTATACTACTTTCGTCTCAAATTCGATTGTCACATTACTGTTTACTCGCATTTAAGAAAAAGTGATAAAGTATTGGAGTAGAAAATATTGTTTATTTAGTATTTTATATGATAAAATGATGGGTAGTTAGAGTTAAAAATAGTTGTTTATTAGTATTTTATGTGATAAAATGATAAAGTAGAAAATATATCATTAATGTTGCATTGTTATTTTTGTGCCCCATTTTAATTTATCTAGATTTTTCTGAAATCAATATCTAGATAATATAATAAGGGTAAATTGAAAAAACAAAGCAAAAATTTAATTATCTAATTATAATAACTTTTTTCATTCTATCTGAAAAAAAATAGGTCTTAGTTGGACGGAGAGAGTACTTTTTACTATAAATTACATCTATAATAAAAAAAGTTATATATAATTAAATTTAAAATGTTTTTATGGAGTATTTGATTTGGGAGTTGCTTCCGTTGAAATTTATTCATATTATAAAATTTATAGAATTACATTTATAAATTAATATCATAACATTTATTAAGTGATGCCATTAAATTTTATAAATTAATATCATATCATTAAATATTCTAATATGCATTAATTTATAAAAATAATAATATTAATTTATAAGTGTAAAAATGTCAATTTTATAGAAAAAGTGTCTGGGAAGAGGGTTGATTTGGATGAATTTGTCACATACTTCCCACAGCTCATCTCAATTTACTGGCAATTTTCTAATTCTAATATTGAAAAAGAAATATATCCATTGTTGGATCACGGGTGGGGCGAGTCACGAAAATGGAAAAATAATGCGTTGTATCGCGATATTAGAAAAAAGTTACACCGAATTTTCATCGAATCATGTGTAAAATGGCTGAAAATGCGTTCGATTTTGTCGGCAGAATGGGTTCAGATGAGTCTGTTAATTCATAAATTGATAAACCCTAATTTTATAATCGAGGTGCCTGTACGTGTCATTCTGTTGTGAAAAAAATAGAATGGTCCCTCCCTTTTCCCCCGAGCAGGTGTTTGTGATCGGAATTTCATGTGTGAGGTATCCAGCTGACAATCCATAAAAAAAATGTCGATAGTATTCAACATGGACGGAATAATTTAGTTTGAATTTTGTTAGTGCGATAGTCTTAGAAAAAGCATATTTCGTGTAATTTAGTCCCAGACATACATTCCCTGGATTGGTGAAAAGTGAGTAGATGGAGATTATTCTATGAGCATCACGTGAGTGACATGCGTTCTTAGTAGATGCAGATTATAATGGAATCAATTGTTTAATATAGTTGCTTTACTGCTTTTCATGGATTTACATAAAGGGGTTATAATGCTTATAATTATGGTGAGAAAGGAATCATTATTAGCACCACAAGGAGAGTGGAGGTCGTCAAAAAGCTCAGGTATGAATTCTCTGTTTCAATTTCAATTCAAGAATCACAATTTTTGATAACTTGGAGGCTTTATGAGAAGTTTAAGGTTGTGGGATTTGTTTGGTGACAGAAGTTAAGGAAAAGGGGAAAAAATCATTAAATGGGGGGTGGTATTCAAGAAAATCTGCTGATAAGGGATGAAGTAGAAGGGAGGGAAGGAGAGGATTTGAAGAGCAAAATATGGATAGAGAACAAGAAGATGTGGGAGGTGGCTGGCCCTGCAATTTTTACTCGATTTTCGATGTTTGGTTTAGTTGTGGTCACCCAAGCATTTGTGGGACATATTGGTGCCACAGAGCTTGCTGCATTAGCTCTGGTTGTCACCATCCTTATAAGATTTGCTAATGGATTACTGGTATGTTATGTATAAATCTATATAGCTTTGATGATAACAACAAGATTTATTTGGGATTATTTTCTGCTACTTAAATTTTAGACAATGAATTTTTTTTTTGACAATAAATTTAGTACATCATGGCCAAATGTGAATGTTTGACAGTTGAATGAAGAGAATTAAATGTGAAATATGGATAACTTAGAGTTGGTCTTATGGTAAACAGTTTTATAGTGCAACTGATTTGCAACTATCACTTTATAGCTTAACAGCTAATACCTTTTAATATAACAACTAATACCTTTTAACGAAACAAGAAATGAGTCGTCCTTTAATTTAAATGAAATGAAATTCTTTCAATCCGCCCATGTCCCTCAGTATTTCGTAGAAAAAAATTGCAAATATCATAATCAATTCACAACAACATTAAGCAAAAGTTGGAACATGGTAAAAATAATCTCTTTGCAAAATATATTTATCATATTCATATTCTTCAGGAAATATGAATAGGCGCGAACTTAATATTGGAAATGGGATTTTGTAAAGGTGATGACGGTTATCAGTTTCAAATTCTCTGAAAGGAAAAATGATCTGAGTTCCTTTCCCTATTCTCATGATCATCGCAAGATTTCACGAACCATTTCTTGAGTCGTTCTGAAGTTTTTAATACCTGAATGATTAATTACAAGTAAACGTAATACCTTAATTATTAATCCCTTGTACACCCTAAACTTCATTTTTTAATTGGCGTTTGAGATAATGAAACACCAAACAAATATTCAAGTGTGTTGCCAAACACCAAACAAATAATCCAATAGATTGAAACATTAATTATACATGCATGATGTGGTGACAATCACTTTGATGGAGAATTTTGTAGCTTTAGCGTCACCTCTGTCCAACTCATTCGCCACTCTCACCCTATTTATGAGTGTGTTCTCAGAGTTAGAAAAGTAATATTTTTCAAACTTAGAATCAAAACTTATATGTATTCTACAAAAGTTACTATATTTTTTAGGGATATTGAGTTACTATATTTATATGTGTGCATGGTGTGCGCACCTGGATGCATACAAGATTTAGTTTTTCGTAAATCTACGATCACTGAAATAGTCCAGAGTTTTATATGCAAAATCAAGACATTATATTGACAAATTCTTCTGTGCACCATTTCCACAAAATCAATTTGGTGCAATTTAATTTTATGAGTTCTTTTTCTTATTTTTTTCAGTTTTAGTTTCTTTTGTTTTTTTCAATTTCAGTTTTCTTTTAACTTTAATTTCAGTTTTTTTTTTTTGATCCGGACCCAAACTCGGCCCGAGTGGTTCATGATTCACTCGGCCCAAGTGGTACATGGTTCACTCGGCCCGAATGGTTCATATATGATTCAGGATTCATTGTTTAAAGGTTAGGGTTTAGAGTGCATAGTTCAACCAAATTAAAATTGAATATAATTGCACCAATTTGAATTGATGCATAGGGTGTACAGGAGAGTGACTCCATTATATTAGCAACCAAAAACATTTACAAACTCATGAAATTCAAGTGCCGCCTTTTTTTTTTTTTTGCCGATAAAATCACCTGTAATATTTTTAATTCATAAAATAATCAATATTCAAAGAGTTGTCATTTTTAAAAAAATATTTCCCACATACATTCTTTTAATTTATTTATTACTCCCTCCATTCTTTTTTATCTGTCTCATTTATCCACCACAAAAAATAATTTTCTCATTTATTAAAGTATTAAAAGACTCTTATACTCTTATTTATTAATATAATTACAATTCTATTTTTATTGAATATTGATGCACATCGATTATATTGGTATTATTTATTAGGAGCATTGTTGGAAGAACAAGGGCAAACTTGCCGTGGAAATAGTAGAGTGACAATTAAAACGGAACATACAATTTGAATAAAATGCGACAATTAAAAAGGAAAGGATAAAGTATCAGTTTCAGTTTCTCTGAACAGAAAAATGATCTGAGCTGCTTTCTTTATTCTCATGATCTTCGCAAGATTTCACGAACCATTTCTTGAGACGTTCTGAAGTTTTCAATACCTGAATAGTTAATTACAAGTAAACATTATTAGCAATAATTATATTATTAATCTCCGTACAGTTATACTCCCTCTATCCATGTCAATTGACGTTTAAAATTATTTCATACCAAATTAGAAAGTCATTTAATAATATATATATTGCCCTTATATTTAAAATTACTAATTCATTCACCTAGCCGTTGGATTTTAGTTAATTACCTCTTGATCCCAGTTTGTTTTCCAAGTCAAGTAGCACACTGAAAGTGTTTCAACAAGCACTCCACAGATCATTCCAATCCATATACCCTGTAAATTTTAATAAACCAACATCAGTTTCATGCATAAAGTAAGAGTTTTTGCTACAAGATGTTATGACTTGTATTTTGTATAATGTAAAGATTATAAATAATCACCTTGACTTGAAGTTTAAGTGCATATCCAAGCACAGCACCAATTGGTATTCCAATCCCATAGTAGCAAACTAAATTAATAATCGCGACTTTGGTCTGCAGTCCTGCTCCTACAGCCGCACCTAATATACATGTAAATAGAAAACTATCTAGTTTTAACCATTTCACTGGACTGACAGATAGGTCGACTATTAATTTCAGGGCCAGGACAAAAATTTATAACAATTAAAGAGCCACGATTGTAACGACTTGTTTGAAATCTAGCTTGATAACTTATACTTTCTGGGCCTGATAGATATTGATAATTTTTTTACCTTTCAAATCTCGATTTAATAGTTATCATATCTTTGGAGGTTAAACCAATGTTGCATTATAGAAGAACCTGAGAGGACTGGATAAATGCCATTAAGCAACATTGTAAAAGCAAGCAAAACAGAGAGATCTGAAACGGCCTTCACCACTTGCTCATCCTTTGTGAACAAATATCCAAGTTTGTTTCCAAACACCAAGCAAATTATCCAAAAAATCGAAACAATTATGAATGATTGGGTGACCATCACTTTGATGGAGAATTTTGTAGCTTTAGCATCTCCGCTCCCTAACTCATTCGCCACTCTCACCCTATTTATGAGTTTAAAGAGAGAGAAAAAAAAAACTTACATTTTCTTTATAAAAAATAAAATAAATATCTGTAACATAGTATATATTTTGCATATGATCAATGAGAAAACACTCACACTGCTGCGCCTGTGAGGCCAAGGATGAGCATGAATTCACATGATGCAACATTCAGGCTGAATTATTATTTTTAACTTTAATCAATACACATTGATCTTCAAAGTCGCAATTAAATTAAGGACACGAAATTCATTTAATGCTCACCATATAGAAAATGCAGATATGGAAATCTCTGCATTTTTCATGTATCCTGCTACCAAAACCAGAATTGCATTGTACCACATCTCCAAGCTGTAAAATTACAGAAAAAAAATGATAGAAAAATAAAATTTGCACTAATGGAGAAAAGTAAATCAAAAAACAATTATAAAAGACACAAAATTTAATTTCACGTAAATTGTCTAAAATAACCCAAGAATAACTCAAATAATGAGATTACCATAGCATTATACCAGAGGAAAGAGAGAGCTTGAAAACAGGATAAATGTCCTTAAATGCAGCCATAGAGAATCCCCTTCCATGACTCGGGGCACCACCCTCCGAAAACATAGATAAATTCTCCGAAAACGAGCAACCACGACGATACAGACAAGGCAGCCATGGCTCCATTGACCCCCCAATCAAGAACATACACAAAAAGCCAAGACAAAGGGATGTGCACCGCGAATTGCATAACCGATAGCCACGCGATGATCATGTTCTTCTGCTGCGACTGCAGATACGCTTGGATCGTCGTGGTGAAGACTATACCATAGACGTACACAACGAACCACACAGAAATATACCCTGCAGATTCTGCAATCGCATGTTCCTGGCCCATCACCTTAAATATCGGCCTTGCAAATATGAAAATCGGAAGAAAAACCGTTAGTACACTCAGATCAATAATCCATGATCTTTGCAGGTAGATACCCATCATGTGGTAATGTTTCGCCCCGTAGGCTTGGCCACAGAGTGTTTCTGTTGCGCTCGACATTCCTACCTAAGATAATTAAGGTTGAAAATATCAGTATCAAAATATCACAAGGCCTTCTATTATAAAATCATAATAGAAGTGAGTATGATTCAAGCTTAAAAGATTACCACGATTCCAGTTGCAAAACGGACGATTAAGGTTTGAACAAGAGCGTAGCCAGCAAGATCAACGGAATTCAAATGTCCGATAAACGATTGTGTCACTACAATTATTCCGAACGATGTCACGCTCGAAATAGCACTTGGCAATGCAACCTTCCATATTTTCTTGGATTCTTCAACAACTCTGTTCTTCAAATCTCTGTTTTCTTCATCCACCAGATTTTCATGTATGTTATTATCCATTGTTTACAACACACAAGTCAATGAGTTTGAACAAGCAAACTTGATCACTTTGTGTCCTTATAAATATATTTGCGAGGCCAACAAAAAATAATCAATTATTATTGTTAATATTATAAATATATTTTGATTCGAATCCAAGACGCGACGACCTCTTACTCTTAATTCACAACATTGCTAAAGCTAAGTGGTTTGATTCAAGAATGTAAGGTTGACTAATTAATTAATGATTGATCCTCTTTCATTGTGAAGATCTAACATTGAAAAAGAGTGTAGTTAATGCAGCGGTCCAAAATATTTTTAAATTGGACGCATACATGTTACTTTCTGATTCCAGTATTAATTGCATGCAGTTTAGTATGGATCAAGTTGCATGGAATATCCATTAACCCCCGAGACATATTTGTTTGAGATGGGACATAATGTGGACATTGACGTTTTAATATTTAAGGAAGGGCGGGACGGAGTGTGTTCATTTGTGCTAGATTGTACCCCGTCTCATGCAGGAAAGTTTTTGTCAAAATATTTTAAACATAATGTAAGAAGAAGGGCAAGTGCTCACCATAATATTTAAATTAATAACAAAGGCAATCTTCAACGTTTGCCACACATTGACATTGCACCAACCACCTAATCTTGATCATTTTTTTTAAATTCACACTTTTATATGTACATGTGTGCACTTATGAATTCGTAACATTTTTGGTCACATTGTTATTTTTTATTAGCTCACATGAATTCGTCAAATTTTGATGATTGTAATTTCTGATAGAATACTATTCTAATTAAATAAGATATCTATCATCTAACAATAATTATTATTAGAGCCGGCCACTGTCCATTGTCTAAAATACAGACCGAGGTATTGACGGTTATTCCTTTCGTTTGTTTATTCTAATTTTTTTAGAATTAATTAATCCTAGGTCCATATATAGAGTCAAAAATACTCATAGGTTCATGTTTTTTAACAATTACTAGTATATCCAAAATAGGTTTGGGTTTTTACCCTTATACCCTTACACATTTTGGGCCATATAATTCACACTAGCGGTGTATCAATCTTAACATGAAATTTCTGGTTAAGTCAGGCATAACTTGTACTTTTGTTGGCTTGAATTGTTGACTGGGTCAGGCTTAACATGAAATTTACTGGTTGAGCCAGCTTTAACATGAGATTGTTGACTGGGCCAGACTTAACATGAGATTACTGGCTGGATCAGGCTTAACGTGTGTATTAAATACATAGCAAAATTTAATAAGGGCAATTATAACACCTGAATGTTAGAACTCAATTAAGAGTTGAAGTGATTCCCACCTTTTGAAGTGCAAAAGTTTAAAGATTTTCATATGCTTGGTAGCCTTGAATTTCGATGCTGTGTTGCTCTACCTCAAAACATTGTTATTTATAGTAATTTGAGTACTAACATTATTACATTCTACGGCTAGCTACCTATCCTAGGGTATAATTGCTTTGTTGATAAGGTTAGCGTTGTTTATTCATTTTTTTTAGAAAAGGGGTACATGATCACGTGGGATTATATGGCTAGTATACCTATAAAGTGTTTAGCTACTGTATTTATGTGTAATATATTACATGCAAGTGGTCAAGTTGCATAATAATTCATGCATGCAACCACGTAGACCTAGTATTGTTAAACGGGTCGGCCCTAACTCATTAGGGCCACCCCTACAGGGTTACGGGCCAAATGGTCTCGGGTATTAAGCGGTTCATTTTAAACGGGTCTCTAATAGTTGAGATCTAACCCTAGCGGGTTGCGGGCTAAATGGGCCACCTAACAGGCTCCGAAATTTTTTTTAAAAAAAATGTTCAAACATTAACATTACATAATGACAAAAATTTCGATACAGACTGCCCCATCATCTTTAATAACAAATGTTCAAAATATAAAATTAGTTCTCATCATCTTTAATAACATATAATTGAGCAAAGTTCCCATGAAATTAGTTAATAATATAAAATTTGTATCATCACATTTATAAATTAATACCATAATATTAATTTATAATTATAATGATATCAGTTTCATATTATGAACAAATTTCATAATAGAATTTATAAAAATATTATATTATTATTTTATATTGGATTAATATTTTACTTATTTATTCAATTCAATAGAAATTCAAAACTGTTAAAAAATATTGAATTGGAGAGGATTAATTATTAATTGACTAAATCAAATAGAAATATTTAATTTGTAATTGATTGACCATAATTGATTTTTGCCTTATTTAAATTTGTGAAATTTTTTTAAAAAAAATTAATTAAAAAATTAGAAAATTAAAAAAAATTAAAAAAATTGAGTATATATAAATATAAACGGGCTAATCGATCCGGGCCAAAAAGGCCCGATTTTAAATGGGCCTCCCATTGCTCGGCCCTATCCCTGCATATAATAGGTTTAAACGGGCCGGCCCATTTAGCCCGGTACGAATTAACATCTCTACGTAGACCTAATAACCATTTAATATATATATTTGCATGTATGTTAATAGCCAAGTGGTCATCTCCTAATTATTATTCATGCATGATCATGCACCAATGTTGGTGTAATAATTATTTATTGTGTATATGTTTGCAGAATGTGTTTATAGTAAAACCTATTAATTAATTATATATATATATATATATATATATATATAAAAAAATTGGGGTGTTATAAAAATAGTCAAATGCACTTATTCAAACATAATTTTTGTCCTCTTCTTTGAATCGCTAGTAGAACTACGATCGAAAAATTGTCTCTTAACACCTAAACTTGCTTGATCAACATCAATTGTTTCAACTCCAGAAGTATTAACTTGTCAGGAGAAGTTCCTTATCGTATGAAGAGTCGTCCTATAATATAAGCATTATATAAATAAATAAATATATTAAAAACGGAATAGAATAAATATAGAAATAATATGATTTTTTGTATACCTTTGAGCTCTTGGAATCTTCAAATTCATCATGTTTTGGAGTGATTTGAAAGTCCTAAGTATTATTAAAATAAGTTAAACAATAATATTTAATAATTGACAATTAATAACATTTATAAACCTCTCTTATATTAAAAAAATAACAATTTTGGAATGATGACTTACATCTTCGTCAAGAAAACTTGAATATTTCTCAATCATAGATGGACCAGTTTTAACCTTCACAACGTTAAAGTATCATTACAACGTTTAACATCATTATACTTAATCTGAATTTTGAAAAGAATTACTCATTCAAGTAAATCTTGTTTCTCGACAGGAACAACTCCAATCTCATCCTACAATGATATATTACAAAAACGTATTTGTTAAAATTATACATTTTGATAAATATTAATAGAATTTTGAAAAAGAAATATTTTGAAATCAACAATCTTTATTAAGAAAATAATAATTTGCATATTTAAGTGAATCACTGCAACAAAAAGTGTTATATCTGTCAATATAATTTATTTTAGTGTACCTCTTTTTTATTTTGAAGCAATTCAAATGCCCTTTTATGAATCAATTCATTGCAGATGTTGACCCATAGGTTCAAAGTAGCATGATTCGAACCATCAAAAGCAATTACCTTGATTCTGTACCTTTAAATAAGAATAGATCATATAACTATAATTTTTTCAATTAAATAAAAAAAATAAAAAATTATGTAATATATATATAATCATTATAATGAATAACAATTAATTTACCTTATGATCATAGAAACATTATCCTTGGCAAACCTAATAAAACCAATTCAAGCATATCTTAAAATCACCTAATAAATACCCCCGATTCAGAGAAAGTAGTATTGATTACATAGTAAGTATGATGAATCGACGAGTGAAATAATCAATAGTAGGGGTGCTATCAATGATTACATGATGAAGATAGCTTATAAATCTATACTAAAACAACTTAGTGATTACATAATTTATTTTATTAGTAAAAACGTCAATAATCTAGCTCAGCATTTTGCTAGGGTGTTTGGGTTATTCCCAAGTTTTTATTATTGGGTTGAGTCTTCAATTGCTATGAATTACGTTGATATTTATTGTGTTTACATTTAAATTATAAAAGTTTTTTTATTTTAAAAAAAAATCACCTAACAAATACTTCTTTCGTCCCATGATTATTGCAACACTTACCTTATTTGGACATTCCAACATTACTGCAATACTCCAAAAATGGAAACAACACACAATACTAACACCCTAATAACATCACTTTATTTTCAAAATTGTCACTCAATCTCTTCTTTATTTCAACTCAAACCCACTAAAAGACAACATAATCATCTTACATTCAAACTCACTTTTTACTTTTTTTTTTTTTTGCATGTCATTTTCATTATTGCAGTTATTTTGGGACGGAGTGAGGGAATACTAAGTAGTAGGGCGTGTTTTGAAACACTTAAAACAGCTTTCAGAAGCACTTATTTTCAAAGCTCCCTCTCATAACTTTTAAAAATAAGTGTTTTTAAAAATTGTTTTAAGTCTTTCAAAAAATAGTCATAGTATAAAACAAGTGTGATCGAGACACGTATTAGGAAAGCATTGACAGAAGAGATTGAAAGGTGAGGCAGAGGACATGAGTCTCCATACAGTCTGGTATCAATTTATATCACACTGCACCATTCGAATTGCAATTATGTTTGTGGACCCATCACAATTATTGAATGTCATGGAAGATATGGCTAAAAAATACTAGTTTCCTATATTCCGAACAAAAATAAATCTTGACCGGAAAATATTCAATCAATTATTGATAGTTTAGTGCTCGCTTGTTACGCAGTTATTTAATTAAAAATTGCAACATTTTTAATAAATAATATATTTAATAATTAAAAATATAAATATATGCATAAATGCACTACATATGAATTAATAATTTTTTAAGGTGTATATTAGTAAATTTTTTTAAACCTTTGAATAAAATTATTGTGTCAAATATTATTTATCTATGTTAATATGAAGTTGAAACCTACAAATCAAAACAAAATAAATTGATTAAGAAAAGACTAATAAATTAATTAACATGTAATAATTAAAAAAAAAGTGAATGAATTATACTATAAAATATTTTTGCCACATAAATTATCTTAAGATATACATAAGAGCAATTATAAAATAAAATTATTTATTAAGAAATTAATAATTGAATATAATTCATATTAAGATAAAATACATTTAGAATGAATATTTTATTTAAGTCAAACAAAAATTACCGAAAAGATAAATGAATAATATTATATAATAAATATAATATAATTAAATAAAACATAAAATAATAAATATAAATTACACATAAAAATGACATGTGTACTCAAATTTCTCATTGAATGACACATAGGTTAAATTAACATGGAGTTGAGACATCATGAAAAAAAAAACTCTCTATTATTATATAGAGGGATATATAGGGAATTGTTTAGGATATACAAAAATAGAAGTACAAATAGGATTTATTTTTAGTGACATGTAGGATTTATTATGAATGACATGTACACTAAACTTCTCCTAGAATGACATATAAGTTAAATCAATGTAGAGTTGACACATCATCAAGAAAAACTCTCTATTAGTAATATAGGGGATGAGTTAGAATTTAGTAAAACTTGTTCATAATATGATATTTATACTATTACATTTATAAATTAATATAATATTATTTATTAATTGATATCGTTATATTTGTAAATTGAAATCATAGTATTAAAATATAAATAATGATATCAATTTATAAATATAATAGGATTAATTTCATAGTATGAATTTTTTTTTAGCAAATTATAGGGTGAACAAATTTCACGGTGAAACTGGTTTAGGGGTGTGACTTATATTACTAAAGTGTATGACTTATATAACTGAAGAGTGTGACTTTTTACTATAAAGAGTATTACTCATAAAAATGAAGAGTGTGATAAATATTACAACAAAAAATGTGATTGTAATAATTGAAGAGTGTGACCTATATTATTAAAGAGTGTAATTGTGATAATAGAAGTGTTTGTGTGATTATATTTGTATATAAGATATTGATTATGTATTATACGTGCAAAATAATCCTTCCTCCCCTTGAGGTTTTTGGTCGTCTCAATCAAAACAATCACATTTTTTTAATTATAAGTTATGTTCCCCACCCTATTATTAATTACTCATAAAATTAAATTTATATAATAATTGTCACTCTCACTCATCTCAACTACCCCTTACATTTACTTTTAAAAACATTTCTTGAATCCAAAATATCGAGATTTCAGATAATAGAGCTCTAATCAATTAAGCTACAATATTTTTTAATCCTCATGCTAAAAGTAAATGAAAACTTTTGAAATGGATGAGGGAGTATATTGATGATGTAGTGTGCATAAAATAAAATAGATAAAAGATTTTATAAATTCGAATTCACGATAAATTAAATTTTTTAAATATTACTATTATGCATAAAAAATTATTTAAAAAATAAAATATATATAAAATTCATTTATAAATTTAATAATTTTTTATATAATAATAATAAAGTTAGTATATATACTAGACGGTTTTGATCATGTGTCCGCAGGTGGACACAAACTTATATGCACACCGTTTATGTGGCGCGCCACATATGCAATGTCCAACCATTATTTAATTAATTTCTTTAATTAATTTAATCTTCTAATTAATTATATAAACCTGAACCCTAAATTATGAACCATAAACCATGAATCATTCAGGCTGGGTGAACCATGAACCACTTGGGCTGGGTTTTGGTTCGGGTCAGGTTGGGTCCGGATCGCGTAAAAAAATTAATTATATAAACATAAACCCTAAACTATGAATCATAAATCCTGAACCATTCGGGTCGGGTGAACCATGAACCACTCGGGTCGGGTTCGAGTTCGGGTCGGGTTGAGTCCAGTCGAGTAATTTTTTTTTAATATAATTAATAAAATTGGGTAAAGTATGAAATATATATAAATGAAAAGATTGAATTAATTAAAAAAACTAATTAAATGATGGTGGAGATCTTGTCTATGTGGCGCGCCACATAAGCGATGGACATATAAATTTGTATCAATTTGCAGGCATATGATCAAATTCGTATAAACTAGATACGCTCCAGTGTTATTCAATAAAATACGAAATTAACTCCTTAGCTCGTAAGTACGGATGAGAAAGTAGTAACGGTAAAATAGCGAACTAATCAAAATAATAAATGTAGTATTAAAGTGCAACAGTTGGACCAAACTTGGACCAAATAAATGGAGTAACTCATTCAGCCTAACCAGTGGCAGAAATAAATGATTGAATTTAATGTGCACACGGGTGCATCGTGCACTCATAGTATTTGTTGAGGGAAATTAAATAAATGAATTGATTCTCGCCCTCTCTATAAGTTCGAACTTTTAGATGAGATGAAATTCTTTCATGGTATCAGAACTTAAGCTCGCCCAAATTTTGTGTTCGATTCATGTGGAAGCACTTCATCCATTTAAAATGTCTATTCGTTGGGCCTCTTTTCCAGAAGACAGAGACAATGATTCGACTCACGAGTGAGGGAGAATATTGAAAAAAATTAAATAAATGAATTGATTTCTATCCTCTCTACAAGTTTAAACTTTTAGACGAGAGCTTTGATAAATGATAATTGTGACACGAATATAACTTTATTGAAAATCTGACACTTTTGTCGTATTGAAGGTAAGTGGGACTGGGAAAAATCATCATCATGTGGTCGGAGATTTTTTTTATGAATAGTGAGAATTATTATTTGTGTGTCTCGTGTTGCAATAGGTATTAAATAAGACAAAAAAATGATTCACGAAAAATTTGAGTGAATTGATAATATTATTTATACACAACGTAAAAGTTTGGGGGGAACGATGTAAATTCATTTTCTTCAAATATTACTATAGGTTATATATTATCACGGTTATACATATATTATACTTATGCACTATCATAATTGGTATTACATAAACATAATAATGATATAACTTACCATTTAACTCGAGTTTATGGAACATCATTCCAAAATACTATTTAACACAAGTATCATGATTTTATGATTTTGAGAAAAAATACATGTAAAATCAAGTATTTTTTAAAACATAATATTTCATATATATGGCTGTGTTTGTTTTGGAATTTAAGTGTGCGGAGCAAGTCAATATTTTAGAATCTAAATATTTAGAATCATTAATAAATAGTAAATGTATGTGTTTCTTTTGAAATTTGAGTAGGGTGAGATTTAACTTTATGCCAAATCAATGTTTAATAATTATTGATATTGTATTATTATATTATATTGAGAAGAGTAATAAAGTGTATAAAGTGTGATGTATTAGGAAGAGTAATAATAGATTTTATAGGTATTTGTAGGTGTGGATGTAATGTGGAATTTGAAAACCAAACTCTAAATCTCAAACTCGTATAAGACAGGGAGCGCAGAGTGCTAAGTCCATCCGTGTGAGTTTCAAAATAAACGCAACATAGTCTAGCGTAAACCTAGTTCAAAATAGACCTTCCCATCAAATAAATGATAGGAGTATGATGAGTACAAATGGGTGTTTCCAACCATTTCTTTAGAGCAATGTTTTCATAACCGGGTTGAATCGGCCGGTTCAACCGGTTGAACCGAAAATCGGCCGGTAAATCGGTTAAAAAACACATATATAACCGGATTTAAGATTGAACCGAGTTGAACCGGTCAAAACCCAGTTCAACCGGAAAAAACCGATTTTTCTTTCTTTTTTAAAAAAAAATTAAATTACTAATTTATATTAAATATTTAAAATTTTAAATCTATATTCCTCTCACATTTTTCTCCAACACTTTCGATTGCGATAAATTTATGTGGTGAGACAAAATTTATAAAATATGATATGAAAAATTATAAAATATATATTTAATTTTTTTTTTGAAAGTGATATACTATTTTTATTTTTTTTAACTAAGATAAAAACGGTCGAATCAAATGGGACCGATTGAACCGGACGGACCGATTTCATCCTGTTCGATCACCGATTCGATTATGAAAACATTGCTTTAGAGTAACGTTTAGTTTTAAATTTTAGATAAATCAAAGGGCAGAGTTTGTATGCTCAATCCCGGAGTAATGTTCAGTTTTGACTCTACAGGATCAGGAATGGATGCAGAACCTTAGTTCAACCATGAGTCCATGACACAAATATAAAAAAATTGTGTCCCATGCATATTATATTAATTCAAAAATAACATCAGTGTTGTTGTAACCGGGTTGAACCGACCGGTAAATCGATTAAAAAACATGCATAAAATCGCTTTTAAGATTGAACCGGTCAAAAACCGATTCAACTGGCCAACCGAAAAAAACCGGTTTCCCCCCCTTTTTAAAAAAAAATATTTTTAAAATATTTTTTCTCACATTTTCCTCCAATATTTTTGATGTGAAATAAATGTATAAGGTGGAGTAACCCTTTTATAATATTTCCTCTCATATTTTCTTCCAACACATTTGATGTGGGATAAATGTATGAGGTGGGATAAATATGAACCAAAGTCCACATTCACCCCTTTTATAATACTTCATCTCACATTTTTCTCCAACACTTTCGATGTGGGATGAATATATGAGGTGGGATAAATATATGAATCAAGGTCCACCTTTACTCCTTTAATAATATTTCCTCTCATATTTTCTTACAACACTTTCGATGTGGGACAAATATATGAGATAAGGTACACTTTTTCCCCTTTTATATTGTTTTCTCTCATATTTACTTCTAACATTTTCGATGTGGGACAAAATTATAAAATTTTACTTTCTCTTACATTTTCCTTTAATATTTACTCGATGTGGGATAAAAATGTAAGATTCACTTTTCCCTTTTAAGTTGCTCTCTCATATTATTATGTTGTTTTTATTATGATCAAGACTCTATTGTGTTTTCTTAAATATGAAAAATTATAAGATATATGTTTAAATTTTTGTAGGTGTATATTTATTTTATTTTTTAACTAAATATAAGAAATATTGAAAAAAATTAGGCAGAAATCATTTCAACGGTTGAACCGGTCTGACAGGTTGAACCACTGACCGGTGGTCTGTCCGGTTCGATCACCGATTCGGTTATGAAAACACTAAATAACATAACAGTTCTAAATGTAAAAAAAAAAAAAAAATCTTCAAACTTAGCAAGTGATGATACATATCATATGAATACGAAAATTATATGAATTCAACAATTATGAGTGAATAGTGATATACAATAACATCATATGAAAATAATTTTAATCACATGTGATTTATCACCACTACTACATTAAAATTAAATCCAAATAATAACCACCAAATTAGAATTTTTTTATTGAGGCAAATTTGAGAAAAAAAATTATGGGCTTGATAATAATGGCAATTGGAGCCTAAATTGGTTGAGTTGAAAATAAAATGTTATATCTTAATATTAATTGGTGTATATTAATTATAGAGAATATATTTTTAAAAGAAAGATATATACAATAAATTTTAAAAAAAACTCCTTGCCTCAACATAGATCAGCGGTTGCACAGAATACGGGACCTCATAATTTTGGTCACAATACTCATCACTTTGGTCCCGTAAGAATTTTTTCATGCAGTTTTGGTTCCTTCTGTTACGGAATCCATTAAGTTTTGTTCAACTGCACTTTTGGTCCCAAACCTTGTCCTTTGGGACCAAACTACAGCTGACTTTAACGGAAAACGTAACAATGTGACCAAAACTGAGTGAAAAAATGGTTTTGGGACCAAAGTGGTGGGTGTTGGGACCAAAATCGTAAGGTATCATATACTGTGGGATCAAAAATGAATTTTACTCCTCAATCCCGTTTTTAAATAAAATACGTTGAAATTGAAAATAAACACAATCAGGATGTAGTTCTATTCTACACCTACACCTACACCTACTTCAGCTTTTGCTCAACTAAAACATGAAGTGCATGTTTACAAACTCTATTATATGAGTAGGAGCACTTTTTTTTTTTTTAAATGTCTAACAACTTTTAAAATAAGGGTTTCTCACATACTTTTTAGAGTTTGCAAACAAGCTCAAAATTGCTTTGAAATGTGTAAAGTTACTTGCAACTGAAATATTGAATTTGTATCCTCATCTTCGTCTGATTTGCAACTATTTATCGCTCTCGTCTGCATTGGAGCACCACGTCTCTTCTCGGCCTTGAGGGCTCGTGAGATTAAAATCAGGGACAACCTCGATATCCCTATCAGGCTTTTAAGATTACACCATACTCATTAAAGGTTGTCCCGTCAAAAAAAAAATCATTAATGGCTGTAGCATTGAAGTTGAACAAATAAGGTTGCACGAAAAGGATACCTGCCACAGTTGGAGTAGAAGCCACAACATATAATTGATAATCATGACCAAGCAAAAGAGCTTGCCTGCCCATGAACCGCAAGATAGGTACCTATCAACAATGGACAAACAAACATATTGAGTACAAAAGTAAAATACAAAAATGATTGACTACATATCCAGTAGCATAGGAAACAAGGTATGATTCACTAGAGGTACATAAGTATCTATAGAGTTGGTCTTAGATAAAACAATTTTAATGCAACTGGTTCACAACTATCACTTAATAGTAAAACAACTAATACTTTCATAATGAAACAATTAATACTAACAAACTAATACATTTTATGAAACAACTAATATTGTTCAAAAATACAAACTAATTGCATGGCAAAACTGGCTTACATAAGAGTTTTTCATCTCTATAATCATACCTGGGTAGATGTTCTAAGAGATTCTGATTGGAACACTTGATAGCACGGTCGTACACAATCTCTGTCCTCTTGGCAACATCATGCCAACTATATAGTTTCTTTATCTGTCGAGGAATCATTCGGAAATGTCAAGAAGGTCATATTTATCACATAATCACATTGTTATGATTTCAGTCTCAAGTTAAATACATGTAATATATCAATGCAGATTATAATTTTAATCCTGTAATAGCGTATTCAAAAGATAATTAAAAAGCTGAAATGTGATGGTCTCACAATATCAATTGTTGCAAGCTTTGAGAAAATTCTTCTAGCCTCATTATTGGATCTCAATATTGGTCTCTTAGTCACTCTTGTAGCCAAGAAAAAACACTATTTGGCTATAACTAAAAAATCCATGAACACGTAGATAATGAAGCATGTGAATTTAACCTTCAGCACTCATGTAACCTCTAGCACAGGATACAATTCCAATAAATTAAATTTTTTATTCACAAGGCAGCAGACTGACATTCCACCTTTTGTAGTTTAAGAATATCTTAATAGTTGGAGCTCTTTAATTTATATGACATTAGAGAGATAAAGAGAACAAGAAGGGGGATTCAGTCAATTGTGACGTTTAAGTAGAATTGCAATTTCCTTTATATGGTCAGATAACTCACACGACTATGCATTTCTTGTGGTTCAATCCGGGGAAGCAAGTGTATAGCTTTCGTGATTGCCATCACCATGTCGCTTGGATCTGGTTCTGCAAGGACAATCATATCATCTGGAAGAACCTAAGAAAGCAACATGAAGTTTCAGAAACTTGAATAACAAGATATGTTGATGTTATCAAATAAGAGAAGCAAAGTGAAATTGATGTATGACCATGCCTCTGGGACACCACCCACACGTGTACTGACAGTTAACAATCCACATCTAGCACCTTCCAGTATAGCTATACAGAATGCCTCCGTTAATGAACTGGAAAAACAACAAAAAAGTTGTATATTATATTAGTTTCCACTTGAATCACCAAACAGATCGAAATAGTTCAGAAGAATTTGAATCAAATTAAGTGTACTGGACCTGTTTAAGAATATATGTCCTGTAACCAAAACCGACTGTACTTTAGCATGTGGGATAGCACCCAACATATCAACCCGATCTTGAAGCGAGTGCTTTTCCCTCATCTCTTCCAACCGCACTCTTTTAGGTCCATCTCCACCAATTATGAACCTTACCTGCATAATTGCATCAGCATGACATCAGCAACCAATGCATCTACAAGCTAATCCAGGTTCTGATGGGTGGGGTCCCTCACGTTTGGATGCAAATGGCGCACTTCAGGTATGACTTCAACAAGTAGATCTGCACCTTTTCGATAAACCAACGTACTTACAACAACTATGACAATCTCGTGACGGCTGAGTCGAACTGGAGAAGGCTTGAACATTGCTGTATCGACAGCATTTGGAATCACGAAAACCCTTTCCCGGCGGCAGACCAGACCTCAAGACCGTGTTTTCCTTACTCGTGTGAGAAACACATATAGCCTGGCTCGCATCTGCCAGAGTGAATTGCAAAACCTTGTTCATGTGAATGCTTCCCACGTCCGCAAAACCATAAAGAGAATGATCAGTAAACACAACTTTGTAACCCATCGTACGTGCATGCATCAGAGCTTCATGACATAGGGTTGAAAAGGCTTGATGTCCATGCACTAATGATATCCTTTCTCGTATCAAAATCGTTCTTATGATTGGAAGTGTTCCATAAAAAGTAGGCAATGTATTCTGCATAACAAACGGTTTCCATGGCACGTAATAAACTTTCAGACCTCCAGTCATGTACCTCACTCCCGAACAATTTCCATAAGCATGGGTCATAACAACCACCTGCAGACAGAAGTCACGTTTATTAAATATGTTACAGAACAGGACACTAATGGGAAGGAGGTGTTGGTGAAACTCCTGATTTGCCCTCCATCAAGAGAGGAATAGATTCACAAGTGAAGATTATGAGATTTCACTAACCTTGTGGCCAAGTTTCATCAAACATTGTGATAGAGAATAAATGTGATTCTCTACGCCACCGAAGTTGGGGTAGAAAAAATCAGATACTGTTAAAATGCTATGCTTTCCTTGTAGGCTCATCTTATCTTAGGTCTCATAGCCTACAGTTGTGAAAAGAATCATGTATCAGAACTTATGGGCGGAAGTGATGGTCAAAAAGGTGTGCAAACTCCAGCAGAAATTTTAGTAAAGACCTCATCCAGTTAATTATAAACCATCCATCATTATCTCAGGGATTGTATAGATATCTTAATATTTACCTAAATGAAATTCAAATGCCGGAAAGAGGAAATTGTTTGACCAAAATAACCAAAAGTACACAAAATTTTCACTAAAATGCATCTTAAAAAACCGCCCCCAAAAGTCTTGATCAACATATATGCATTGTTATCATGGTGAAAGGGTTTGGTTAATTTCCATATGTTTTTCTTCCTCACAGTTAACATTTGCTACTACAATTACATCTATTTCCGCAGTTAACTTGGTAAAATCACCACTATGTACAGCTGGCTAAAACCTAAGATCCTTGGAAAAAATCATTTTAACTAAATAATAAACGTTGAACAATTCACGGAATAAAAAGCAAATACAAATAGCACACACCACAGCTCATTTCAAATTCAAAATATCTGGTTGAATCAAAGACACAAAGTTCAAAATCGTTAAATCTTGAACAGATTACTCGATTATAAATCTGCAACAAATTCGATTCAAGAAACAAAAAGGATCTTGATCCTTTACATATTTTGCCAAAATCGAAGGCCCCATTAAACATAAAAGCGCAGAAACTACAGCACTAATTATATAAAAGGAAAATCAGTTCACATTTAATAAATATAGCAAAAAGAATTGCAATTTCATGCAATATTCTGCAATTAAGTACAACCAATAGGGAAAATATGTAAAAGAAAAAAGTTGAAGATGGTATAATTTTACCTGAGAAAATTGGAGAGACTACCAGGACCAATGTTTAAACGAATCATATGAGCATGAATTTGCCGTGGAGTTTGGGAATTGGGAGTTCCGCCGGAGAAAATGGCATAATTGAAAAAAAAAAAAAATACAGGGCCGCCGAAAATTCAATATTGTCAATATGGGCCGTGAGCCCAAAATTATATCTTTTGCTTCGTAGGGATTGGGCCAGGTTATTTGTACCCCTTTATTTAGTAAATACAACGGAGGAAGGTGTCCTTTAAAAAAAAAACAAGGATTTTTTTTGGGGTAGGTGTATTAATTCTATGAAAGGAGTATTAATTTTTTGGAGCAGGTGTTTAAAAGTGTCGGTGCAAAAATATGGACTTTTCTTTATAACTTCGAATTGGGTAATTTTTTGGTGGACCATTTTTTCTTTTCGACATAAAAAGACTATTTCAGACTTGGTGGACTTGATTGAGTGGGCTTGATTGGGGGCAAATATTTTTTTTAATGAAAGGATGAATCTCATCCATTTAAAGACCTCACAAGTACAACTCGATATTCATCCCAAAGATCCCAAAGATCAATTAATCTGGAGGGGACCCACTTCAAGTCAGAACAAAGCTCCGTATGGACTGACTAAAAAATATGAGCTCTTTTAAGGTGTTAATTTCTCTATCACTCTTATTTAAATATTTGTGAAGACACACCCCAAATTTAATTGAACATTTATAATTCCTACATTAAACTTAATAAATAACTTCTACATTAAAACTTGTGTAAATAATAAATGTTCAGATAAGAGCGAGATGGAGAATAGCATTAAACTAAAAAGATGATCATCCCTCCCATCCTTGAGCTAAAACAACTTTTAATACAATTAGCAGAATGAAATTCTTCAAGATGTGGAACTACATCATAGAGCTCGACTTGACTTTCGAGTCCAGACACGATCGCTACTTTTGGAAACTCAAGCCGGAACAGATTTCCGATTAGCCTCGTCTGGAGAATACACATACCACCTTTTGAGACGAGCCGAGGCTTTTAGTACCTGCAACGCGACATTGTTTCAACGAGGCGACATATTTTACCATAAAAATGTTACTTATTAGTTGTCAAAATTGTACCTCTTCATCCCAGTTTGTTCTCCACATCATGAAGCTCAGTGCAATGGTCTCAGTTATAACACCACATAACATTCCAATCCATAAGCCCTGTTAAAAAATTCACCATCAGTTTCCAAATCTTGAAATTATTAATGCCCCTAAATGAGGCTTTCTTTCCCTTTTTAAGAACGCGGTTTCTAGTGATCAGAACTCAACACGCGATGCAAATGTGACGATGTTACCTTTACTTGAAGATTAGCGACGTATCCAAGAACAAGCCCGATTGGAATTCCAATCAAATAGAAGCATACAACGTTGATGATCGCCACTGTAGCTTGCATGCCTGCTCCAACTGCAACGCCTGGTTTGCATTTTGTGTGCATTTTTAAATAGTATTAGTTGTTATACTGTAAAGTGATGGTTGTGAACTGTTATACGGTAGAACTGTTTTGCATAAGATCAACTCTAACAAGAACGCTTACAAAAAGAAACAAATTGTAAAAGGAAAAAGAACCTGAGAAGACGGGATAGATGCTGTTGAACAACACAGAGAAAGCAAGAAGTACAGAAAGATCTGCGACGCTCTTTGCAACTGCCTCATCATCGGTGAATAAGTAACCGATTTTGTTTCCAAAGACTAAGCAAAGAAGCCAAAATGATACTCCTATCAGAGATGAAGTACTGAGAAGGACTTTGATAGAAAATTTTACAGCTTTTGCGTTTCCTCTTCCTAGCTCGTTTGCAACACGAACGCTACACATGCAATGAATGAGTTGAAAAAAATTGATGCATGAACTTGGATAAGCAATAAAATGAAAGTAAGTGCGTACATTGAAGCGCCTAAAAGGCCTAAGGATATCATGAACTCCCAACCATTGATGTTGAGGCTGCAAAATTACTTTCAGCGGTTAGTTTCATACGATAGATAAACGAGAGACAATCGTGTATTGAAGCCTTACCAAATAGAGAAGGCAGATATGGCAACCTCTGCATTTTTCATGTATCCTGCTGCTAACACCAGAACAGCATAGTACCACATCTCCAGGCTATTAAACAATTAATTAATACAGTAATAAGAATTTGGTTTTCAATAACATTAATACATAATTTCACTATTAACTGATCAAATATTAGGAATCACTTATTTGTTTCAGGACATATTTAACAAAAATTCAAATGAAGCTCAATCTCCTAACTGAAAACTTTTTAACAAAATCATTCTCCCATGTAAATCAAATGTAATGATCTCAACTACACACACTACTTTTGATGTATAAACTCAGTATCAGTGAAAAATATCAAATGAGACATCTTTAAGCAGTAATGGGTAAAAGGATTTACCAGACCATCACACCAGAAGAAATCGAGAGCTTCACAACAGGAAATATGTCCTTCAATGCAGCCTTCGAGAAACCTTTCCATGAATCGGGGCACCAACCCCCAAAAACGTAGATGAATTCTCCAATTACCACAATAAATTGAGACAAGCATAACGCAGCCATAGCTCCACCAAGCCCCCAATTAAGAACGTTAACAAAAACCCAAGATAAAGGAATGTGGACCGCAAATTGCAGAATTGATAGATAAGCAACTATCAAGTTCTTCTGCTGTGCTTGAAGATACATTTGAATCGTCAAACTAAAAACAAGAGTGTAGCAGAAGGGAATGAACCATAGAGAGATATATCCTGCAGATTCTGCAATCGTCTCTTCCTGACCAAGAAGTCTAAAGATGGAAGTACCGAAGATAAAAAGAGGTAGTAATATGGTTAATGTAGCAAGATCGACCAGCCAAGATCGTTGCAAGAAAATACCCATCATATGGTATTGTTTTGCCCCGAATGCTTGCCCACAGAGAGTCTCGGTTGCACTAGACATTCCTATCTGCATTACACAAATCAAGAGTTGAACAGAGGAGTAAGTCTTTTGTATATCAGTTGTACGGTGCAACTGTACGCAACTAATACTTTCCAGTGAAAATAACTGATACTGTTCACTGAAATCAACTAATACTCTTCAGTGAAACCAACTAATACTGTTTTAAAATACATGTGAATTGCACGGTGCAACTGGTGCATACAAAACTTTGTCGAAACAAAGAGGAGATGGAGATCTAGTAAACTGACAACTTGGAAAAAGACTCATCTTGCCTTCATTCTATTAATATCAAACAATATTACCACTACAATTTAACCTTGAATTGTGGGACCTTACTCCCTTCTTGAAATGCAACAAAAAATTATGGTGTACTACAAGATTGAAGTATAATCAACAATTAATGCATAATCAAGAAACACTTCGCAAGATTTCTCAACCAGAAGATATCATCTAGTCTCCACATATATAAAATTTAGGAAATGATCAAGAATTTTGCATCATCAACGAGACAACGACAATATAGCATTATTATATACTGTAACAACTTAGGGACGAACATAAATATTACCAGAACTCCATTCACAAATCGAACACCCAAGGTCTGCACAAGTGCAAAACCAGCAAGATCTGCAGCACTTATGTGCCCAATAAACGACTGAGTTACAACCACGGTCCCAAATGATGAAACTCTCGATATCACACCGGGCAATGCAACCCTCCATATTTTCTTTGATTCTTCACAAACCCTTCCATTTAAATCACCCTCTCCATGTTCTGTTTCTGAATTGATCAGCCTCTGTTGCATTCCATTGTCCATGGCTGTGTGACATTGAATCAGAGCAGAAATTAGATACCTTTAACTCAGCTAAAGTATCATCAAATCAGAGACGAACACTGGAGGTTTCATCTTTTTCAATTAGCCCACCATTCTTTATCTCAAAAGGTTTCATCTTTTTCAGAAAATCAACAAACTTGACACTAAAAGTAGCAAAACACTCACACAAAGGGCAAAAAGAGCATACAAATTTCAGACTACAGAAGCTTACGTTCACGGAAGGCGACTGCAGAAAAAGCCTATTTGGGTTTTTCTAGATTATTGGTGGGTAAACACTGGAGGATTTCAATATATCTTTTCAAGAATGCATTTTCGTCTCCACTTGACTTAACTCTGTAGTTGCAGGTGAAGTGTACAACCCGCATTTTAGAGTTAGGCAGCATGTGCGTAAGAAAATAACCACCTTTCTCTTTCCTTTTTCATATGTGAACTGGGAACACGACGGACGTGAATTCTTTCGAACCCAACCAGACTGACCAGTTTGTAAAAAAAGGGGAAAAAAAATTCCCAAAAAATCACCCAAAAAATTACAACCAGCTACAAAGTGCAGAAAATTTAAATTATAAGTGTTCAAATCTTGTATCTAGTTGTTATTTTTTGGTGGACTTTCATTTAGATACAAAGTGGAAGTGTTTATTACAATTTGATACAACTCAAATCCCATCTTACAATCCAATACAATTTCATATCTATAAAGACTAATATACCCTTAATGCTAAAAACAAAAAGTCTGTCGGTACTGTTCATCTACTAGATCTTTTTATTGTTCATATTTTTTTTGCACAGACAAATAATTTTTTATACAATTTCAAATTTTACATTATTTTAAAAATATATTTTACTAAAATTTGAATTTTGCTAATGAAATTTAATTTTTTTTTACTCCATTTTTATTTTTCATTCGCAAATAATAATTTTTTGCACAATTTCAAATTTTATTTTATTTTAAAATACATTTTACTAAATTACAAATTTCATTAGCAAAATTCAAATTTTACTCCATTTTAAAAAATACATTTTTTTTTTACATTTTGCAAATCTGAAAATTGTAAAAAAATATTACATACATTTTTCATTTGTCTTCCTTATTTATTTTTTGCACGAGCAAAAAATAAATTCAACCTCAGTGCAAAATATATTTGCACAATCGTTGAATATTTTATTAATTTAAAAATAGGGAAGAAGAGAAGAAATATTGCAATTATGGTGTGAAAAAATAGTCATCAAATTATAGAAAATGGGGAAGAAGATAACAACATTGCAATTCACCTTCATTTATAGATAAAGTATCAATACTAAAAATAGTTTACACTCACCTGTGCAAATTTTTTTTGCACAAATTCACAATTTTCAACTGTGCAAAATATATATATATATATATATATATATATATATATATATATATATATATAAAAATGAACCTCCAAAAATGAACTTTTCTCCAAAAAAAATACCAGATTTTCAAAGAATCAAAAAAATGTCTTTCCACTTTTTCTCCAAAAATACCAAAAACAGAGTACCAACAATTTGAAAATCTACACAAATTTAAGCACACACCATATTGTGAAACAATTTTAATTGCACGTACATACATTATCAATCCCCAAAATCTGCCAAATATATCTGTTAGCCCAAAAAATCAAAATTATAAAACAACAAAGTTACTTCCAAAATTAAGGAATTGTTCAATCAAAATCTGAAACAAAACAAAAAAAAAATTCAAAAATCAGCCGCCGGATTTGCATAATATTTTACTACTTACAGAATGGGGGAGGAAGCAAATTTGCACAAATGAAGAAAATATATTGCACAAACGAAGAATATTTTTTTGAATTTGTGCTTCGGTCGTCACCCTCGCCAACACCTCTCCCCGCCACCATCGACAACCCTATAAATTCAGTAAAACCCCCATACCAAGATCAGAAACCCGCCACACAGACAACTCAGCAAAAAACCACCACCATCGTCCTAAACTCGCCCTCCACAACCACCCCCGCAAAACCCATCACCATCACCCCCCAAAATCGCCCCGCCTCAAGCACAGATATCACACAAAAACCAGATCTGCACGATCCACCGCCATCGAACACAGATCCGCACCCCTGGCGAAAACACCGCCGCCTCAAGCCTGTATATCACTCAAAATCGCCGCCTCCACCACAACCCTGCAAAAATCCGCTGCCTCCACCACATTCCTGCAAAACCCACCACCATCACCCTCAAAATCGCCGCCTCCCCGCCATGGCTCCGCCCAGCAGCTCCACCCTACTCCCGCCTCCTCCACTCTCTCAGTCCCCTCTTTCTCCGGCCTCAAATCCGCCTCCTCCTCCAGCGCACCTCCCATGTCACCGTCGCCCGCCGGTCCCCTTGGTTTTTTAGAGAGAGAAAGAGTTTTTCAAAATGCCGATTTTTTTTTAATTGATGTAAAATTGGTTTCTTATTTGGAAAATTAGAAGTAAGGGCAAAATGGGGTTTTTATGTTAAATTTTGTATCAAAATGAAATAAAGGGTTATGGTTGTATTGGATTGTAATTTGGATTCATATTTTGTATCTAAGTGATATTACCCCTAATTTTTTTGTAAAAAAATTCAACTTTTCTAATTTGAATGACGGTATCAAAATTCCAATTCGAAAATTTAAATAGGAATTCCAATTAATACGAATATTTACTGGTTCAACAGATTTTAATATAAAAGTTATTTATTATTATTATTATTATTATTAAAAGGAATAAAATTATTTTTAATAAGAACTAAATAGTAAAATAATAATATTTGTGTAAATAAAGGAAATAAAGTTTTTTTTCCCTTTATTTTTTTGTATAATAATACAATTTTCAATGTCTTATAGATAAATATGTGCACTGAATAAACAAGTATATATTATTTGTCTTTAAAGTAACACATGTTTGTCCTTATTGTAACACAAGTCTGAGAGCGAGTTTTGTTGTTCAGCATTTGCACGAATTTATTAAAAAAATCAATTTAACTCGATTCGACACACGGGATCCAAGAATTTTTCACTCTATGTTTATTTATTTCTCATTTTCACGTGTGTATCATATTTTATCGATCATAAACCCGTGAAATATTTCATATAAAAAAATTGAGTGGCTCACCCTTCACTCCAAAGCCCACTTCCAACTTACTCTTAGCTTCAACCTTTTTTTTAAATTACTTCTAGATACAAAATAGGATAGAAAAATACAAGAATACCCTTACTTATTATTTTGTCCTTTTTTTCTTCTCTCTTCCTTCTCTCTTTTTTCTTCTCTCTCTTCCCTTTCTCACTCTCCTCTCAACCGTTTCAGTGTTCTTCTTTGTATTCCTTTCTCAATTTCTATATTTTTCTATTTTCATCTTTTACACACTCATTTATAGTGCGATTAAATGTACCCGTGCGATGACCGATTATGATTGCATAATTAATTTGTATTATATTAAATTTTTTATAAATATTTATATTAAAGTGTTTTTTCTCATTTCGAAGAGATGATATTTTTATAAATTGATGATATATTTTTTTATAGAGAAAATATTAATCTCTCAGAAAATTTAAAATTAGTATAAAATAAAAACATTTGTGGTTGTTGAAAAATTCAAATAAAAGTTTAGGTTTGTAGGAAAATGAACTGCTTCTATTATCGTATTTATAATAAATTTTCTATGGAAATGACATCTATATATTCATGAGAAAATTTCAAAAATTCCTTTAATTTCAGTGTCATTCATCTTCATTTTAGACATTCCAGAGATTTAGGGATTTAGGGATTGCAATCGAGTGACTTCAAACGCTGTTGATCCGAATCCATGTTAAATTCAGACCCATCCCATGCATCTCCGAACCAGTCTCAAACCCAGGACTTTTCGGCCTAGGTAGTGGTGCTCTAATCACTGAGCTATACCACTTTGACAAAATAAATTATTTTTTGAGAAATCAATAGATTCATTATTATTTATTGATATTTATTTCAAAGATTTTTTGAGATATTTATTCAAAAGATTTTTTTTCAATTTATTATTTTGTTAATATTTTTTTCAAAGATTCATCTCCTAATTTGGCAATAATTTTTGGCGGAAAAATTCAATGGTTTCCAAATTTTGGGCGGTTTCTGCTTTTATATATATATAGATATGGATCAGAATTCATTTTAAGGGCATAACAGGTAATATACAAGGTAGTTTGGATCTCCTACTAATTTAAAAAGCATGGTGTACCTATGAGTAAGGTCAACACTACGTTTGGAGTGGAGAGTAATAAATTAAAAAAAAAATTGGCAGATGTTCAAATAAGAATGTGATGGTGCTGCAAAAGTATATTTTTTTTCTTTGATTCTTTATATAGTTCAGGACATAACCTTAAGACTTTGGGCTATAGACTACGGGATAAAAATATTAAGGGAGTTACTAAATACACCTCATAATTCTTCATTCACACACCATTTACTAAACCCACCCTATTAAAAATTAGAAATTAATTTGTATTACTAAACTCACCTCAAATTATTATTATTATACTCTTCTCCCAAAAAAAATAAAATAACTTATTCCCCTTTCAAAACAGCAGCGTGCGTTATGACTCCTTCGAGAAAAAAGAAGAAAAAAAAGTTTCCACTTTGATTCTCATGGAAAAAAACCGAAGGTGAATTCATGAAAAATGATTGGAAATCGATTTGGACCCGTTCGGCAAGAGAGTCGTGCACAAATTCATGTGTGTTTGTTTAGTAGGGTTATTTTATTTTTTTGCACGGCTGTTTACGCCGTCGCCGAGTAATCTCGCCTATATTCAGCAGCGAGGTCGAACAGCGCGATTATACCCTAAAAATACCAAGTTTCTGTAGAAAAATCGATTAAAAAGTAGGACAAAAAACATAAAAACACTTGCATTAATGTTCTCGTTTGAACTTTCATGTTCCATGACAATGATGATTGAAATTGGATCAAAAAGATGAAAGGGTTTATGGGCGTGAATTCCAATAAATAAATATTTTAGTGTTTATGATTGCAAATTAATGATGTAAATAAAATTTAATCTGATACATATTTATATGAGGGCATTATAGTCATTTTTTGCATGTCTATTTTATTCTTAAAAATTATGGGGTGTGAATGGGGGATTATGGGGTGTGTTTAGTGGTTCCCAAATATTAAATGAAAACTTAAAATTTATGATTAATTGAAAATCATATGAAATTTAAAGATGCGCGCCAATATAATTTATGTTTTGTTAACTAAATTCAATCATATCAATTAAATATAAAAAAATAAAACATTCATGAAAAGATACTAATATTTTTTATTCATATCACTTTTATTTAATATTCTTATCTCTAGTTAAGTAAAACATTGTCTTCTCATTTCATCCAGAAAACGTGCAACAACCAAAATAAATAATTAATAAAATTATTACATATTTATACATTTAGATGAAATTAATTTAAAATATATTAGGGCTTTGGTCTATAGTGTCCAAGCTAAAATCGTTTGAATTTAGAGGGGCTAGGCAAAGCTAACCATAACCATTAACTTAATTCCGATTTAAATAGGTCATAGTTTTTTTAACATCGAGACTTACACCAAGAGTCATTGCTAGTGCGGCTGCTACTCCACAACCCTCGTAATAGATTTTGGTAATGTAGAATGTGTTGAAGATTTCAAAGCAACACTCAAGAATCTTGGGGAAAACTATGTGGAACCCTACAGATAGGGAAAAATTGCATAAAAAAGTTTTCAAATTGTTGGATCAAAACACTCTCCACAGTTCATAAAGGGAACAACTCCTATATATATTTGGAAAATATTTCTTATTTTTTAATGTATTCAAAAAGTCATAATGATTTTTATACAGTAACTACAAATACAATATAATTATTAAATAATGTCAAATTTAGAAAATCTCTTTATTAAATAAAAATAACATTTTCTATATGACGAGTCTCTACGAAGAAAAATAAACTTTTTAATGTGGGTTCTATTCCCCGATTCCATTTGCCATATTACTAAAAGAAAAATTATATTTAATAATTGATGTTAATTTTGAAATAAAAGATACACAGTATCTATAACACGATATTTATATATTAATATAATTAATTCTGCACATTATGTCAACTGTACCATATTAGCAGTTATGCTGGCTATTCTTAATGTTAATGTCATATTAATGTAATTAAGGACGAAAGGAATGGAGTCAACACAAAATATATATATATTAATGCAATTAATTCTGCACATTAGGTTAATGGTACAATATTAACTGTTATTCTTGTGAAAATCCTACCTCATAATAGAATAAAGGATGAAAGCAATAAGTCTTAACATGTTTAATCTTGTAAGGGATAATTTCGGGGAATTACAAGATATATGCCCAAATTACAATTTAATACAATCAAAATCTTTCCTATCAATTAGCTACAAAATGAACCCTAAAAAGCCCATAATACCCTTCTTCTCACCAACTCAATAATTGTGCCTTTATTAAAAATATCACAATTCACCTTCAATTCACCTTCTTCCCCAACTACTCTCTTTACACTTTCTTTCTCTAAAATTCTAAATACTCTCCCTAAAAATCCTAAATTCAAATCAATAGAAGAAATTTTCAATCCACTCTACCATTTGGAAACGAACTTGAAAATCGGAGAAGACGAAAAATGCCGTTGGGAAAATATTAGTTTCGGCATCGGAGGTCGACGGAAGCAGCGGTGGAGGTCAGTTTCTAAATTTCATCCCAAATCGATGCGGTTTCTGCATCTGGAACGAAGGTGGAGATGAGAGGGGGATGGTGACAGGAATTTAGAAATGCCCGTATTTTTTTCGGGCCTTAAATGTGGTGGAGGCGGATGTTTTGGGGGGTGATGGTGGTGGTGGAGGCGGAGGTTTTAGGGGGTGATGGTGGTGGTGGAGGCGACGGTTGGATGGATGGTGCTGGTGGTGGAGGCGGCGGTTTTGGGCGATGGTGGTGGGAGAGGCGTCGTATGCGGCGGATCTACGGATCTGTACAGATCCGTGCACCGGGGTTGCGCGGAGGCGGCGGTTTGGGGGTGATGGTGGTGGTGGTGGAGGCTGCGGCTGATTGAAGAAAACTGGAAAATGAAGAGAGTGAAGATTTAGAGTTTTTTAACCGTCCTTTTTTTATTTTGTTATGCTGCCCAGCCCGTTTATCTTTCTTCTTGCTTGAACAATTTTTTTGGTTGTCTTGACTATTCAAATTCTGTTGGGTATTGTCTTGACTACTCAAATTCGTTGTATTTTTTGTTGTTGTTGTGGTGGTGGATCTGTTGGCGAGCGGATCTGCGCCGGGGACTGTAGAAGGTGGAGTCTGAGATTCTTCTTTTTCTTTTTTCAATTGTGCAAACATTTGTTACATTTGTGCAAATATTTTTTCTTCGTTTGTCCAAATTTACTTCTTCCAAATTTCTGTAATTAGTAAATTATTCTGCGTTGTGCAAATATATTTTGTATTGGGGTTGAATTTATTTGTGTTTGTACAAAAATAAATATGACAAAAAAAAATATATGTAATATTTTGTTACAAAGTTACAAAGTGCAAAATGATTAAAAACTTTTGATTTCTGATTTCTTTGGTTCGAAAAGGGGGAAGAAGGTTTTTGTGGTTTTCGTCAGATAGGAATGGGTTTGTTTGTTCAATTTTTTGGAGAATATCAGATGAATTATTGGAGGTGAGAGGAAAAAGCAGTTGCAGGCTTGCATCGAGAAGCGCGAATGTCAATCGATTTTTTTTACTTTTTTGAAACCGGATTTTAGTTTGTTGTATTGCATTAAGGGTAGTATTGTCTTAACACTTACTATATTGTAGTTAATTGAAAGAAGAGAAATTGATTGTATCTAATTCATATAAGTTCTACCATTTTGTACCTAATTGATACTCCCCATCTTGTAACATAAATGAATGACGGCTTGAACAAAATTAGCTAGTATGAATTGCACGATTCTAAAATGTACTATGAATGCACGGTGTATCGGAACCACTCATTTTTTTTTCCATGATTAGGTAAGACTGAGCTCCATCTAATTTCACATCTAACCCAATTAGTATGGAGAGTCCCGGCTATTAGTCTAGGATTTAAAGTAAAGTAATAATATTATTTAAGTGATAAATTTTTTATAAAAATATGATATATTTAATATAAAAAAATTACGTATAATTTTCAACGAGGGTTAGATGATAAATTATATATTTTCAACCTCCTCTATTAAAGAAAAAGGTTTAAGTTAGTGTTCTTTATAAGCTGTTTTTGTGTGTGGTTAATTGCCTATTGCATATCCATGATATTATAAAGAAATTAATTTTAGTGCATGATTTTCTTCTTTTTTTTGAATATATTTAATTCATGATCATGAGTAGAATGTTGTTATTTTATTTAATTTTTGACAAGGAAATCTGACATTTATATGTAAAAGTTCAACACGATCTTCTAATTATAAGAATCAAACATTTTATTATTCCCCCAAAAGAATTCCTCTGTTATAAACTAGAAATATTAGACTCCTGATACTGATATATATCAACTTTATTCCAAACCACACTGCTCAAATATATTTGCATGAAAATAATTATATCTTCCAACTTATCAAAATTCATCCTCATAGTTACCCAAAAATAGGGGGGAAATTCCGACGTAATAAAAAACATGGACAAGAATCGATCGATAATCCATTTTTTCAGATTTTCTGAACTGATGAATCATAATCTGAGCTGCTCTGCATCATCTCATCCGAAGATTTCAAGTACCATTTTTTGAGACGTGCTGAAGTTTTCAATACCTGAGCAAACACGCATGTAAAAATTAACAACAGGTTAATGATGCTCACTTTATGCATTGTACATCACTGTTACTATTATTTGTAAAAACTAACACTTTACAGACAACGGTGTTAGTTCATACAAGCAATAATAACAATTGTATATTTTAAAAGAAACGTGACAAAATAGGATATACTTTGTGTATTATTTTTACCTCTTCATCCCAGTTGGTTCTCCATGCCATGAAGCTAAGTGCAAATGTTACACCAATAACTCCACTCATCATTCCAATCCATATACCCTGCAACATTGTAAACATATACATCCAAAGTTAGAGGATAATTAATTGAACATTGGGATTAGTTTTGGTAACATTTTCAATCTATCTGAATCAAAATCATCACCTTCACTTGATGTAGAATTACATATCCGAGCACAGCTCCGGTAGGCAATCCGATCACGTAGAAGCAAATAAGGTTAATCAACGCGACTTTCGTCTGCAAACCTGCTCCAATTGTCACACCTGAAACACCAACAAATGTCATATTTTATAATAAGGCCCAATTTTTAGATCAAGTCTCAATTTCACACTCTAATTTGGAAACATCGGTCTTGATATGAAATTCTTCCTTACGACGGACTTGAGAAAAGTGACTACTAACCTGAGAGGATGGGATAAATGCCACTAAACAAGACGGAGAAAGCAAGCAAAAGAGAAAGATCCGAAACGGTGTCTGCGACTTCCTTATCGTTGGTGAACAAGTATCCGAGTTTGTTGCGGAAGATCAAGCAAAGAGTCCAAAAGAAGAGCGCGATTATAATTGATGTGCTGACGAGTACTTTGATTGCGAATTTTACCGCTTTAACATCTCCTCTGCCTAGCTCATTTGCCACCCGAACTCTGTATAAATTTGCAGAGAGAAAGACACATAATAATATATAAAAGAGCCGAAAAGAAAAATGGACTAAAATTTTACGACAATTGTGTGGAAATACATACATTGCAGCGCCCATGATGCCGAGGTTGATCATGAATAACACAGCTAATATATTAAGGCTGAAAAAAGAGTCGAAAATCATCAGTGTTGAAGGAGGAATATATAGGAACATGCAAAGTCTTTATGTAAAGCAGTGTCAGCGTGCAACTGGTTTGCATTTTGTGTGAATTTTTAAACAGTGTTAATTGTTAAATTAAGAAGTATTAGTTCTTATATTGTAAAATGATAGTATTTAGGGGCGGTGAGATTCGTATCCATTTTTCATAAGAAAAAAAGGATTTTTACCCACTTTATAAATAAATGAGTTTTCTACCCAATTTTGACCTAAAAAGACTAAATTACCCTTAAGTTAAATATATTCATCTTTTTCAAAAAAATGTTTGTCTCGCTGGATATAATTATTCCTATCGAGACAATATGCAAAGTTTGAATAATATCTCGATAGATATAAAATTTGTCTCGCTGGGTATAATTCTCCCCATCGAGACAGTATTCAAACTTTGCATATTGTCTCGATGGGGAGCATTATACCCAGCGAGATAAGTTTTATATTTATCGAGATATTATTCAAACTTTGTATATTGTCTCGATGGGATGAATACTGTCTCGATGGGGAGAATTATACCCAACGAGATAAGTTTTATATCTATCGAGATATTATTCAAACTTTGCATATTGTCTCGATGGGGAGAATTATACTCAGCTAGATAAGTTTTATATCTATCCCGATATATTTAACTTAAGGGTAATTGAGTCTTTTTATGTTAAAATTGGTTAGAAAACTCATTTTTTTATAAAGTGGGTAGAAATCTTTTTTTGTTATGAAATTTGGGTAAAAACACTAATTTTCCTAGTATTTAATCCTTTGCACGATAAAACTGGTTTACACAAGACCATTTCTACATAACAGGATATGAAGAGTAATTACCATATTGAGAAGGCGGATATTGCAACCTCTGCATTCTTCATGTACCCCGCTAGCAACACCAAAATCGCAAAGTACCACAACTCCAAGCTACAAAAATATTCAAACACGCGCAAAATTTTCAATCTACGGAATCAAATTTGTACGTCCAAATCGACAGGACTAAAACCAAAATATGAGTAATTTACATTACTAAAAAAACGATATTCCATAAATAGTAACAATAAGAGGAAGACAATATTACCAAACCATGATGCCAGATGATATGGAAAGCTTCAAAACAGGAACAATGTCCTTAAATGCAGCCACAGAGAATCCTCTCCACGAATCGGGGCACCATCCGCCGAAAATGTACACAAACTCTCCGACAACTAAAAACCACGAAGATATGGAAAGCGCGACCATTGCACCCGTGACACCCCAATTCAGAACAGAGACGAAAAGCCAAGACAACGGGACGTGGATCACGAATTGCATTGCCGACAGCCACGCAATAACCATGTTCTTCTGCTGTGCTTGAAGATACATTTGAATTGTTGACGAAAATATTATGCTGTAAAGAAACAGAATGAACCACAAAGATATGTATCCTGCCGATTCAGCAATATCTTCTTGCTGTCCCAGCAGTTTAAAGATCGGCGTGGCAAAGATCATAAGAGGAAGTAGGATTGTTAGTGAAATGAGATCGATGATCCACGATCTTTGCAGGTAAATCCCCATCATGTGATACTGTTTCGCTCCGAATGCTTGCCCACATAGAGTTTCTGTTGCACTCGACATTCCAATCTGTCGTGATTAAAGACAAAAACTTGTTATGAAACGAGTTCACAAATCCGGGACCCTGTAAATGGATCATGTATACAAGTTCACACAAATGTTACTTGTGATTAAATTGTAAAAGTATCAAAAGATTTTTCTTTAATACTATATTCTACGTGAATTAAATGATACTCTCTTCGTCCCACAGAAAATCAGACAGACTTATAGTTTATTTCGTGCACACAGATTAAGAAATTAAAGTTACGATAGTCAGAACATTAAAATTTTGCTTTATTTTTCTTTTTTGCTCTTATATGTGCTAGTTTTTCGAGACAACGAATAGAAAGCAAGTCTATCTTTATAGAACGAAAAGTTACCACAATTCCGTTGATGAATCGAATTATTAGGGTCTGAACGAGGGCGTATCCTGCAAGATCGACGGAGCTTATGTGTCCGATAAACGATTGTGTTACAACAATGGTTCCGAATGAAGAGATTCTTGAAATAACACTTGGCAAAGCAACTTTCCATATTTTCTTCGATTCCGCATAAACTCTGTTTTTCAAATTGCTCCGTTCTTCTTCTTCTGGTGCTGTAACAAGCAGTCTCTCTGTTACACCATCAACCATCCCCTGCAATTTTAACACTCAAACCACACATTCTCCACATGATGCATAAAATATATATTATTACAATAAACATATAAAAAAAGAAGTAAAAAAAACTTAATCTGATCATGTAATTCACACACAAAAACAGAGCATGCAAACATAGAAAGACTACCTTTTTATGTAGTTTTCCGGCTAAGGGTTCAACGAAAACTGTACGGTGAGAGGGGGGAATGATGGGGGGAGGGAAAGTGCCGTGATCAACTTTTTAAACTGTTGCAAAGTGTTTGATAAATTAGTCAAATTTTCTGTTTATTATAAACGCAGAAAAGACGTTGGTCGTATTGATACAGCTTTGATTCGGCAGATTTTAATGAACTACACTACAACCAGGTGGAGGCCAGATAAGAATATTATATATATGGTTAGTGACAAGCTTTTTAAATAATTTTAAAGTCTGACTCCCGGTGTATTTTAGAACCATGCAACTTATAAACTAAAAAATATAATTTATTTATACTAAAATATGAAATTATTTTTTCATATTAATAATTCCACGATTCAATATAAATAAATTGTATTTTTTAGTATAACAAATTACAAAATTTTAAAATTCATTATAAATGTATGATGTAATTAAATGCACATGAGACTCTACCACTAATTATAATTTTGTAATTAAAATTGATGAAATTATTTTTTCATATTAATAATTTCACGATTCAATATAAACAAATTATATTTTTTAGTATAACAAATTATAAAATTTTAAAATGCATTATAAATGTATGATGTAATTAAATGCACATGAGACTCTACCACTAATTATAATTTTGTAATTAAAATCGATGAAATATTTTTTTTTTAAGAAGTGAATATTTTATAAATAAGAGTTATCCTATAGAATTTTAGATATGCTTCAATGTGCGGTTCTGCCAGTTTGCAGAAATGATTCAAGGGCATCTTGTATAGGAAGGAGAACGTGTTAGAATTTTTAACCATGACAAAACATTATCATTTTTCTTACATTCTCGTCCTTGTTCGTTAATAATTTTTGGATGGCTAAATTCTTGCATTTACTGAGTGCACCTTGCACCCAAAATATATTTTAAAAATATATAATTTATTTATATTTAATTGTGTAATTATTAGTATAAAAAATTAAATTACATGGTTTAGTGTAAATTAGTTACATATTTCAATATAATAAATTGTATAATTTTAAAATATATTATGAAGTGTACAGTGCATTTATGCCCATTAAACCCACTCTTTATTGAATATTATAATTTTTGTGGAATAATTTTGTCGAATCGGAGAGGATAAGTCATACTACTAAGGGTCAGCTTGATATGACTTGAGAATGATAATGATAATAAATATCATTGAGGGGTTAATCATTAAAAAATATTAATTGTATTGTTATTACTTGATTAAAACATCAACAATGTGTATCATGTAATCAATTACTTATTTCTATTCTCGTTATTTGTGTATTAAAATTATCAAACAACATCAATAGAAGTAATATATCTTACCTACTTCCATTACCCAAATCAAGCATTCCTAAGATGTGGAAGTTGATATTTTTTTTTCCTTTATTTGAAGAGGTCAAGGTTCACTCATCAGCACTCCAATTATCCTAGTTTTTTATATAATAATTTAAATAAAACAAAATACTAGACAAACATGTACGTGCAAACCTAATAAAACCAATTCGGGCATTTCTTAAAATCACCTAATAAATACCCCCAATTCAAAGAAAGTAGTATTGATTACATAGTGAGTATGATGAATCGACGAGTGAAACAATCAATAGTAGAGGTGCTATCAATGATTACATGATGAAGATAGCTTATAAATCTATACTAAAACAACTTAGTGATTACATAATTTATTTTATTAGTAAAAACGTCAATAATCTAGCTCAGCATTTTGCTAGGGTGTTTGGGTTATTCCCAAGTTTTTATTATTGGGTTGAACCTTCAATTGCTATGAATTACGTTGATATTTATTGTGTTTACATTTAAATTATAAAAGTTTTTTTATTTTAAAAAAAAATCACCTAACAAATATTTCTTTTGTCCCGTGATTATTGCAACACTTATCTTATTTGGACATTCCAACATTACTGCAATACTCCCAAAATGGAAACAACACACAATACTAACACCCTAATAACATCACTTTATTTTCAAAATTGTCACTCAATCTCTTCTTTATTTCAACTCAAAACACACGAAAAGACAACATATTCATCTTACATTCAAACTCACTTTTTACTTTTTTTTTTTTTTGCATGTCATTTTTATTATTGCAGTTATTTTGGGAGGGAGGGAATACTAAGTAGTAGGGCGTGTTTTGAAACACTTAAAACAACTTTCAAAAGTATTTATTTTTAAAGCTCCCTCTTATAACTTTTAAAAATAAGTGCTTCTAAAAGTTGTTTTAAGTATTTCAAAATATATCCATAATATAAAACAAGTGTGATCGAGACACGTATTAGGAAAGCATTGACAGAATAGAGATTGAAAGGTGAGGCAGATGACATGAGTATCCATACAGTCTGGTATCAATTTATAGGGATGTTTTCAAACTTTTTTGTGATTGTGAGAATCACTTTTTTTTTTTTTAAGTTAGTCTTATCTACTTTAAAAAAAAGTGATTCACACTGCACCATTCGAATTGCAATTATGTTTGTGGACCCATCACAATTATTGAATGTCATGGAAAATATGGCTAAAAAATACTAGTTTCCTATATTCCGAACAAAAATAAATCTTGACCGGAAAATATTCAATCAATTATTGATAGTTTAGTGCTTGAGTGTTACGCGGTTTTCTAATTAAAAATTAAAACATTTTTAATAAATAATATATTTAATAATTAAAAATATAAATATGTGCATAAATGCACTATATATGAATTAATAATTTTTTAAGGTGTATATTAATAAATTTTCTTAAAACTTTGAATAAGATTATTGTGTCAAATATTATTGTTGCGAGTCGTTTTATATGGAGAATATTATGTGGCTAATTCAGTGACAACTCACAAACAAAATATGCACATGTAAAATTAATTGTAAATAAGAGGAATTTGTTGAACCAGTTCGTCAAGAAATGACTACTCTGGGGGCATACCAAGCCAGTGATGTAGTATTGCGAGTTTTACACGTACAATATATGATACATCTCATGAAGATGAATCGCTATGGATGAAGATGATTTGGAGAGTTGGTATATGAGTGCTAGGATTTTTGTGTGCATGGATGATCTCTCGAATTTTTTGTGAACCTAACCCCTCTGGGAAATTTCTGAACCTTTTCCTTTCTGGAAATTTTTTTGTAACCTGTCTCTTGTTATTTTTTCTTCCATTTATAGTACTTTGACAAGCATGAAATTTGGTTAAACAAGCATGAAATTTGGTTTTAGCAAGCATGAAATTTGGAGACTTGAGCCATGCAAGAACTCATGTAAAAGCGACCCATGTTTCCAGCTTCGTCTTCTAGATTGATCTTTGCACTTGCTTGTCTATAAGGCACTCTTTTGGTCGTCCAAATCAATCCTTTGCTCGACTGAAAACTTTGTTCGCCCCATTAAACCATATCAATTTTATGCTGGAATATTGTCCTCGTCGAGCTTGTCTGAGTTCTTCAGGATGTCTGAGCCCTCAGGATATCTGATCATCGAGCATACTGACCCCTCAGGTTGTCTGAGCCTTCAGGATGTCTGAGCCCTCAGGATATCTGATCATCGAGCATACTGACCCCTCAGGTTGTCTGAGCCTTCAGGATGTCTGAGCCCTCAGGATGTCTGAGTATCGAGCATACTGACCCCTCAGGTTGCTTGACTCTTCAGGATGTCTGAACCCTCAGGTTATCTGTGCATCGAACATATTGACCCTGAGGTCACTTGACTTAGGCCATCTGACTTTTCTTTCCTGAACTGAGTGGCGAACATACCTGTTTGCTCGGTAAGCTGGCGAACATTCCTGTTTGCTCGGTAAGTGGGGAGCCGACGAGCAAACTTGCTCGTTAGGCGAGCGGTGAGCCACCGAACAAATGATGTTTGCTCGGCGAGCTTAGCGAACAAAACTCACTTTGGTAGGTGAGCATGTTCGCTTTGGTTGACAAGTGGCGAGCTGGCGAACAAACTTGTTTAGTCGGTGAGCGGCGAGCACACTTGTCCATCGAGCATGATTATTTTAATAGTTGAATATTACACGTGTCTCTCTTATGTGTTCGATTAATGCTGAATAATTATATCGAACACAACAATACCCCCCAGTCGGGTCGCTTTGTATTCATCATGGGGCCCGGCTGTTATAATTTGATTGGGCCATAGTAAATGTCGTTTCGTATTCTGCGCTGGATTTTCAAAATTGAAACCCGGTATCTATAAATACCTCATTTTTGCCGCCTCAGTGCCCTTTCTTTCTTTACTTCTTCTTCTTGCTTTCTGTCTTCAATCTATTTCGTGTCTAAAACTTCCGGCAAGGGCTTCATCATTCCGGCGAAGGACTTTATTCAGGTAACTTATTGCATTCTTTCTCTCATTGCGATTATGGCCTCTCATTCAAACTCTTCCGCCTCAATAGAATCGGACCACCATAGTTTTTCCTCCCCCTCTCCCTGTACAATCCCCCGTAGCGACGCTAATGCGTTGGAGATGAATGTCTCGGGTTCAGGGTCTCGTTGGCAAGTTCGGCAACCGTTTGCCGTTCTTTCCTCCGATTTCGATGATGCCATAAACGAATTGGATAGGGACTTAGCCCGTAGTGATTTTTTGGATGATTCAGATGAGGATTCTTTGCCCCAACTCCAAATTAAGTCTAGGGTTGTAGATAGGGATGATGATAATGTGAGGGAGGAAATTTTGGTAGTTGGGAATGTGACTGAGTCGAACAGAGGGATAGGTGGCGAGCAGAATACTGAACTTGATATCCCTGTTGGTGTCCCTCATAGCCCAACATATAACGAGTATAATGCTCGTTATAATTTTGATTGGCCCGAACAGCCTCTTAGAATTAGGGTTGAGAATGAGTACCCGGCGAGCAAGATTGCGAGCATAATTGATGTAGATATGCTCGCTCAACTGTATAGGAATTATGAAACCCCCAAAGATGTCTTTTTCTGGGCACCTGGTCCTGATGAACGAGCAGACCAGCCCCCTGAGGGTTGTGTTGCTGTGAATTTGGATACGATGGAAGCGGGCCTTAGGTTTCCACTCCATTCGGCTATCACTCGTTTGCTCGTCGAATGGAATATTACCATTACACAGTTGAAGCCGAATGGGTGGCACATGATTATGAGCTTCCTGACTTTGTTCGGCAAAATGAAGCCCAGATATTATCCCACAGCAGCTGAACTTGGTCGACTAGTGCATTTGACCCGTCCGAAGGGCGAACATGGATGGCTGTTCATGCAAGCAAATGTCAAGTGCAAAATCATTGAGGATGTGCCGAACAAAATCAGTGATTGGAAGGAGAAGTTCTGGTTCGTTGGGGGCGATTGGAAGAGCCCGGCTTCTGGAAGCGAACCAGATGCTCGTTTAGACATCCCCACTGATTTTGGGGTTTATCGCAGTAAGTATTTTTGTGTCTTTTGTTCTTCAGCTTGAACTGATTTTAACTTATTCTTCATTTCAGGAATTCCAGCTGCGTCGAAAAGAGACCAACTACTGCTATTTTAGCAGCGTCTGGCAAATCGATCTCGAGTCTCGCTCAGAGCGATCTGTGAAGACTCTGAATACCGCCGAACAGAGGAAGAAATGAGGCTTGTACGTGCCCCCTCACCATCTTGTTGTTGTTAATCCCGCTGGTAAGGATTGTTTTTTTTACATTTGCATATGTTTTGTACATTTTGCTCGTTGTTTCTCTTCCTTGTATAATGAATTGTTTTGTCTATAGCTTTCCCTGTTGTTACTGTTGCCGTGAGTACATCCATACCGAGATGGCTCGAAGAAAAAGACCTCAGGAGCTCGCTCGAATTCAAGCCGAGCGGGAGACTCAGTGAGCAAATCGAGGAGAAGCGAAAGTGGCGAAAGGTGGGCGAGCCGAGCATCCGTGATCCGCCCCGGGGAATCGAGTCGACCGAAAAGGACTACTCGTTTGCCGAAAGCAAGGCCAAGCGAACAAGCTCGACGAAAGCACGCCAGTTAAACAGCCTCGACGAAAGCAATCGATGTTGTTAGGGTAACCTGCACCCCATACCGTCGAAGCGTCGAAATGGCTCCTCCGTGGTCGGTCCGGTCGCGCAGATTGTTGAAATGGAGGTTGGCACATCTTCTCCACCTCCTGCTGGACCCCGAACATGGAACCCTTTGAACCCTGAGCTCCGGTCCCTCGAGGATAAATCATTTTTAGGATGGGATCCGGCTCGGGCGAACAGGTACGTTTTGTTCGCTTTATTGGAGCATTTCTTTTTTCATTAATTTTGTTCGCTCTGTCATGTTTGTTTGCTCGGGTGTACATGCAGGTTGAGCAGATTGGCGCCCTTGATGCCCGAATTGAAAAACTACTACTGCTCGCCAAGTGTTCGCATGGTTCCTGGCATCCCCGAGCATGTTCAGAAGGCTTGTGGGACCCCCATTCGAGCATGGACTACAGAGCTGGAAGAGGCCACCACGGGTCCAACACCTTTAGAGAACATGCAACTTGGCATGGTACACCAGGGGCAATCTTTGGTCATCCTTGAGAAAGTTTATGCTGAGTCCGCCAATCTTCACGCCAACTACTTGGCTCTGATCAGAAGTTTTGAAGAGAAGGTGAACGAGCTGAGCAAAACTCAGGATGAATTGAAGTTGGCTCAAGGACAGATATCCTCGGCTCAAGCAGATGCTCGTAAGGCTCAAGAGGATGCTCGCCAGTGTCAGGAAGATGCTCGATTGGCTCAGGAAGTTGCTCACCAGGCAAGGGAGGAGCTAAACCTTGCTCAGGAGGAGGTGGTCGGCATACGGAGAGTTCAGAATGAGATGAATGTCGAGCTTCGTAGACTCCGAACTGATGTCGAAGTCATGGAATGTGAGAAGAATGTGCTCGGCCAACAACTCATCATTGCTGAAGAGACCAACACTCGTTTGGGTCTCAAAAATTCAAGGTTGCACAATGAAGAGTATGTTGATTCCCTGTCGAACTTCTCCTACATATGTGCTTTTGCCGATGCCATCCGGTCTGCTCGCCACACGCTCACTGGCGAACAAATTGCCCCGCTCATATCCAGCTTTCAGCAGTACCTGATCGACAACCCCCCAGATCGCAACCTTCCGATGTCTGACTTGAACGATCTGTGTGATTTCTCCAATCTTCCTGAAGGGATCGAGATTGATGATCTTATCTTGGATGAGGAAGATGGCTCGGATGCGGACATTGCTGATGTTGCTGATCAAATTCTTCGAGCCGATCCCGGGTTCGATCAGACAGTTTCTTCTGTGCTTGTGTAATTTTTTGCTTTCTTCTATCTTGTTCGAACAACTTTGAAACTGGATGGTTGAATTTGCATATTGAACAATTTCCTCTAACCTGATCGTTGAGGATGAATGTTGTTGCTGATGAATGATTGACACTTGTGTTGCTTGATGTTTGCTTTGTTGCTTTCTAGTTTATGCCTCTTTTCTTCTGAATGAATTCGAACATTGTGTTTGCCTATGCCCGCTTCTGACTTCTTTCGTTTTTGATTGTCTTATTGATGTTACAATCGGTTGATCGTCTTATTTAGGTGCGACCAGATGGGTTAACTTTATGCAACCCCCATTTCTTGGTTCGCGATCATCTTATTTAGGCGCGATCACTTCGTACTAGGGCCGTCTTATTTAGCTGCAACCCCACACTCCTCACCCGCTTTTGCTATGGGTATCTGTAAGTACGAGTCATCTTTTGCGACTGCGTACCCATTACTCGCTTTTTGCTGCGGGAATCAGAGTACGAACTCGTTCGTCAGGTGAACATAGACTTTGGCTCGTTCGTCTTTGTTCGGGCCGTCCGGCTTAGGTGCGACCTCAAATAGGCTTCAACTAGAAAATCTTAGCAAACAAAAATGTTTTTGCAACACATCGTATTCTATTACAACCTTTACATTTTAAGAAGACTGTCTATTACACAACTATAGACATCAGACTATGGTTTTGAATTCAAACCTTGTCTTGAGTAGACACGAACTGGCCTCACCTTGTCTGCGGAATTGATGTTGACAAGCATGTGGCGCATCATCCTGTCTACCCTTCTTTAAATAACATGCTCAAGCAGCAGCAGCATAAGCGTTTGTCCCTCCTGGGCAAGTCGTGATTATGCGGGCAGCTGCGGACATGAGCATGTGGCGAGCACGCCTGCTCGCCTATATCAGGCGCGAGCAAAATCTCAGCTCGCACCATTCTGTCCCCTTCAGTAGATGCCTGAGCATCAGCATCCGCATGTTACTTCGAGCGGACACCACGACATCCCTCCCCTTCGGAGGAGATTTTTGGGATGCATAGGGGACTAGTGATTTACTACTGCATAAGCAGTGAGTAACGTGGAGTGGCAACTATGACTCTGCCGAGCATCTTGAGTCCGCAACGAGCGTCAACCTGTGCTCGGAGTGTCATATGGGGTATAAAGCTCATACTAGGACAGATGCTCGATTCAGCAGAATGATAGCTGAATCGAGTGCTGGATTCTTCTTCGTCTGGAGGCATACTGAACCAACTTTCTTCCGATAACTGTAGTATTTTTTTCTTTTTATCTGTTTTTTTTCTCTGCTTTCTTCAGCTATCAATATGCCTCTATTTATAGTACTATCCCAAGCTGGTGCTGGCATAGCTAGTTGGTGCTGGCCTTCTTGCTTTAACTCCTCCTTTTGACATCTGTCCGCTTTGAATCCTCCTTTTGACATCTGTTCGGATTTTTCGCCAGCTCTTATTCAAGGATTGACACGTTCCTTTTTTTGTTGCCACCACTTCTTAACTTATTTTGACACGTATCTTCTATCTTTCAATAGTGCTGGCCAGCATTTCTTTCTAGAAGATTTGTGTCGAACACAATGTGTTCTTCCTTCAGGATTGTCCTGCTCGTCTTAGCTGAATGGCTGATTTTGTTCGGCCAACTGTGCTCGCTTCAGCTATGTGGCTGATTATGTTCGGCCAGTTATGCTCGTCATTACTGATAATATTTTTTCAAATTTGACGCATTCCACGAGTTGGACAATGGGACTCCATTCAGGTCTTCCAAATCATACACCCATTTTAACAAACGTTCTGTAACTCTGAATGGACCTTCCCATGTTCGGCCGAACACACCACCTGATACCCCCGTTGCTCGTCTTAGAACCAGCTCGCCCATGTTGAACCTGCGTGTTCGGACTTTGGAGTTATAGAACTTTTCTGATCTCTTTTTGTACATGACATTCTTGAAATCAGCCTCCGTCCTTCTTTCTTCTAACAGGTCTGCACTCAGGGCGAGCGTCTGGTCATTGATGTGCTCTCCAAAAGTCATTATCCGATGACTCGGAATCTTTATTTCTGCGGGTATAACAGCTTCCGCACCAAATGCCAGGGCAAACGGGGTTTTCGCAGTGGATGTTCTGAAAGTTGTTCGATAGGCCCATAAAATTTTGGGCAACTCTTCAGCCCATCCTCCCCCCCTTGTAATTCTCAAGTCTGGCCTTGAGGGTATGCTTGATAATTTTATTAACGGCTTCAACTTGTCCGTTTGACTGGGGATAATACGGAGTTGAATAATGTTTTTTTATGTCCCAACGAGCACAATTTTGTCGGAATTCACTTCCATCGAACTGTTTGCCATTGTCCGTTACTAATGATTGGGGAAGCCCAAAGCGACAAATGATATTTTTCCAAACAAAGTTCCACATTCTTTGTTCGGTGATTTTGACAATGGCTTCGGCTTCCGCCCATTTAGTATAGTAATCAACGACAACCACATCATATTTTACTCCCGATGTGCCAGTAGGAAATGGGCCGATCAAATCAATTCCCCATTTAGCAAATGGCCATGGACTGTAAACTGACACTAGTTCTTCAGGTGGGCTATGAATAAATGGGGCATGTACCTGGCACTTGTGGCACGCACGAGCATACGCGAGCGAATCTTTTTTGAGGGTCGGCCAGTAATAACCTTGTCTGATTATTTTATGTGCCAGGACGAGCCCACCTGTATGGTTTCCGCATGCTCCATCATGGATTTGCTCCAGAATCACATGACCCTCTTCAGGAGTAATACACTTCAATAGTGGAAGTGAGAAACTTCTTTTGTACAAATGCTCGTCTAAGATAGTATAACGAGCAGATTATAATCTGAGGCGAGTAAACATGCCTTATTCTCGGGGAGAAGTCCCTTTTGTAAGTAACTCAAGATTGGAGTCATCCAGGTTTCCTGTTCGCCTGTCACATGGGCGACCATAACCCTGAGAATTGATGGCGAACAAGTTGTGACGACCACAATGTCCATTGTTCGTTCGTCCACCCTTCTCTTGTTGCCCGAGGCATGCCAAGCATCGTGACAAATTACCCAATCGTGGTAATTGTTCTATGAAAACTTGTTCGAATTGCTCAAGCAACTCCTTTGCTAGTTGTTGATATTGTGCCATCTGTTCGCCTCGAGCCTCATACTGCGTCATGCATTCTTGATACACGATTATCGAGAATCGGCAGAAATCATCGACCTCTGAATTCCCATTGTCATAGCCATCGTAGTCCAAATGATCAAAGCTTCGTGACTCGGCTTCATTATTTGTAGCTGGGAAATCAAAACGGATGGTTGTTGTGAATGTTTGTCTGGTTGGGCTGATGAGAACTACGCCTGCTCCGGCTCTTAAACTTGTTGATGAGCCATCAACATACATATGCCATGGTTGGTCGACAGCTTTTTCTGGCATTTGTGAATATGTCAACTCGACCATGAAATTGGCCATAGCGACCCCCTTCATTGTTGTTCATGGGCTAACGTAATGCCAATTAATCCAACTCCACCGCCCACTTGAGTAATCCGCCCGCGATGTCGGCCGGTGGAGGACTTATCGCAATGGGAATGTGGTCAGTACATCGAATGAGTGATCGAAAAAGTATGGTCGCAATTTTCGAACACTCATGACGAGAGCATATGTTAATTTTTTCTGTGAAGGGTACCGGAGCTCAGCTTCTTTGAGCACTTGGCTTACATAGTAAACGGACAAGTGGGTCATCCCCTCTGCCCGAACGAGCACGACGCTAATTGCATACTCGGATGCAGCAAGATACAAATAGAGTTGTTTGCCTGGGACATGCTTAGACGATTATCCGAGTATCCGCAAGATATTTGCTTCAATGATTCAATGCATTTTGGCAATGCTCGTCCATCGAATTTCCCTTTCTTTAATGCATCAAAGAAAGGTTTGCATTTGTCCCCGTTAAGTGATATAAACCGGCTTATGGAAGCTAAAACGTCCGGTTAACTTTTGGACCTCTTTTCACACTCGGGGGGCCCCGCGAATCGAGCATGACTTGAATCTTTGATGGGTTCGCCGATCCCCCGCTTGATCGACCATATGTCCGAGGAATTTTCCCCGAGTGAACCCCAAAGTCGCATTTCTTCTGTTTAGCTTCATGTTGTACTCCCTGAGTATATCAAACGTTTGTGCGAGGTGGGTGATGTGGTCTTCCTTGTGTTCGCTTTTTACAACAATATCATCAATATACACCTCAACTGTTCGGCCGATGTGTTCGTCGAACATTTTGTTCAACAAACGTTGATATGTTGCTCCGGCATTCTTTAATCCGAATGGCATGCGTCGCCAACAAAGACATATTCTTTTCAATTGCGAATCTTGCCGTATTCTTTTTTGATCGTCCGGATGCATGGGTATTTGGTGATAGCCAACAAAAGCATCCATGAAGGTCATGAGCTCATGGCCTGCTGTATTATCAACCAAATAATCGATATGCGGCATCGAGAAATTATCTTTCGGGCATGCCTTGTTTAAATCAGTGAAATCAATACATAGTCTCCAAGATCCATTAGTCTTGTGGACGAGCACAGGGTTCGCAAGCCATCTTGGGCATTTTACTTCTCGAATTAGTTTATTGTCGAGTAATTTTTTGATTTCACTATTCATGGCCGCATATTTCTCCGGACTTAACTTTCTTCGCTTCTGGATAACTGGAGTTTGAGTTGGATCAAGGTTGAGGGAGTGACATGCATGTTTAGGATCAATGCCAACCATGTCCTTGTGCGACCAAGCGAACACATCCAAGTTTGCTTGAAGATAGGCGATCATTTCTGTTCGGATTGGTTCCGGTAATTCCGTACCAATGAACACTTCTAATTCAGGTCTGTTCGGGTCGATATTGATAGACTCCAGTTGTTCGACAGGGGTTGCTAGCTTTCTTAAACCTTTGAACAAGATTATTGTGTCAAATATTATTGTTGCGAGTCGTTTTATATGGAGAATATTATGTGGCTAATTCAGTGACAACTCACAAACAAAATATGCACGTGTAAAATTAACTGTAAATAAGAGGAATTTGTTGACCCAGTTCGTCAAGAAATGACTACTCTGGGGTCATACCAAGCCAGAGATGTAGTATTGCGAGTTTTACACGTACAATATATGATACATCTCATGAAGATGAATCGCTATGGATGAAGATGATTTGGAGAGTTGGTATATGAGTGCTAGGATTTTTGTGTGCATGGATGATCTCTCGAATTTTTTGTGAACCTAACCCCTCTGGGAAATTTCTGAACCTTTTCCTTTCTGGGAAATTTTTTGTAACCTGTCTCTTGTTATTTTTTCTTCCATTTATAGTACTTTGACAAGCATGAGCTGGTTCGGCAAGCATGAGCTGGTTTGGCAAGCATGAGCTGGAGACTTCGGGCCATGCAAGAACTCATGTAAGGCAGCCACGTTTCCAGCTTCGTCTTCTAGATTGATCTTTGCACTTGCTTGTCTATAAGACACTCTTTTGGTCGTCCAAATCAATCCTTTGTTCGACTGAAAACTTTGTTCGCCCCATTAAACCATATCAATTTTATGCTGGAATATTGTCCTCGTCGAGCATGTCTGAGTTCTTCAGGATGTCTGAGCCCTCAGGATATCTGATCATCGAGCATACTGACCCCTCAGGTTGTCTGAGCCTTCAGGATGTCTGAGCCCTCAGGATGTCTGAGTATCGAGCATACTGACCCCTCAGGTTGCTTGACTCTTCAGGATGTCTGAACCCTCAGGTTATCTGTGCATCGAACATACTGACCCTGAGGTCACTTGACTCAGGCCATCTGACTTTTCTTTCCTGAACTGAGTGGCGAACATACCTGTTTGCTCGGTAAGCTGGCGAACATTCCTGTTTGCTCGGTAAGTGGGGAGCCGACGAGCAAACTTGCTCGTTAGGCGAGCGGTGGCCGCCGAACAAATGATGTTTGCTCGGCGAGCTTAGCGAACAAAACTCACTTTGGTAGGTGAGCATGTTCGCTTTGGTTGACAAGTGGCGAGCTAGCGAACAAACTTGTTTAGTCGGCGAGCGGCGAGCACACTTGTCCATCGAGCATGATTATTTTAATAGTTGAATATTACACGTGACTCTCTTACGTGTTCGATTAATGCTGAATAATTATATCGAACACAACAATTATTTATCCATGTTAATATGAAGTTGAAACCTACAAATCAAAACAAAATAAATCGACTAAGAAAAGACTAATAAATTAATTAACATGTAATAATTAAAAAAAATGAATGAATTATACTATAAAATGTTTTTGCCACATAAATTATCTTAAGATATACATAAGAGCAATTATAAATTAAAACTATTTATTAAGAAATTAATAATTGAATATAATTCACACTAAGATAAAATACATTTAGAATGAATATTTTATTTAAGTCAAACTAAAATTACCAAAAAAAAGATAAATGAATAATATTATATAATAAATATAGTATAATTAAATAAAACATAAAATAATAAATATAAATTACACATAAAAATGACATGTGTACTCAAATTTCTCATTGAATGACACATAGGTTAAATTAACATGGAGTTGACACATCATGAAAAAAAAAAAAAAAAAAACCTCCCTATTTGTATATAGAGGGATATATAGGGAATTGTTTAGTATATACAAAAATAGAAGTACACATAGGATTTATTTTTAGTGACATGTAGGATTTATTATGAATGACATGTACTCTAAACTTCTCCTAGAATGACACATAAGTTAAATCAATGTAGAGTTGACACATCATCAAGAAAAACTCTCTATTAGTAATATAGGGGATGAGTTAGAAGTTGGTAAAACTTGTTCATAATATGATATTTATACTATCACATTTATAAATTAATATAATATTATTTATTAATTGATATCGTTATAATTGTAAATTGAAATCATAATATTAAAATGTAAATAATGATATCAATTTATAAATATAATAGGATTAATTTCATAGTATGAATTTTTTTTGGCAAATTATAGGGTGAACAAGTTTCACTCGGTGAAACTGGTTTATTAGTGTGACTTATATTACTAAAGTGTGTGACTTATATAACTGAAGAGTGTGACTTTTTACTATAAAGAGTATTACTCATAAAAATGAAGAGTGTGATAAATATTACAACAAAAAATGTGGTCGTGATAATTGAAGAGTGTGACCTATATTACTAAAGAGTGTAATTGTGATAATTGAAATGTAAAAATAAACCAATTTTACGGTGAACAAGTTTCACAGCATTAAAACTCAATTTTTTTATAGAAGTGTTTGTGTTTGATTATATTTGTATATAAGATATTGATTATGTATTATACGTGCAAAATAATCCTTCCTCCCCTTGAGGTTTTTGGTCGTCTCAATCAAAACAATCACATTTTTTTAATTATAAGTTATGTTCCCCACCCTATTATTAATTACTCATAAAATTAAATTTATATAATAATTGTCACTCTCACTCATCTCAACTACCCCTTACATTTACTTTTAAAAACATTTCTTGAATCCAAAATCTCGAAATTTCAGTTAATAGAGCTCTAATCAATTAAGCTACAATATTTTTTAATCCTCATGCTAAAAGTAAATGAAAACTTTTGAAATGGATGAGGGAGTATATTGATGATGTAGTGTGCATAAAATAAAATAGATAAAAGATTCTATAAATTTGAATTCACGATAAATTAAATTTTTTAAATATTACTATTATGCATAAAAAAATTGTTTAAAAAATAAAATATATATAAAATTCATTTATAAATTTAATAATTTTTTATATAATAATAATAAAGTTAGTATATATACTAGATTTGTTTTGATCATATGCTTGCAAGATTGGCAAGAAAAATTATTTATATGAACATGTGGCATACGCCACATATGCAATGTCCCACCATCATTTAATTAATTTCTTTAATTAATTTAATTTTCTAATTAATTATATAAACCTGAACCCTAAACTATGAACCCTAAACCATGAACTATTTAGGCCGGGTGAACCATGAACCACTTGGGCTGGGTTCGGGTTCGGGTCAGGTTTGGTCCGGGTCGCGTAAAAAAATTATTTATATAAACCTAAACCCTAAACTATGAACCCTAAATCATGAACCATTCGGGTCGGGTGAACCATGAACCACTCGGGTCAGGTTCGAGTTCGGGTCGGGTTGAGTCCAGTTGAGTAAAAAAAATTAATATAATTAATAAAATTGGGTAAAGTATGAAATATATATAAATGAAAAAATTAAATTAATTAAAGAAACTAATTAAATGATGGTGAGGACCTTGCATATATGGCGCGCCACATAAACGGTGGACATATAAGTTTGTGTCCACTCGAACATATCATCAAATTCGTATAAACTAGATACGCTCCAGTGTTATTCAATAAAATACGAAATTAACTCCTTAGCTCGTAAGTACGGATGAGAAAGTAGTAACGGTAAAATAGCGAACTAATCAAAATAATAAATGTAGTATTAAAGTGCAACAGTTGGACCAAATAAATGGAGTAACTCATTCAGCCTAACCAGTGGCAGAAATAAATGATTGAATCTAATGTGCACATGGGTGCACCGTACACTCATAGTATTTGTTGAGAGAAATTAAATAAATGAATTGATTATCACCCTCTCTATAAGTTCGAACTTTTAGATGAGATAAAATTCTTTCATGGTATCAGAACTTAAGCTCGCCCAGATTCTGGGTTCGATTCATATGGAAGCACTCCATTCATTTAAAATGTCTACTCGTTGGGCCTCCTTTCCAGAAGGCAGAGACAATGATTCGACTCACGAGTGAGGGGAAATATTGAAAAAAATTAAATAAATGAATTAATTTCTACCCTCTCTACAAGTTTAAACTTTTAGATGAGACTAAATTCTTTTACGTCGAAATAAATATGATTGTCTAGCGTTGATAAATGATAATTGTGACACGAATATAACTTTATTCAAAATCTGACACTATTTTCGTATTGAAGGTAAGTGGGACTGGGAAAAATCATCATCATGTGGTCGGAGATTTTTTTAATGAATAGTGAGAATTATTATTTGTGTGTCTCGTGTTGCAATAGGTATTAAATAAGACAAATATTACTATAGGTTATATATTATCACGGTTATACATATATTATACTTATGCACTATCATAATTGGTATTACATAAACATAATAATGATATAACTTACCATTTAACTCGAGTTTATGGAACATCATTCCAAAATACTATTTAACACAAGTATCATGATTTTATGATTTTGAGAAAAAATACATTTAAAATCAAGTATTTTTTAAAACATAATATTTCATATATATGGCTGCGTTTGTTTTGGGATTTAAGTGTGCGGAGCAAGTTAATGTTTTAGAATCCAAATATTTAGAATCATTAATGAATAGTAAATGTATGTGTTTCTTTTGAAATTTGAGTAGGGTGAGATTTAACTTTATGTCAAATCAATGTTTAATAATGATTGATATTGTATTATTATATTATATTGAGAAGAGTAATAAAGTGTATAAAGTGTGATGTATTAGGAAGAGTAGTAATAAATTTTATAAGTATTTGTAGGTGTAGATATAACGTGAAATTTGAAAACCAAACTCTAAATCTCAAACTCGTATGAGACAGGGAGCGCAAAGTGCTAAGTCATCCGTGTGAGTTTCAAAAGAAACGCAGCATAGTCTAGCATAAACCTAGTTCAAAATAGACCTTCCCATCAAATAAATGATAGGAGTATGATGAGTACAAATGGGTGTTTCCAACCATTTCTTTAGAGTAACGTTTAGTTTTAAATTTTAGATAAATCAAAGGGCAGAGTTTGTATACTCAATCCCGGAGTAAAGTTCAGTTTTGACTCTACAGGATCAGGAATGGATGCAGAACCTTAGTTCAACCATGAGTCCATGACACAAATATAAAAAAATTGTGTCCCATGCATATTATATTAATTCAAAAATAACATTAGTGTTGTTGTAACCGGGTTGAACCGGCCGGTAAACCGGTTAAAAAAACATGCATAAAACCGCTTTTAAGATTGAACCGGTCAAAAACCGATTCAACTGGCCAACAAAAAAAACCGGTTTCCCCCTTTTTAAAAAAAAAAATATTTTTAAAATATTTTTTCTCACATTTTCCTCCAACATTTTTTATGTGAAATAAATGTATAAGGTGGACTAACCCTTTTATAATATTTCCTCTCATATTTTCTTCCAACACTTTCGATGTTGGATAAATGTATGAGGTGGAATAATATGAACCAATGTCCACATTCACCCATTTTATAATATTTCATCTCACATTTTTCTCAAACACTTTCGATGTGGGATAAATATATGAGGTGGGATAAATATATGAATCAAGGTCCACCTTTACCCCTTTAATAATATTTCCTCTCATATTTTCTTACAACACTTTCGATGTGGGACAAATATATGAGATAAGGTACACTTTTTCCCCTTTTATATTGTTTTCTCTCATATTTACTTCTAACATTTTCGATGTGGGACAAAATTATGAGATTTTACTTTCTCTTACATTTTTCTTTAATATTTACTCGATGTGGGATAAAAATGTAAGGTTCACTTTTCCCTTTTAAGTTGCTCTCTCATATTATTATGTTATTTTTTATTATGATCAAGACTCTATTGTGTTTTCTTAAATATGAAAAGTTATAAGATATATGTTTACATTTTTGTAGGTGTATATTTATTTTATTTTTTAACTAAATATAAGAAATATTGAAAAAAATTAGGCAGAAATCATTTCAACGGTTGAACCGATCTGACCGGGTTGAACCACTGACCGGTGGTCTGATCCGATTCGATCACCGGTTCGGTTATGAAAACACTAAATAACATAACAGTTCTAAATGTAAAAAAAAAAAAATATCTTCAAACTTAGCAAGTGATGATACATATCATATGAATACAAAAATTATATGAATTCAACAGTTATGAGTGAATAGTGATATACAATAACATCATATGAAAATAATTTTAATCACATATGATTTATCACCACTACTACATTAAAATTAAATCCAAATAATAACCACCAAATTAGAATTTTTTTATTGAGGCAAATTTGAGAAAAAAAATTATGGGCTTGATAATAATGCCAATTGGAGCCTAAATTGGTTGAGTTGAAAATAAAATGTTATATCTTAATATTAATTGGTGTATATTAATTTTAGAGAATATATTTTTAAAAGAAAGATATATACAATAAATTTAAAAAAAAACTCCTTGCCTCAACATAGATCAGCGGTTGCACAGAATACGGAACTCATAATTTTGGTCACAATACTCATCACTTTGGTCCCGTAAGAATTTTTTCATGCAGTTTTGGATCCTTCTGTTACGGAATCCATTAAGTTTTGTTCAACTGCACTTTTGGTCTCAAACCTTGTCCTTTGGGACCAAACTACAGCTGACTTTAACGAAAAACGTAACAATGTGACCAAAACTGAGTGAAAAAATGGTTTTGGGACCAAAGTGGTGGGTGTTGGGACCAAAATCGTAAGGTACCATATACTAGTGGGATCAAAAATGAATTTTACTCCTCAGTCCCGTTTTTAAATAAAATACGTTGAAATTGAAAATAAACACAATCAGGATGTAGTTCTATTCTACACCTACACCTACTTCAGCTTTTGCTCAACTAAAACATGAAGTGCATGTTTACAAACTCTATTATATGAGTAGGAGCACTTTTTTTTTTTTTAAATGTCTAACAACTTTTAAAATAAGGGTTTCTCACCTACTTTTTAGAGTTTGCAAACAAGCTCGAAATTGCTTTGAAATGTGTAAAGTTACTTGCAACTGAAATATTGAATTTGTATCCTCATCTTCGTCTGATTTGCAACTATTTATCGGTCTCGTCTGCATTGGAGCACCACGTCTCTTCTCGGCCTTGAGGGCTCGTGAGATTAAAATCAGGGACAACCTCGATATCCCTATCAGGCTTTTAAGATTACACCATACTCATTAAAGGTTGTCCCGTCAAAAAAAAAAATCATTAATGGCTGTAGCATTGAAGTTGAACAAATAAGGTTGCACGAAAAGGATACCTGCCACAGTTGGAGTAGAAGCCACAACATATAATTGATAATCATGACCAAGCAAAAGAGCTTGCCTGCCCATGAACCGCAAGATAGGTACCTATCAACAATGGACAAACAAACATATTGAGTACAAAAGTAAAATACAAAAATGATTGACTACATATCCAGTAGCATAGGAAACAAGGTATGATTCACTAGAGGTACACAAGTATCTATAGAGTTGGTCTTACATAAAACAATTTTAATGCAACTGGTTCACAACTATCACTTAATAGTAAAACAACTAATACTTTCATAATGAAACAATTAATACTAACAAACTAATACATTTTATGAAACAACTAATACTGTTCAAAAATACAAACTAATTGCATGGCAAAACTGGCTTACATAAGAGTTTGTCATCTCTATAATCATACCTGGGTAGATGTTCTACGAGATTCTGATTGGAACACTTGATAGCACGGTCGTACACAATCTCTGTCCTCTTGGCAACATCATGCCAACTATATAGTTTCTTTATCTGTCGAGGAATCATTCGGAAATGTCAAGAAGGTCATATTTATCTCATAATCACATTGTTATGATTTCAGTCTCAAGTTAAATACATGTAATATATCAATGCAGATTATAATTTTAATCCTGTAATAGCGTATTCAAAAGATAATTAAAAAGCTGAAATGTGATGGTCTCACAATATCAATTGTTGCAAGCTTTGAGAAAATTCTTCTAGACTCATTATTGGATCTCAATATTGGTCTCTTAGTCACTCTTGTAGCCAAGAAAAAACACTATTTGGCTATAACTAAAAAATCCATGAACACGTAGATAATGAAGCATGTGAATTTAACCTTCAGCACTCATGTAACCTCTAGCACAGGATACAATTCCAATAAATTAAATTTTTTATTCACAAGGCAGCAGACTGACATTCCACCTTTTGTAGTTTAAGAATATCTTAATAGTTGGAGCTCTTTAATTTATATGACATAAGAGAGATAAAGAGAACAAGAAGGGGGATTCAGTCAATTGTGACGTTTAAGTAGAATTGCAATTTCCTTTATATGGTCAGATAACTCACACGACTATGCATTTCTTGTGGTTCAATCCGGGGAAGCAAGTGTATAGCTTTCGTGATTGCCATCACCATGTCGCTTGGATCTGGTTCTGCAAGGACAATCATATCATCTGGAAGAACCTAAGAAAGCAACATGAAGTTTCAGAAACTTGAATAACAAGATATGTTGATGTTATCAAATAAGAGAAGCAAAGTGAAATTGATGTATGACCATGCCTCTGGGACACCACCCACACGTGTACTGACAGTTAACAATCCACAACTAGCAGCTTCCAGTATAGCTATACAGAATGCCTCCGTTAATGAACTGGAAAAACAACAAAAAAGTTGTATATTATATTAGTTTCCACTTGAATCACCAAACAGATCGAAATAGTTCAGAAGAATTTGAATCAAATTAAGTGTACTGGACCTGTTTAAGAATATATGTCCTGTAACCAAAACCGACTGTACTTTAGCATGTGGGATAGCACCCAACATATCAACCCGATCTTGAAGCGAGTGCTTTTCCCTCATCTCTTCCAACCGCACTCTTTTAGGTCCATCTCCACCAATTATGAACCTTACCTGCATAATTGCATCAGCATGACATCAGCAACCAATGCATCTACAAGCTAATCCAGGTTCTGATGGGTGGGGTCCCTCACGTTTGGATGCAAATGGCACACTTCAGGTATGACTTCAACAAGTAGATCTGCACCTTTTCGATAAACCAACCTACTTACAACAACTATGACAATCTCATGACTGCTGAGTCGAACTGGAGAAGGCTTGAACATTGCTGTATCGACAGCATTTGGAATCACGAAAACCCTTTCCGGCGGCAGACCAGACCTCAAGACCGTGTTTTCCTTACTCGTGTGAGAAACACATATAGCCTGGCTCACATCTGCCAGAGTGAATTGCAAAACCTTGTTCATGTGAATGCTTCCCGTCCATAAAAACCATAAAGAGAATGATCAGTAAACACAACTTTGTAACCCATCGTACGTGCATGCATCAGAGCTTCATGACATAGGGTTGAAAAGGCTTGATGTCCATGCACTAATGATATCCTTTCTCGTATCAAAATCGTTCTTATGATTGGAAGTGTTCCATAAAAAGTAGGCAATGTATTCTGCATAACAAACGGTTTCCATGGCACGTAATAAACTTTCAGACCTCCAGTCATGTACCTCACTCCCGAACGATTTCCATAAGCATGGGTCATAACAACCACCTGCAGACAGAAGTCACGTTTATTAAATATGTTACAGAACAGGACACTAATGGGAAGGAGGTGTTGGTGAAACTCCTGATTTGCCCTCCATCAAGAGAGGAATAGATTCACAAGTGAAGATTATGAGATTTCACTAACCTTGTGGCCAAGTTTCATCAAACATTGTGATAGAGAATAAATGTGATTCTCTACGCCACCGAAGTTGGGGTAGAAAAAATCAGATACCATTAAAATGCTATGCTTTCCTTGTAGGCTCATCTTATCTTAGGTCTCATAGCCTACAGTTGTGAAAAGAATCATGTATCAGAACTTATGGGCGGAAGTGATGTTCAAAAAGGTGTGCAAACTCCAGCAGAAATTTTAGTAAAGACCTCATCCAGTTAATTATAAACCATCCATCATTATCTCAGGGATTGTATAGATATCTTTATATTTACCTAAATGAAATTCAAATGCCGGAAAGAGGAAATTGTTTGACCAAAATAACCAAAAGTACACAAAATTTTCACTAAAATGCATCTTAAAAAACCGCCCCCAAAAGTCTTGATCAACATATATGCATTGTTATCATGGTGAAAGGGTTTGGTTAATTTCCATATGTTTTTCTTCCTCACAGTTAACATTTGCTACTACAATTACATCTATTTCCGCAGTTAACTTGGTAAAATCACCACTATGTACAGCTGGCTAAAACCAAATATCCTTGGAAAAAATCATTTTAACTAAATAATAAACGTTGAACAATTCACGGAATAAAAAGCAAATACAAATAGCACACACCACAGCTCATTTCAAATTCAAAATATCTGGTTGAATCAAAGACACAAAGTTCAAAATCGTTAAATCTTGAACAGATTACTAGATTATAAATCTGCAACAAATTCGATTCAAGAAACAAAAAGGACCTTGATCCTTTACATATTTTGCCAAAATCGAAGGCCCCATTAAACATAAAAGCGCAGAAACTACAGCACTAATTATATAAAAGGAAAATCAGTTCACATTTAATAAATATAGCAAAAAGAATTGCAATTTCATGCAATATTCTGCAATTAAGTACAACCAATAGGGAAAATATGTAAAAGAAAAAAGTTGAAGATGGTATAATTTTACCTGAGAAAATTGGAGAGACTACCAGGACCAATGTTTAAACGAATCATATGAGCATGAATTTGCCGTGGAGTTTGGGAATTGGGAGTTCCGCCGGAGAAAATGGCATAATTGAAAAAAAAAAATACAGGGCCGCCGAAAATTCAATATTGTCAATATGGGCCGTGAGCCCAAAATTATATCTTTTGCTTCGTAGGGATTGGGCCAGGTTATTTGTACCCCTTTATTTAGTAAATACAACGGAGGAAGGTGTCCTTTAAAAAAAAAACAAAAAAAAAAACAAGGATTTTTTTTGGGGTAGGTGTATTAATTCTATGAAAGGAGTATTAATTTTTTGGAGCAGGTGTTTAAAAGTGTCGGTGCAAAAATATGGACTTTTCTTTATAACTCGGGTGGGTAATTTTTGGTGGACAGATTTTGCCCTTGGCATAAAAGACTATTTCAGACTTGGTGGACTTGATTGAGTGGGCTTGATTGGGGGCAAATATTTTTTTAATGAGTGGCAGAATCTGTCCATTTAGCACCTCACAAGTACAACTCGATATTCATCCCAAAGATCCCAAAGATCAATTAATCTGGAGGGGACCCACTTCAAGTCAGAACAAAGCTCCGTATGGACTGACTAAAAAATATGAGCTTTTTTAAGGTGTTAATTTCTCTATCACTCTTATTTAAATATTTGTGAAGACACACCCCAAATTTAATTGAACATTTATAATTCCTACATTAAACTTAATAAATAACTTCTACATTAAAACTTGTGTAAATAATAAATGTTCAGATAAGAGCGAGATGGAGAATAGCATTAAACTAAAAAGATGATCATCCCTCCCATCCTTGAGCTAAAACAACTTGTAATACAATTTGCAGAATGAAATTCTTCAAGATGTAGAACTACATCATAGAGCTCGACTTGACTTTGGAGTCAAAAAATTCCAGACACGATCGCTACTTTTGGAAACTCAAGCCGGAACAGATTTCCGATTAGCCTCGTCTGGAGAATACACATACCACCTTTTGAGACGAGACGAGGCTTTTAGTACCTGCAACGCGACATTGTTTCAACGAGGCGACATATTTTACCATAAAAATGTTACTTATTAGTTGTCAAAATTGTACCTCTTCATCCCAGTTTGTTCTCCACATCATGAAGCTCAGTGCAATGGTCTCAGTTATAACACCACAAAACATTCCAATCCATAAGCCCTGTTAAAAAATTCACCATCAGTTTCCAAATCTTGAAATTATTAATGCCCCTAAATGAGGCTTTCTTTCCCTTTTCAAGAACGCGGTTTCTAGTGATCAGAACTCAACACGCGATGCAAATGTGACGATGTTACCTTTACTTGAAGATTAGCGACGTATCCAAGAACAAGCCCGATTGGAATTCCAATCAAATAGAAGCATACAACGTTGATGATCGCCACTGTAGCTTGCATGCCTGCTCCAACTGCGACGCCTGGTTTGCATTTTGTGTGCATTTTTAAATAGTATTAGTTGTTATACTGTAAAGTGATGGTTGTGAACTGTTATACGGTAGAACTGTTTTGCATAAGATCAACTCTAACAAGAACGCTTACAAAAAGAAACAAATTGTAAAAGGAAAAAAGAACCTGAGAAGACGGGGATAGATGCTGTTGAACAACACAGAGAAAGCAAGAAGTACAGAAAGATCTGCGACGCTCTTTGCAACTGCCTCATCATCGGTGAATAAGTAACCGATTTTGTTTCCAAAGACTAAGCAAAGAAGCCAAAATGATACTCCTATCAGAGATGAAGTACTGAGAAGGACTTTGATAGAAAATTTTACAGCTTTCGCGTTTCCTCTTCCTAGCTCGTTTGCAACACGAACGCTACACATGCAATGAATGAGTTGAAAAAAATTGATGCATGAACTTGGATAAGCAATAAAATGAAAGTAAGTGCGTACATTGAAGCGCCTAAAAGGCCTAAGGATATCATGAACTCCCAACCATTGATGTTGAGGCTGCAAAATTACTTTCAGAGGTTAGTTTCATACGATAGATAAACGAGAGACAATCGTGTATTGAAGCCTTACCAAATAGAGAAGGCAGATATGGCAACCTCTGCATTTTTCATGTATCCTGCTGCTAACACCAGAACAACATAGTACCACATCTCCAGGCTATTAAACAATTAATTAATACAGTAATAAGAATTTGGTTTTCAATAACATTAATGCATAATTTCACTATTTAACTGATCAAATATTAGGAATCACTTATTTGTTTCAGGACATATTTAACAAAAATTCAAATGAAGCTCAATCTCCTAACTGAAAACTTTTTAACAAAATCATTCTCCCATGTAAATCAAATGTAATGATCTCAACTACACACACTACTTTTGATGTATAAACTCAGTATCAGTGAAAAATATCAAATGAGACATCTTTAAGCAGTAATGGGTAAAAGGATTTACCAGACCATCACACCAGAAGAAATCGAGAGCTTCACAACAGGAAATATGTCCTTCAATGCAGCCTTCGAGAAACCTTTCCATGAATCGGGGCACCAACCCCCAAAAACGTAGATGAATTCTCCAATTACCACAATAAATTGAGACAAGCATAACGCAGCCATAGCTCCACCAAGCCCCCAATTAAGAACGTTAACAAAAACCCAAGATAAAGGAATGTGGACCGCAAATTGCAGAATTGATAGATAAGCAACTATCAAGTTCTTCTGCTGTGCTTGAAGATACATTTGAATCGTCAAACTAAAAACAAGAGTGTAGCAGAAGGGAATGAACCATAGAGAGATATATCCTGCAGATTCTGCAATCGTCTCTTCCTGACCAAGAAGTCTAAAGATGGAAGTACCGAAGATAAAAAGAGGTAGTAATATGGTTAATGTAGCAAGATCGACCAGCCAAGATCGTTGCAAGAAAATACCTATCATATGGTACTGTTTCGCCCCGAATGCTTGCCCACAGAGAGTCTCGGTTGCACTAGACATTCCTATCTGCATTACACAAATCAAGAGTTGAACAGAGGAGTAAGTCTTTTGTATATCAGTTGTACGGTGCAACTGTACGCAACTAATACTTTTCAGTGAAAATAACTGATACTGTTCACTGAAATCAATTAATACTCTTCAGTGAAACCAACTAATACTATTTAAAAATACATGTGAATTGCACGGTGCAACTGGTGCATACAAAACTTTGTCGAAACAAAGAGGAGATGAAGATCTAGTAAACTGACAACTTGGAAAAAGACTCATCTTGCCTTCATTCTATTAATATCAAACAATATTACCACTACAATTTAACCTTGAATTGTGGGACCTTGCTCCCTTCTTGAAATGCAACAAAAAATTATGGTGTACTACAAGATTGAAGTATAATCAACAATTAATGCATAATCAAGAAACACTTCGCAAGATTTCTCAACCAGAAGATATCATCTAGTCTCCACATATATAAAATTTAGGAACGGATCAAGAATTTTGCATCATCAACGAGAAAACGACAATATATCATTATTATATGCTGTAACAACTTAGGGACGAACATAAATATTACCAGAACTCCATTCACAAATCGAACACCCAAGGTCTGCACAAGTGCAAAGCCAGAGCAGCACTTATGTGCCCAATAAACGACTGAGTTACAACCACGGTCCCAAATGATGAAACTCTCGATATCACACCGGGCAATGCAACCCTCCATATTTTCTTTGATTCTTCACAAACCCTTCCATTTAAATCACCCTCTCCATGTTCTGTTTCTGAATTGATCAGCCTCTGTTGCATTCCATTGTCCATGGCTGTGTGACATTGAATCAGAGCAGAAATTAGATACCTTTAACTCAGCTAAAGTATCATCAAATCAGAGACAAACACTGGAGGTTTCATCTTTTTCAATTAGCCCACCATTCTTTATCTCAAAAGGTTTCATCTTTTTAAAAAAATCAACAAACTTGACACTAAAAGTAGCAAAACACTCACACAAAGGGCAAAAGAGCATACAAATTTCAGACTACAGAAGCTTACGTTCACGGAAGGCGACTGCAGAAAAAGCCTATTTGGGTTTTTCCAGATTATTGGTGGGTAAACACTGGAGGAGTTCAATATATCTTTTCAAGAATGCATTTTCGTCTCCACTTGACTTAACTCTGTAGTTGCAGGTGAAGTGTACAACCCCCATTTTAGAGTTAGGCAGCATGTGCGTAAGAAAATAACCACCTTTCTCTTTCCTTTTTCATATGTGAACTGAGAAAACGACGGACGTGAATTCTTTCGAACCCAACCAGACTGACCAGTTTGTAAAAAAAAGGGGAAAAAAAATCTCAAAAAAATCACCCAAAAAATTACAACCAGCTAAAAAGTGCAGAAAATTTAAATTATAAGTGTTCAAATCTTGTATCTAGTTGTTATTTTTTGGTGGACTTTCATTTAGATACAAAGTGGAAGTGTTTATTACAATTTGATACACCTCAAATCTCATCTTACAATCCAATACAATTTCATATCTATAAAGACTAATATACCCTTAATGCTAAAAAACAAAAAAGTCTCTGTTTGAGACTTTTTAATCGATTGAGATCTTTTTATTGTTCATATTTTTTTTTTGCATGTACAAAATAATTTTTTACACAATTTCAAATTTTACATTATTTTAAAAATATATTTTACTAAAATTTGAATTTTGCTAATGAAATTTAATTTTTTTTTACTCCATTTTTATTTTTCATTCGCAAATAATAATTTTTTGCACAATTTCAAATTTTATTTTATTTTAAAATACATTTTACTAAATTACAAATTTCATTAGCAAAATTCAAATTTTACTCCATTTTAAAAAATACATTTTTTTTTACATTTTGCAAATCTGAAAATTGTAAAAAAATATTACATACATTTTTCATTTGTCTTCCTTATTTATTTTTTGCACGAGCAAAAAATAAATTCAACCTCAGTGCAAAATATATTTGCACAATCGTTGAATATTTTATTAATTTAAAAATAGGGAAGAAAGAGAATAAATATTGCAATTATGGTGTGAAAAAATAGTCATCAAATTATAGAAAATGGGGAAGAAGATAACAACATTGCAATTCACCTTCATTTATAGATAAAGTATCAATACTAAAAATAGTTTACACTCACCTGTGCAAATTTTTTTTGCACAAATTCACTTTATACCCAAAAGAATTTTCAACTGTGCAAAAAAAAAAATATATATATATATATACCAGTAAAAAATGAACCTCCGCTTCTTCTCCAAAAATACCAGATTTTAGAATCAAAAAATGTCTTTCCACTTCTTCTCCAAAAATACCAAAAACAGAGTACCAACAATTTGAAAATCTACACAAATTTAAGCACACACCATATTGTGAAACAATTTTAATTGCACGTACATACATTATCAATCCCCAAAATCTGCCGAATATATCTGTTAGCCCAAAAAATCAAAATTATAAAACAACAAAGTTACTTCCAGAATTAAGGAATTGTTCAATCAAAATTTGAAACAAAACAAAAAAAAAATTCAGGGCCGCCAATAGGGAAAATATGTAAAAGAAAAAAGTTGAAGATGGTATAATTTTACCTGAGAAAATTGGAGAGACTACCAGGACCAATGTTTAAACGAATCATATGAGCATGAATTTGCCGTGGAGTTTGGGAATTGGGAGTTCCGCCGGAGAAAATGGCATAATTGAAAAAAAAAAAAAATACAGGGCCGCCGAAAATTCAATATTGTCAATATGGGCCGTGAGCCCAAAATTATATCTTTTGCTTCGTAGGGATTGGGCCAGGTTATTTGTACCCCTTTATTTAGTAAATACAACGGAGGAAGGTGTCCTTTAAAAAAAAAAAAAAAAAAAAAAAAAACAAGGATTTTTTTTGGGGTAGGTGTATTAATTCTATGAAAGGAGTATTAATTTTTTGGAGCAGGTGTTTAAAAGTGTCGGTGCAAAAATATGGACTTTTCTTTATAACTCGGGTGGGTAATTTTTTGTGGACAGATTTTGCCCTTGGCATAAAAGACTATTTCAGACTTGGTGGACTTGATTGAGTGGGCTTGATTGGGGGCAAATATTTTTTTAATGAGTGGCAGAATCTGTCCATTTAGCACCTCACAACTCGATATTCATCCCAAAGATCCCAAAGATCAATTAATCTGGAGGGGACCCACTTCAAGTCAGAACAAAACTCCGTATGGACTGACTCAAAAATATGAGCTTTTTTAAGGTGTTAATTTCTCTATCACACTTATTTAAATATTTGTGAAGACACACCCCAAATTTAATTGAACATTTATAATTCCTACATTAAACTTAATAAATAACTTCTACATTAAAACTTGTGTAAATAATAAATGTTCAGATAAGAGCGAAATAATAAACACTGGAGGTTTCATCTTTTTCAATTAGCCCACCATTCTTTATCTCAAAAGGTTTCATCTTTTTCAGAAAATCAACAAACTTGACACTAAAAGTAGCAAAACACTCACACAAAGGGCAAAAGAGCATACAAATTTCAGACTACAGAAGCTTACGTTCACGGAAGGCGACTGCAGAAAAAGCCTATTTGGGTTTTTCCAGATTATTGGTGGGTAAACACTGGAGGATTTCAATATATCTTTTCAAGAATGCATTTTCGTCTCCACTTGACTTAACTCTGTAGTTGCAGGTAGGGGTGAGCAGAAGAATATGGTAAAAATCGAACCGAACCGAACTGAAATATAAATTCGGTTCGGTTATTTTGGTTTTCGATTCGGGATCGGTTTTGCATTTTAAAAAAATTGGTGTTCGGTTTCGGTTCGGTTTTTTCGGTAAATATACCGAACCGAACCGAAATATTTACTTAATATATATATATATATATATATATATATATATCTGAATTTTTGTGTTATTAAATGACTTAATTCAATAATGTTAAAATTTTGGATTTTTTGGTTTTAAACCGAAACCGAACCGAAAAAAATCGGTTAGATTTCAATCGATTTTAGACTTAAATGGTTCGATTTTGGTGTATTATGGTGTGAAATTCAGTTATATATATATATATATATATATATATATATATATATATATATATATATCTGAATTTTTGTGTTATTAAATGACTTAATTCAATAATGTTAAAATTTCGGTTTTTTTGGTTTTAAACCGAAACCGAACCGAAAAAAATCGGTTAGATTTCAATCGATTTTAGGCTTAAATGGTTCAATTTCGGTGTATTATGGTGTGAAATTCAGTTAATTCGATTCGGTTAATTCGGTTCGATTTTTACCGAAGGCTCACCCCTAGTTGCAGGTGAAGTGTACAACCCCCATTTTAGAGTTAGGCAGCATGTGCGTAAGAAAATAACCACCTTTCTCTTTCCTTTTTCATAGACGTGGATTCTTTCGAACCCAACCAGACTGACCAGTTTGTAAAAAAAGGGAAAAAAATAAATTCCCAAAAAAATCACCCAAAAAATTACAACTAGCTACAAAGTGCAAAATATTTAAACTATAAGTGTTCAAATCTTGTATCTAGTTGTAATTTTTTGGGTATTTTTTGCACGAAATTTAGACACGTGTCTTACATATTCCGGTCAAAATTGGTGGAACGTGTAGGACATGCGCCCAAAACGACGTCGTTTTGGGCAATTTTGAGCGACCTCCGGCGGTTTGGGACTAAACTAGATCAAATTGAAAACATGTGAGTCTAAATTGGAAAAGTTGATAATTATGAAATTATTTTAATAAAGGTGCAAAGTTATGAGACTATTTTGGTTTAATTCCCGCATATCTTAATATATATGTATTTATATAATTTATATTCATTTTAATGTATATTTGACCGTGTAAAAACATTATGTATATTATTTTAAAGTATAAAATGAAATTTAAATGTTAAAAATATTTTTTTTAAATAACAAATCTGTAATACTAAAATATTTTTTATTATAATATTTTGATACTCTTCTAAAAAAATCTTGAAAAAATATTTTTAAAAATAACAAATCTATAATACTAAAATATTTTTTATTATAATATTTTGTTTAGAAAAAAATCTAATTCAATATTTTTTGAGAAATCAATAGATTCATTATTGTTTATTGATATTTATTTCAAAGATTTTTTGAGATATTTATTCCAAAGATTTTTTTTCAATTTATTATTTTGTTAATATTTTTTTCAAAGATTCGTCTCCTAATTTGGCAATAATTTTTTGCGGAAAAATCCAATGGTTTTCAAGTTTTGGGCGGTTTCCGCTTTTATATATATATATATATATATGATCAGAATTCATTTTAAGGGCATAACAAGTAATATACAAGGTAGTTTGGATCTCCTACTAATTTAAAATGCAAGGTGTACCTTGAGTAAGGTCAACACTACGTTTGGAGTGGAGAGTAATAAATTCAAAAAAAAATTGGCAGATATTCAAATAAGAATGAGATGGTGCTGCAAAAGTATTTTTTTTTCTTTGATTCTTTATATAGTTCAGGACATAACCTTGAGACTTTGGGCTATAGACTACGGGATAAAAATATTAAGGGAGTTACTAAACACACCTTGGGCATAACAAGTAATATACAAGGTAGTTTGGATCTCCTACTAATTTAAAATGCAAGGTGTACCTTGAGTAAGGTCAACACTACGTTTGGAGTGGAGAGTAATAAATTCAAAAAAAAATTGGCAGATATTCAAATAAGAATGAGATGGTGCTGCAAAAGTATTTTTTTTTTTTTGATTCTTTATATAGTTCAGGACATAACCTTGAGACTTTGGGCTATAGACTACGGGATAAAAATATTAAGGGAGTTACTAAACACACCCCATAATCCTTCATTCACACACCATTTACTAAACCCACCCTATTAAAAATTAGAAATTAATTTGTATTACTAAACTCACCTCAAATCATTATTATTATACCCTTCTCCCAAAAAAATAAAATAACTTATTCCCCTTTCAAAACAGCAGCGTGCGTTATGACTCCTTCGAGAAAGAAGAAGAAAAAAAGGTCCCACTTTGATTCTCATGGAACAAAACCGAAGGTGAATTCATGAAAAATGATTGGAAATCGATTTGGACCCGTTCGGCAAGAGAGTCGTGCACAAATTCATGTGTGTTTGTTTAGTAGGGTTATTTTATTTTTTTGCACTGCTGTTTACGCCGTCGCCGAGTAATCTCGCCTACATTCAGCCGCGAGGTCGAACAGTGGCGCGATTATACCCTAAAAATACCAAGTTTCTGTAGAAAAATCGATTAAAAAGTAGGGAAAAAAAACATAAAAACACTTGCATTAATGTTCTCGTTTGAACTTTCATGTTCCATGACAATGATGATTGAAATTGGATCAAAAAGATGAAAGGGTTTATGGGCGTGAATTCCAATAAATAAATATTTTAGTGTTTATGATTACAAATTAATGATGTAAATAAAATTTAATCTGATACATATTTATATGAGGGCATTATAGTCATTTTTTGTATGTCTATTTTATTCTTAAAAATTATGGGGTGTGAATGGGGGATTATGGGGTGTGTTTAGTGGTTCCCAAATATTAAATGAAAACTTAAAATTTATGATTAATTGAAAATCATATGAAATTTAAAGATGCGCGCCAATATAATTTATGTTTTGTTAACTAAATTCAATCATATCAATTAAGTATAAAAAAATAAAACATTCATGAAAAGATACTAAAATTTTTTATTCATATCACTTTTATTTAATATTCTTATCTCTAGTTAATTAAAATATTGTCTTCTCATTTCATCCGAAAATGTGCAACAACCAAAATAAATAATTAATAAAATTATTACATATTTATATATTTAGATTAAATTAATTTAAAATATATTAGGGCTTTGGTCTATAGTGTCCAAGCTAAACTAGTTTGAATTTAGAGGGGCTAGGCAAAGCTAACCATAACCATTAACTTATTCCGATTTAAATAGGTCATAGTTTTTTTAACATCGAGACTTACACCAAGAGTCATTGCTAGTGCGGCTGCTACTCCACAACCCTCGTAATAGATTTTGGTAATGTAGAATGTGTTGAAGATTTCAAAGCAACACTCAAGAATCTTGGGGAAAACTATGTGGAACCCTACAGATAGGGAAAAATTGCATAAAAAAGTTTTCAAATTGTTGGATCAAAACAATCTCCACAGTTCATAAAGGAACAACTCCTATATATATTTGGAAAATATTTCTTATTTTTTAATGTATTCAAAAAGTCATAATGATTTTTATACAGTAACTATAAATACAATATAATTATTACATAATGTCAAATTTAGAAAATCTCTTTATTAAATAAAAATAACATTTTCTATATGATGTGTCTCTACGAAGAAAAAAAAACTATTTAATGTGGGTTCTATTCCCCGATTCCATTTGCCATATTACTAAAAGAAAAATTATATTTAATAATTGATGTTAATTTTTGAAATAAAAGATACACAATATCTATAACACGATATTTATATATTAATATAATTAATTCTGCACATTATGTCAACTGTACCATATTAGCGGTTATGCTGGCTATTCTTAATGTTAATGTCATATTAATGTAATTAAGGACGAAAGGAATGGAGTCAACACAAAATATATATATATTAATGCAATTAATTCTGCACATTAGGTTAATGGTACAATATTAACTGTTATTCTTGTGAAAATCCTACCTCATAATAGAATAAAGGACGAAAGCAATAAGTCTTAACATGTTTAATCTTGTAAGGGATAATTTCAGGGAACTACAAGATATATGCCCAAATTACAATTTAATACAATCAAAACCCTTCTTATCAATTAGCTACAAAATGAACCCTAAAAAGCCCATAATACCCTTCTTCCTCTCTTTACACTTTATCTCTCTAAAATTCTAAATACTCTCCCTAAAAATCCTAAATTCAAATCAATAAAAGAAATTTTCAATCCACTCTACCATTTGGAAACGAACTTGAAAATCGGAGAAGACGAAAAATGCCGTTGGGCAAATATTAGTTTCGGCATCGGAGGTCGACGGAAGCAGCGGTGGAGGTCAGTTTCTAAATTTCATCCCAAATCGATGCGGTTTCTGCATCTGGAACGAAGGTGGAGATGAGAGGGGGATGGTGACAGGAATTTAGAAATGCCTGTATTTTTTTCGGGCCTTAAATGTGGTGGAGGCGGAGGTTTTGGGGGTGATGGTGGTGGTGGAGGCGGAGGTTTTAGGGGGTGATGGTGGTGGTGGAGGCAACGGTTGGAAGGATGGTGCTGGTGGTGGAGGCGGCGGTTTTGGGCGATGGTGGTGGTGGGAGAGGCGTCGTATGCGGCGGATCTACGGATCTGTACAGATCCGCGCACCGGGGTTGCGCGGAGGCGGCGGTTTGGGGGTGATGGTGGTGGTGGTGGAGGCTGCGGCTGATTGAAGAAAACTGGAAAATAAAGAGAGTGAAGATTTAGAGTTTTTTAATAGTCCTTTTTTTATTTTGTTATGCTGCCCAGCCCATTTATCTTTCTTCTTGCTTGAACAATTTTTTTGGTTGTCTTGACTATTCAAATTCGGTTGGGTATTGTCTTGACTACTCAAATTCGTTGTATTTTTTGTTGTTGTTGTGGTGGTGGATCTGTTGGCAAGCGGATCTGCGCCGGGGGACTGTATTAGGTGGAGTCTGAGATTTTTCTTTTTCTTTTTCCAATTGTGCAAACATTTGTTACATTTGTGCAAATATTTTTTCTTCGTTTGTCAAATTTACTTCTTCCAAATTTCTGTAATTAGTAAATTATTCTGCGTTGTGCAAATATATTTTGTACTGGGGTTGAATTTATTTGTGTTTGTACAAAAATAAATATGACAAAATAAAAAATATATGTAATATTTTGTTACAAAGTTACAAAGTGCAAAATGATTAAAAACTTTTGATTTCTGATTTCTTTGGTTCGAAAAGGGGGAAGAAGGTGTTTGTGGTTTTCGTCAGATAGGAATGGGTTTGTTTGTTCAATTTTTTTGGAGAATATCAGATGAATTATTGGAGGTGAGAGGAAAAAGCAGTTGCAGGCTTGCATTGAGAAGCGCGAATGTCAATCGATTTTTTTTACTTTTTTGAAACCCGATTTTAGTTTGTTGTATTGCATTAAGGGTAGTATTGTCTTAACACTTACTATATTGTAGTTAATTGAAAGAAGGGAAATGGATTGTATCTAATTGATATAAGTTCTACCATTTTGTACCTAATTGATACTCCCCATCTTGTAACATAAATGAATGACGGCTTGAACAAAATTAGCTAGTATAAAAGGTACTAATAAAAACACACCTTCCTGTAATATAGGTTTAAAGAATAAATTCAATGCAACCTATTCTCTCAGTCCAACTGCCATATAATTTAACACATAATTTGTACAATTGTGTTTATACTTGGGCATAAATCTCAATTTTCATAACACAAATAAACTAAAGAAAGAGATAATTTATAAATCAAAAAGGCTGAAACAGAGTTTCCAATTTTACATATGCATAATTAGAGTCAAACGAACATCGATACAAATAAAAAAAAAACTTACATTACCGATTAAAACAAAAAACAAAAAAACACAAAACTTACACAATGAGAAAGCAAATTCATCTGCTTAACATTCTTAAGAATTGATCCAATTTTTCATATGCATAATTAGAGCCAAACGAACATCATACAATACAAATAAACAAAACTTACATTACCGATTTAAAAAAAACACAAAACTTACAAAATGAAAAAGCAAATCCAACTCTAACATTCTTAAGAATTGATCGCATATTTAAATATTTGCTATATGTAGCTAAATCTATATCATCAAGCAGGTCCTGAGTGGTCAGGTTCTTCTTCTACAAACCATTTGTTAACTCTCGTTCGAGCTATTGAAACCTACGGAGACAAAAGAGATCAGAATCTCTAAACAAGTTATTGAGAAAGAGGAAAAAAGGAGCACAAATAAAATGATGTACCTGCTTATCCCAATCTGTTTTCTGAGTTATGATTACTAGAATGATGGTTTGAATAAATGTACCGATTATCATTCCAGTCCAAACACCCTAATAACATGAAAAAGGAACAATTATAACTATCGTTAATCGAAGAACATATAAGGCTAGAAGAGGAATGGACAACTATAATTTGTTCTTAATTTTCATTAGAGAAAGATTGGGCCTTATGTACATTCAGGTGTATCGTGCACTCATAGTGCATTTTAGAACCATGCAACTTGTTACACTGAAAGATGCAACTTGTTTACAATGAACCGTGCAACTATTTTTCCATATTAATAGTTGCACGGTTCAGTGTAAACAAATTGCATCTTTCAGTGTAACAAGTTGCATGGTTCTAAAATGCACGGTGCACCTGGACGCATACAAGACTTAGCCTTAGAGAAAATATAATGATAGGACTAAGATGCAAGTAACGTCGGGTTGAAACTGACCTCGACTTGTAATTTGAATATATAACCAAGAACAACTCCAAAAGGAATTCCAATCAAGTAGTAACATCCTAGGTTAACATATACCACAATACTCTGCCATCCAGCCCCAATCGCCACACCTGTTCAGATGAAAACTTTCCATCATGATGCAATTTCATTCAATAAATACAATACAACACTGTTCCTGAATAAATATCACATGACAAAAACTTGTATACACCTGATGCACCGTGTAACTCACGTGTGTTTTAAATAGGTATTAGTTGGTTTACTAAAAATGATTAGTTTGATAGTAGTTTTCATTGAAAAATATTGGTTATTATACTATAGTGATAGTGTGCAAAATTGCATCGTGCAACTGGTATACAGGAGTGTTACTCATATTATGCATGTTACGTTATATTCTATCTCCTGGTAATATAGATGGCTCACCAGAAAGAACCGGTTGAATACTATTCATAAGGATGGAAAAGGCTAGTAGAGGTGATAAATGAGCAACTTCCACAGCCACATCATGATCCTTTGTGAATATATAAGCCAGTCGTCCCCGAAAGAATAGGAAAAATATAAATAGCACAATCCCTAAGGCAAACGACGTTAGCACTATATTCAGAATAGAGAACTTTGCAGCTTTAGAGTCCCCCTTTCCAAGCTCGTTTGAGACCCGAACACTAAGATAATGAAACGGAGATGAGCTACTCATAACCAAATATTAGAAAACTACATTTAAAATACCTTGCTGCAGCTAAGAAACCAAGAGATACCATCATTTCCCAGCCATTGATGTTAAGACTGCAACACAAAATGGATTCCGAGAGTCATATATAAGCAACAGTCCGTTAATAAGGAAATTGACGAGAAAAGGGATGAGTAATACCAGATTGAGAGAGCATCAATTGCAACCTCAGCATTTTTTAAATTTCCTGTCAAAAGAATCAGTATGGCGTTGTACCATAGTTCAAGACTGCCACCAAACAGAACGAAGAAAGGGTGATAAGTTGGCCTAGATCATTTGAGATTAATTACAGAAAAAATCTGGTTTTTGACAGATAGGAATAGTATGAAAATCTTAGCATACCAAAGCATCGCACCAGACGACAAAGAAAGCTTTATTACACCCCAAAGATCTTGGAAAGCTAAGGTTGAAAAGCCTTTCCACGTCTCGGGGCATCCTCCAGAGACGACAAATATTATCTGTCCGATGTTTGGAATCCAGTATGCCAAAATAGTGGACACCATTGCCCCCGTTATACCATACTTATACTTCACTGTCAAAAGCCACGACAGGAAAATGTGGATAGCCAACGAAAACGCTGCCAAATACGAAATGATCACGTTCTTGCTCTGCGCTTGCAGGAACATTTGGCAGGTAAACGAAAAGATAAACGAGTATATCACGGGAATGAACCAGAGAGCGATCCTCCCTGCCTCTTCCGCGATAATCTCATCCTGTCCTAAAGCTTTTAAGATAGGCGTTGCGAAAATAAAAATTGGCAACATCAAAGTTGTGGAGACAATCAAAACAATCCATGATCTTTGAAGATGCACACCAAGCATGTGGTAGTGTTTTGCACCGTAGGCTTGCCCACACAGTGTTTCTAATCCACTAGCCATACCTAACTGCAAATTAGTGAATTACAACCACAATTACACATCTTGGATTCCTATATCTAATGATCCCATATGCATAAAGATGTTATAATCTCAAATAACAAACTCTGAAATCATAAACATAAACATGAATAAACACATCACATACCAATAATCCATTAGCAAATCTTGTGAGAAGAGTGATAACCAGAGCATATGCAGCAAGCTCTGTAGCACCAATATGGCCCACAAAGGCTTGACTGATCACATTTATCCCGAAAGTCGAAAATCGAGTGAAAATTGCAGGGCCAGCCACCACCCACATTTTCTTGTTCTCTATCCATAGCTTCTTCTTCAAATCAGCTTCTTCAATCCCTTTATTTTCATTTTCTACCCCTTTCAACAGCTTTTCTTGAATATCACCCTCCATTTACTGATTTTATTGGCCTTTTTTTCTTCTGCACCAAACAAATTACACCATTAGTTAGTACGACAACATATAAATGACTCTCTAGGTGTTTGTAAAAATGACTCGAAGAAAAGGACAAGATCATATAAACCCTTCTTTTGTTTGATTCTTGCCTTTTAGTGCTGCTTTTTCTCATAAGCATATAATAAGGCCAATGAAAAGCGAAAGCAAAATTGTGTTGAATCACTTGTTTTTTTTTAATGTGGTAGAAATAAAATTTTAAAAATAAGTGATTTTTATTTTTAAATTTTACAAACAGGCTTAGACATTTTTTTAAAAATTATTGTGGGGGATAACTTTTTAAAACGGATAATTTTATCTCACTAGTTTGCATATTTTTTTTTTAAGATAATCAATTATAATAGTTCCTTCTACCTGGCAACATCTTTTTATCTCGCTATAGACTGAAACTGCAATCATCACAACAGGGAGAACATCATCCACTATAAGGGAACTACCATAAAAAAAAAAAATTATCTCCGTGTCTCGAACAATCGAACTCAAGACCTCATGATCCTAAGCAGTGGAGCTCAAACCTAAATCAGTGATTTTTAATCAATAAAACAACGTCTAAGAAGGTATGTCGTGTTATATTCAAAGAAAAAAAAAACGAAAAACAGGCATATCATGATAGGTATGTCTCTGTTATCTGCATATTAATTAGGTTGTGTTTGTTTTGAGATTTAAGTGTGCAGAGCAAATCAAGGTTTTAAAATTCAGAGATTTAGAATTTTTGATAAATAGTAAATGCAGGTGTTTATTTTGAGATTTGAGTAGAGTGAGATTTAACTTTATGTCAAATTAATGTTTAGTAATGATTGATGTTGTATTATTATATTATATTGAGAAGATTAATAAAATGTATAAAATGTGATGTATTGAGAAGATAATACTACCTCCAATTCAAAATATAAGATGTTTTGGCTTATTGCATTATTTACTTTTTATTTAATGTTCTGGCTTCTATTTCCCTTTACTGTCCTTATTTAATACTCTTTCTTTATTTTCTTGTTTTACTCCATATCATGTCATTAAAAATAATTTATCATTAAATAAGACTAATTTTGGTATAATTTTTCTTTATTAATAAGCGTGGAAAAGACCAAAACATCTTATATTTTGAATAGGTGTGAGTGATAAATTTTATAGGTATTTGTTGGTGTAGATGAAATGTGGGATTTGAAAATAAGACTTTAAATCCCAAACTCATATAAAACTGGGAGAGTAAAGTTCTAAGTCCATCCGTTTGAGTATCAAAACAAAGTCAAACTCGTATAAGCCTTAATGACGATGACTCTGCCTTTAAACTTTTGTAACGGGCACGACTAAAATTCATCTCAAATTTGAATATTTGATAAATATATTGGGGCAATGATTGTGATTGCCCTTTTTTTTTTTTTTTTTTTGACGAGATGATTGTTGTTCCCTTAAATACTATATAAATCGATTCTATTAATTTCTGGTGTTATATTATAGAGTATAATTTTATTTATAATTTGCGTATTTATGTATAATTGCATGAAATATTAGTTGGTTGGTTACAGATAGGAGCATTAAATTTTTAAGTAACTGGCAGTTGTAAATTGTATTTTTGTAATTAATAAAAATAATATATATATATCGATATATTAAAACACAACGACATAAAAAGTGTTATGAAATGGGAAGCAGATAAAACCTAAGTGGTCCTTTAAAAAATGTTTAAAGCTAAAGCAAAACAGTTTATATAATCAAGTAAACTTTGAAGCAAAAATAAAAGCTAATTTTTACATTGCAAGAGCAACAAAGCTGAAGAAAAATATTATTAAAGTAAATCAATAAAAAATAATAAAAAAATTAATTTACAATATTTAGAGCAAAAAAATCAATAAAAAAATTAAGAAAAACAATTGAAGAAGGCCAATTGCAACACCCTTGGGACATTGTGAATTTGTGATGCTTCTTTTCCTCCACATTGTCGGCATAATCTCCATCATCAAAATCACTCGAATCATCGGACGGTGAAGCCTATAATTTGTAATTAATTGAAATATAATAAGACAATATTAAATAAAATACCAAATATTAAATTACAAAATACAATAATACAATAATAAAACTTCATAATATAAAGAAATACCAAATTTTAAATAAAAAACACAAACATGCTAATAAATAATGTATTGTATTATGTTTTTTTTTTTTTTTTTGGCATTATGTGGTATTAAATATGTAATTTTCTTTAGTATTAATATGTGATTGTGATAAATTGTGTTATTGACTTTGATTTTTATATCATTGAACCATTGTGCTTTAATTTTTTTATTAAATATATGATATTTTAATTGTGTGTAATTTTTAAAGATTTAAATGTAAATATCAAATTATAAATTTGATAATATTCAAATATTAGATAAAATTAAATATAAGTTGATTAACATAAGAATATTCCAAGAGAATACTCCATTTGAGTTAAAATTTGAGTTTTATGATTAGGAGTGATTTTATTGTTATAGACAAATTTGGAGGTAAATTGGGTGAGTTGGAGGCAAATTTGCCTCCCCCATTGGGAATGCTCTCATGGAGCCAGATTTGTTCGCGAGCGGTTCGAAACTAAAGGTAACTATTTTTATTTTTTATATTATCCTTTTTATGATGAATCGATTTTTGGCGCATCTGGTGTGATCTTCGTTTTGAATTTTTCTGCTTGTTTGTGGAGCAATTTTATGGAGGAATTTATGGAGCAATCACTAATAGATTTGCTTTATGGATAATTTTATCGAACAATCACTACCTTGGGATTTGCTCCCATGGGATCAGGATCGATCCATCCGAAATGGCGATCAATTTCTTTTCTTAACGTTTAAAATTAATTAATTATATGTTCTAAAAATCATTTTTTCTTACAATTATTTTTAAAATTCTTTATTTCAATTAACTTATTTATTAATTCAATCACATTTTTATATAATAATTTTTTTTATATAAATTTAAATTAAATTAAATTTAAATTATATTTTTTACTTGTATTTTTTTTAACTACCTTTCTTTTAAACTTGTAATATTTTCCCTTCTAAACAAGTAATATTTTTCTATCAAAATAATAATAATTTTCTTTAAACAAGTAATACTTTTTCATCTAAACAAAGTAATACTTTTCTTTAAACAAGTTATACATTTCTATCTAAACAAGTAATATTTTTCTATTTAAACAAGTAATATTTTTCTATCTAAACAAGTAATATTTTTCTATTTAAACAAGCAATACTTTTCTATCTAAATAAGTAATAGTTTTCTTTAAACAAGTAATACTTTTTCATCTAAACAAGTAATACTTTTCTTTAAACAAGTTATACCTTTCTATCTAAACAAATAATACTTTTCTATTTTAATACTTTTACAAACAATACTTTTCTATCTAAATAAGTAATATTTTTCTTTAAACAAGTAATACTTTTTCATCTAAACAAGTAATACTTTTCTTTAAACAAGTTATACATTTCTATCTAAACAAGTAATACTTTTCTATTTAAACAAGTAATATTTTTCTATTTAAACAAGTAATAATACTTTTCTATCTAAATAAGTAATACTTAGACAAAATTGAATTAATTTATAAGAATATTAAATATTATAGATATTAATTTATAAGAATTAATAGTGATACAAGTTCGTAAGTGTAATAATATGAATTTAATATTATGAACAAGTTTTACATAAGAGTTTGTGTTAATCTCATTATATAAGACGAATATTAAAAAAAATAACACGAGAATTTAAAGAATAAAATATTTGAACTGTAACTAAAAAGAATTTACAAAAATAAAAAATACAAGCTTTATAAAAAAATAAAAAAAAAATATTAATTCACTTGGAGAGCGATTATGAACCGCTGTTCATAATCGCTTGGACAAATGGTTCAAAACCGCTCTCCATTGATACTTTCAGCAAAATGGTTATGAACCACCGTCTAAGATTTGATATTGACAACGGTTTTTAATTGTTTTTTTTTAGAACCGCTTTCGAGGGAATTACTTGGAGAGCTATTCAAAAAAAAATTTTGTCCAAATGGAAATCTGCCTCTCAAATGTGTAGTAATGAATTTGTTACTAAAAGGAAAATTTTGGATCGGTCAATTCAATTTATGGAGCAATGGAGAAAGATGATTATGCTGCAAGAGGAAAAAGCAAGGGACCCAAGATATTATTTTAGTGCAAGTTCACTTGGAGGAGGTTGCAACTTCTTTTGTAACACAGCTTAAATGTGTTCAATTCTTATGGGCTTATTTCTTTTTCCAGGTTTGGGTACGTATCTGTTGATCCATGTAAACATATACATAATTGGTGGATGGTAATGACCGTAATATTTTCTGTATATTTTCCTCTGGATACATAACTGTTGTCACCAGATTTATCACACGTTAGCCCCAATCAAAACCACGTAATTTATCGTCTTCGCATATGTTTTTATCGCTTTTATCACACGATTTGTCGTGCTTACAATTTATCGTGCTTAACGATTTGTCGTGCTTATGATTTGTCGTGCTGATCCTCTTTATATAAAAGACCTCACCTTTCATTGTAAAAAAAAACTCTGGAATGTTTTCCCCATTCCACTTATATACCTACACCATTTTCCTCGGGGACTACGGTTCTTCCCGGATCTTCTTTGTTTCGATTCTTTATTTGTTTTGGTGGTCACAATTCAATGCCCACATCGAAATTAAGAAAATATTTGACCGTCAACAATTGGCGCTAGAAGGAGGGTTAATTGAAAAATTCGTCAAGAACAACGTCGAATTTTCGAATCGAAACCCAAAAAATCTCAAGAACACCACCAACATAAAATTCCTCAATAAATTCCTCAAAAATCAAACATACACACCGCACATATACATACAGATATACATACAAGGAAAAAAAAAGAGATGAAGAAGATGGCCGTGACACCGCCTCACCTTCGCCGTCTTCGGCGTCACGGTCGCAGCACCGGAAGCTAGCCGCCGGCGCCACCTCACCCCACCGCGTAAGCCGCAGAGCCTTCGCCGCCTCCAATCGGTGTAAGCCGTGGAGCCTCCACCTCCACGCAGCACCAAAAACGAGACCAGTTTCGGCAAAATCGAACAGCCGCCGCCTCAAATCGGCACGAGCCGCAAAGCCTCCACCATCACACAGCGCCAAAAACGAGGCCCGCCTCTGCGAAATCGTGCAACCGCCGCCTTCGGCCTCGCGGCCGCATCACCAAAAATCCACCGCTCAAAGGCGCCGTCGCCATCCACCTCACGCATCAACCGAACCGGCGGCGCCGCCGCCTCAAATCGACGCAAGTCAGGGAACCTCCACCGCCATACCGCACCGAAATTGAAGCCCGCCTCTGCAAAATCACCCTCACCGTCACTCACGCCCAATTCTCCAACACCGCCTCACACTCACCACCACCGAACCGACGTCACCGTCGCCCCAGCACCGTCGTGGTTCCGCACCGAAACCAGAGTTCTCAGCGCCGCTTTGGGGTATTCGGTTTGTTCTAATCTGCGTTGGGAGGTGAGCCCATCTGATCTAATCCTTAATGTTGGGCTTCAGGGGATATTTAGACCTTGGATCAGTATTGGGCCATGATTTTTATTGGGTTACTAAAATAAAATTCCAGGTTTTAAAAACTTATGGGCCTGTTTTCATGAGTGTGGGGATGGGCTAATTTTATAAGGGGTGGACGTCACCTAATACTGAGTTTGGGTCGGTTTCACTTGAATTTTGGCTGATTAAATGGATAGTTGAGCCCAGTTTTTTATTTAGTTAAATCTTTGGGCCCAATTTCCTATTTTTAATTATTGGGCCCAGGTTTTGGGGCCCAAGTAGTTGGACTGATTAATGTATGGGCCTGGGCTGTTGGTTGTTTGATTTTTGGGCCCGACTTTTCGGCCCAAGTAAAAAAAAAAAAAAAAAAAGGCAGCGACAACGGTTTGATAAAAGAAAAATACTTTCGACCGCCGAGTCTCATGTATTCTTCGAAAAGAATCTACGGGTAGTCGCTTTTACCCACCCCACCGTTTATTATGTTTATGTCTCTTCGCTTTTTCATTCATTCATTCATTTATTTTGGTCGTCTTTTATGAGAGGTCGCACTAAAGTCGGACGACCGAACAAAGACTTAACGAGCGAAGTTTATGTTCACCGATTTAAACGATTCGGTCTTCAGATACCGCAAAGAAAGCGAGTGATGGGTACAATGCAATCGCAACTAAATAAGACGACTCAGACTTTTACAGACACCGTAGCAAAAGCGAGTGATGAGTACGGGTACCAAATAAATAAGACAACCTGAATTTAATAGTGATCGCGCTTAAATAAGACGATCACTAAACAAGAAAGGGGGGTTGATATAAGTTAACCCATCCGTCGCAGCGCTAAATAAGACGATCAACCCGACAGACTTCAATAAGACAATAAAAAACGAAAAGAAGTCAGGGGTGGAACATGTACCTTGAGATCGTGTTGAATTCATTCAGAAGAAAAACAAGACTCTGGCCAAATTACAAAAAAAGCCACTTTGTACGATTATGCTTGTACCTCTTATTGGTATCAATCTTTTTACGACGATTATGCCCGGGCCACTTTCGGCGGTGGCAATACCACGGCGACGACGATTATGTCTTTGCGGTCTTTGTAATCGCGCTTTTCTACGACGATTATGCCTTTACTTTCCTGGCCTGCAATACCGCCTTTCTACGACGATTATGCCCCACTTCTTTCTATTACTGCAATACTGCCGGCTGACGATTACGCTCACTTTCACTGGCGTCAGTAATAATTACTTTCTATGACGATTATGCCCGCCTACCTGATCGGCAATAATACTTTCTCGGCGACGACATTCGCCTCTATTGGGCCTATTCGCTTATCTCACGATGTCCAAATCACCGCTTTAGCAAGTATTCTCCGCCTTCTACGACGAGATGCATTCGGCCTTCTGGCGATGACCCCGGCCGCCTTCGGCATCGACTTCCCGTATCTCGGCGATGTCGGTCGCCGTTTTAGCCGAAGTATTCTCCGCCTTCTCCGGCGATAAGATCGTCGGCCTTTACTGGCGATGGCCAGCCCGCCTTCGGCGTCTTTCAGCTATCTGGCGATGTCGATCCGCCTTTTTAGAAAGTATTCTCCGCTTTCGGCGATGAGATCATCGACCTTCGGGCGGCCAGACGGCCTTCTCGGCGTCGACTTTCGCTAATCCTGGCGATGTCGATCCGCGTTTTAAGAAAATATTCTCCGCCTTCTACACCGGCGATGAGATCGTCGACCTTCACGGCATAGCGACCAGCCAGCCTTCTCCGGCGTCGACTCATATCTCGGCGATGTCCGGTCCAGCCGTTTTAGCGAAAGTATTCTCCGCCTTCACCGGCGATGAGATCTCATTAGCAGCTTCTGGCGGCGACCATCCGCGCTACCGGCGTGTCGATCGATCGCGTTTAGCAAAGTATTCTACGCGCTTCACCGGCGATGAGATGAAATCGACCTTCTGGCGATGACCAGCCCGCCCCTTCGGCGTCGAACTTTCACGCTATCCGGCGATATCGGTCGCCGTTTTTAGTGAAATTCTCGTCTTCACCCGGCGTGATGAGATCGTCGGCGGCCTTTCTGGCGATGACCAGCCCACCTTCTCGGCGGCGGCTTTCCCGTATCTCGGCGATGTCGATCCATGCGTTTAGCAAAAATATTCTCACTTTCTCGGCGATAGAGATCGTCGGCCCTTACTGGCGATGACCGTATCCGCCGGCGTCGGCTTTCCACTATCTGGCGATATGCGATCCGGCCGTTTTAGCATTCTTCTGCCCTTCTCGGCGATAGAAATCGTCGGCTTTCACGGTGATGACCGGCCAGCCTTCTGGCGTGCGATAGGATCGTCGGCCTTCTTCTGGCTGACCGGCCATGCTTCTTGGCGTCAGCTTTCCAGCTATCTCGGCGATGTCGATCGCCGTTTAGCGAAGTATTCTCCGCCTTCTCGGCTGATGATCGTCGGCCTTTCACGGCTGACGACCCATTAGCCTACCGGCGTCGAACTTTCCGTATCTATCACCGTGATGTCGGATCCTCCGTTTAGCAAGTATTCTCCGACACCGGCGATGAGATGTTGGCTCTTTGTTTTGGCGTGTCGGTCCTCACTCTGCTCGGCATTAACACCTTTGCCTTCATCGACTTTGGCCCTGCGAAGACCACCACGGTCGGTCGGGACGATTTATACGGGCTAAAGATGCAAAGCCCTTTCGGCCCGAAGTAAGTGGTTGAAACGACGGTATAAAATTTACTCCTATAAATCGCCCGCGGTAGTAAGGCGATGCGACAGGAGGAAAGTGGCCCAGGCCGACCTTAAGTGGTCGGCATTTACGGCGCCAAACTCTCTAAGCTCCCTCAGTATCTCTGGCTCTCTCACGAGCCATCTCAAAAGACCACCTTCATCTCCGTAGGGATCCCATCTAGCTCTCTCTCACGAGCCGTCTCGGAAGACACCTTTCATCTCGAGTAGGATCCCGTCTACTCTCTCACGAGCCATCTCACGAAGACTGCTCATCCCGAAGGCGAGGATCCCGTCGGCTCTCTCCGAGCCGAAGCCATCTCCCTGAGATCTCAAGCCATCCCGGCAGATACTATCCTATTTCTCCGACGAAAGCCATTCCCGGGACCATTTTTCCACTAAGATAAAAAGATTGTGACGACGGCTCCCCGGCACGAAAGTACGTAAAAGACTTCAGACGACCGGCTTCTCGGCGACGAAAGCACGAAAAGACTCAGACGACCTGCTCCCCGGTACGAGCACGAAAAAGACTAGACGGGTTTCGGCGCACGAAAGCAATAAAAAAGACTCAGATTACCGGTTCTCGCCTAAGTACTGAAGACATACTAGATCGACGATTTAAGGTAAAGATCCTCTACGGAGGGCTCATTTCTAATCCATCAAGATTCATATTTTATGACCGAAAGCAAGCCTCCTGAGGCAAACAACGCGACCGCAGATGAATAAAAGGTAAAATCGTCGAGACATGAAACAAGATCGAGCTCGAACAACGCCATGTTCTCGACCGTGGGCTATTGTTGTCACCAGATTTATCACACGCCGCCAGTCCCACCGACCACGTGATTTGTCGTGCTTTTACGCGTATGTTTTGTCATGCTTTATGCACATGATTTGTCGTGCTTACGATTTGTCGTGCTTAACGATTTGTCGTGCTGGTCCTCTTTATATAAAGAACCTCACCTTTCATTGTAAAAAAAAACTCTGGAATGTTTCCCTCATTCCACTTATATACATACACCCACATTTCAGGGAAGAACTACGGTTCTTCACGCAGTGTTCTTGTTCGATTACTTATTTGTTTGGTGGTCAAATTCAACAAGCCACATCAGAATCGTAAAATATTTGACCGCCAACAGTAACTATTGTGCGTTTTAATGCAACATTTGGAAATATATGATATGTACATAAAGATTTAAACATTATTCTATAGCAAATTTCTAAAATTAATTTCATCTCCAACCTCACCATTCTTATTGTATATTTTTTTCTAATTTATATTGAATTAAATCGGTGGGGGTGGTGGTTGGGACAGATGGATCTGGTGGTGGTAGTGGTGGTGATGAAGGTTTTTTTTTTTTTTTGTAAATTTTCAGTAATTTTTTTTTGTAAAGACACTTTTTATGTAATTTGTTGTATATGTATTTTAGTGTTTGAGCACATTTAAGATAACATTATTTTGATTTTTGGTGGCCGGTTGCTTTAATGTCGGGTGTGCAGAAAATTCTCTACGAGTGTGCAATATTTTCTTTTTACGGGTGTGCATAATTTTTTTTTTTACGGATGTGCATAATTTTGAGGTGTGCAGAAATTTTAAATATAAAGGACAGGTGATTAAAAAGAAATTGGAGTGTGCATAATTTTTTTGGGTTAGTAGATTTTTTTTGGGCTAATATTTTATTATTGCAAAAAATTATTTAAATAAAAGGACATAGACAATTTAAAAAAATTTGGGGTGTGTAGATCTTTTTATGGGTGTGCAGAATTTTTTTTTTATGGGGGTGCCGAATTTTTGAATAAAAGGACAGATGATTAAAAAGAAATTGGGGTGTGCAAATTTTTTTGGCTTATATTAAAAAAATCATTTAAATAAAATTACATATAATTAAAAAAAATAGTAAAATTTAAAATTTGAAATATGCAAATTTTTTGGCTAATATTTTATTTTTGATTTTTTTTTAATAAAAGGACATATAAATAAAAAAAATCAATTAGATAAAAGAATATACAATTAAAAAAATTAGTAAAATTCAAACTTTAAAATCTACCATTTTAAAAAAATTTAAAATACAAAATTACTTAAAAATGTAGAGTATAGAAAAATGTTAGATTTAAAAAAATGCACATGACTACAGATTGGTGGTTGGAGAAATTAAGGGTATTTAAGTCTTTCTTACCTAATTTTTGGACCTAGGAGTAAGAGTTAAAAATGATGATATCTAATAGTAAGAACACTCTATAAATGACACCTCATTGTAATTGCCCCAAAAAATAACTATGTACTTCAATTAGAAGTTTTTTATATCGGTTTTAGTTTTTATATCAAAACATAAATATCGATTTTAATTTCCAGTAGTTTTTTACTTCATTTAAAAAAAATATCAGTCAATACTTTTTTTGACAAAACTATCACTTAAAATATTTTTTAGACCTAAATATTATCCACATTGTGTGATTCTTGTGGAATCCTTAATGCAATTATTAATACAAAAGGTTGTATCATGTATGTGACTAAGAGTTGCATTAAGGGTAGCACAAGGATCACACACAGAGAATGATATTTAGATAAAAAAAAAACATACTCCCTCCGTCCACAAAATGTGTACTTGTTTGATTGGATACAAGTTTTAAGAAAAAATAAGAATATCAAGTCCATCATAAATAAAGTGGATGTTTGAGAGTAAAGTTGAATGACAATTTGAGTAACTAGGCGCTTGGTTTGTCGAGAGGAATTGAAATGGAAATGGGTTTAATAGTAGTAATGACTGGTAATGGGTATGATGGTTAATATTGAATTGTTTGGTTTGTATATATGTATGACTATCATTACCATATAAAGTGATTGGTTTAATGAAAAACATTGATAATATAAATTATTTTTAATCTTTTTTTTTGTTAAAAAAATTATGTTATATACTAATAATACATTAAAATATTATAAATAATAAAAATAAATAATTTAAAAGACAAAAATAATTTTAAAAAATTATATAATAAATTTTAGAGGGATTCTACTTTCATTCCTCCCAAAATGGTGAGTAATGAATCTATAACTTTCATTCCATAATTTTAGGATTTCAAAGTCATAGTTGAGGTCTCGTTCCCCTCAACCAAACACCCAATTTTCATTCCATTTCCATTACTCAATTTCAAAGTACTCAACCAAGCACTCGGTAGATTCCCTATCTTTTGTGGATACGGCCTAACACTCTATGAGATTGCAATAATGAATACTAATTTCCTTATTATATATTTTTTAAAAAGAACACTATTTGATTCTATTTATAAGTCTCAATGTTAGAATAATATTTGATTTTATAATGTATTCATTCAATTCATTTAAATGCATATAAATATAGTTCACCCTTTTTATACGAGGTAGGTTCATCTGACATCACCAATGACCTCACCCCCACCCCCCCACCCCACAACCACACACACTCCCCACCAAAAAGAAATCTTTTAAGTATGCTATCACAAATAATATATATACTCTCTACAATATTATTATATAAACAGACAACACAAATTTTGATACTCCTACTTATAAATATCACAAGTAAAAGTAGAAATTGCCAATCACCTTTATAACTATTAACTGAAGGAAGCCAATCACTTCATAACCAACTCTTGTGTTTGATACACATGCCAAAATACATGGCAGAAAGTACAGAGCAAAACACACTGCTCAACAAACAATGGCAAGAGTTCTGCAATTCTAACAAAATACAGTCAATGAGGAGATTTTTGATGTAAAACAGAATGCTCTCTTTGCACGGGTGTTTGAAATCGCATACCGGAAAAATGGACATGAATGTTATATCTCTAGACCATGTATAGAACAAACCAATAATTAACCAAAGAAAGCCCACAAAAAATATTTGGTAGAAGTAACTTCAAGAAGTGTTAATCGTACAAAATTGGTTTTGAGACACAATAATTACCCCTCAGTCTGAGTGGTTTCGGAGCTAGTCTCTTCAGTTGTATCATCTTCTCCAGCTTGTTCTTCTGATGGGCCCCCGGTTTCAGGTTTTGCAGGTCCAGGACCAGCTGATACTTTCACCATTGATGGTCGCAATAGTCTATCACCAAGCTGAAACCCCTTCCTGTATTCTTCAATAACAACCCCATCTTCATATTCAGTGGATTCTTCACGCATGATGGCTTCGTGCAGCTTTTGCAAGAAACAATAAGGTTAATATAAGGAATATGCTGTATGAGAGAGAGAGAGAGAGAGAGTATCCATCATAATACATTCCCCTAAAGTTATAAGAGAGCAAGAGAGAAATCTCTTGCAAGTTTTAGGAAGCCATACTATCCCTGCTCAATTGACTCACCAAGTTGGCTCAAAACAATCAAGAATTTTGTTTCGACTTAAAATCGTTTCCAGGTCCTCATAAAACCTGAAGAAACTTTATTCAGCTTTTCAAAGAGTTCATCTATAACTCGACTGAATTCTGAGCCAACTCGGGAGTTTGCCTGCAATGAGCCAATGACCAGAAAATGATTGTAAATAACAAGGCATCTAACGTGGGGGTAAAAGTGAAATATATGTATGAGACTTCTCATCAGAAATCTGCTCCATGAATTTGTCTTCCATAGAGGAAGGCCATTAGTGCCACCTATTAGAATTATTTTCCAACTTAGAAACAACCAAAAAGTTAGTAGAGCCTTACCATAGGATCAAATGGTTCCCCCACGGTCTCTACAGGAACAATACCAATGGATCCCATAATCTCCACAAACTGCTTGTATATGCTCTGATAACTGTTACTAATCTTTTCCTCCCCTTCAGTTTCCACTTTAATCTGGGCTTTAGCTCGCTCAAAATTATCCAAAACAGGTAACAAATTCTCCACAACTTCTCCTTTTGCATTTGAAACCACAGAAAGGCGTTCTCTCTCTGTTCGTTTACGAAAATTGTCAAAGTCAGCACTGATTCTAAGAACTCGAGCCTTCTCATATGATAATTCTTCAGAAATAGTAGCCACCTTCTTCTCGAGTTCAACCTTTTCATCATCAATGGATTTCAGAAACGATTCTACTTCAACAACTTTTGAATCATCATTATTTGCTAAAGCTTCCTTGTACAAATTCAAAGAAGCTACAACCACAGAACTAGGCTCTTCTGCAACTGTGTCATCAGATTCGCTAGAAGCATCAACATTAGCAGCACCATCAGCATCTCCCTGTCCATCATAATAGGAACAGTTAATGATTAAGCACATACAGATTCTTTCTGGCAACTGAGACATTTGAATAAGGCTTTATTTTCCTCATCTCGCCCAAGTATATAATTACACAGAGATTGACTTGAAAGATCAAGATATTAAAATCCAAGTATCAGAAGCAGCCTCGCCATTTTGTTTAGAAACCTAAAGCCATTAATCATTAAAGAGACGAAGGGCTTACTTTGACAGATAAAGGAAAATGGAAAAGAAAATGTTCGTATTCACTGGATACCAGCAAAACAAAGTGCAACCGTCTGAAATTTTACATGTCATCATTCAATGAGAAAAAGTTATTATTTATCCTTCTAAAAGCTTAAAATTATGATCTTTTAGATTACATACTCGAACAATACTAATGCAGTCAACTATTTCAATACTATGATTTCATATTGATTCACGAGTATATGGAGCATCAGTAAGTGACTTTATTGCGAGTTTGAACGGGAAAAGTGTATTATTCTCAAAGTGGTCTAAGGACTAAGGCTATCAGAGTGTCTAAGAGTTTTGACAACTAACAACTAGATTCACAAAATAGAAATAATTATAGCACTTAAACTCATATGATAAATAATTTCATATATGAAAAGCTATTGGTGGTTGAGAACTTTATTTTCTTAATTAAAGCATTATGGTTTTGTAAAAGTTCTACAATTTTATTTTATGGAAGGACTTGGAAAAAAATTTCAAATTTTGAAATTAGGCACGAACTTACATACAGTATTTACAGGCATAGTTTAACATATACCAGAAATTAATTTCTAACAAAGACAAGAGTGAACGAGATATTATAAAACAACCAATTACATAATACTTGAGCTAACACAATTTTTGATGTAGAGTATCTAGTATTTCAGTATATAGCATAACATTATCAATTACCACTTTCCAACATATAATTTTAGGACTCTGTCGATTCTGTATCAAATAACTCAAAATCAAACCTAACTCAATGTACTAATTTCACAGCCAAACAAAAAGAACATGAAAATTAACCAGTTAGCAGAAAAAATCAGCGGAGATAGAAGATTCATGCGTCATAGCTCCTATACCCAATCACTTGAAATGTTTTAGAATCCCCAAGACTTCATCAAAATCACCCATCATCAGCACTTACATGCTAATAATGGTATTATGTACGGAGCAATTAAAAAATGTCATGCATCTTCTGGAGACTCATAAAAGTGAATGTGACTAATTCAACAAAAAATGCACAATGAAACCTTCATCTCATTCGGTAAACACTAACATTATCCGCGGTTACCACTTCACTATCCAGAGAATCTTATGCTGGCCATAGGACCTTTTCTATGTGAAAGCATACGAGCTCAAGCAGAACAAGTTCATCCTATTAAAGAAGCTAGTTCAAGTGATAACAATAACTGCACTCGAAATCCCCGTGTATTGTTTTATATAATGAACTAGAACTAAACAAATTGCCAGAGAGCCCTCGAGAATACAATTTCCAATGCTTCACCATAATGGCCCCAACATTGACATTGGCACACAGAGTTGCAAATTTGCATCAAGGAATACAGATAACCACTACAATAATGCATCAACAGTCTCAATTACTTCCCAACGAAACATAACTAAGAAATCAAACATCCGGCAACAAGTGCAGCAGCCTAAATTAGTATCCAAATCCATATAACATAAATGCAACCAGCTCTAGTTTACAAGTTAAACAAAATTAAACCGAACCAAAAAATTACCTCAATTTCAGACTCGGTCTCCGATTCCTGAACCGGGTCTTTCTCCTGGGTCTCGGTTCGGGCCTCCCCACTCTCTCCATCAGCAGCAAAGGTCAATAACCTATGAACCGAGCGGCCTGCCAATTTGGCACTACTCCTCTTACAACCAGAGTGGAAAACCAGGCACCTAATCACTGGAAATCTATTGGATATAAAGGAGACGCGGGTGAAATTGCTGGGCTTGAGGGAGGAACCGCCGGCGGCGGTGCTGCATAGATACGCCGGCGGTGTAGTGAAAGTAGGTGACGTTTTTAACAGAGTGGAGGCCATTGGAGAGAACGAGAGAAGGGAAGGGGGTAGGGAATGAGGATAATATGGTGGTAGGAAGCAAATGTGGGTTGAATTTTGAGGGTTTTAGTGTAAAAAATGGTATATAGGTGCTAGAATGTAAAAACTGAAAAATAATAAATAAGGGCAAAAATAAAAATTAAAAATTTGTATGGACCGGTTTATGTTAAGAACCTTGTTTTTTATTCATGACATTTGACTCTACCCTGTGTATAATACGGGTCAAGTTTAGTGATTTAGAAAAATGTGTTAAAAATAAATAAAATGAGTCAAATAATTCATAGGCTCATAGCATAGACTTGGTTCATGAGATGTCAACTCAAAATAAAATAGGAGTAAGTAATTGAGATTAATTTAGTGAGCATTTTGAATGAAAATAATTCATATTTGTTTAAATCAAGTATAATGTTTTTTTAAAGATCCTTGATGCATGATACATTTTTTCGTCTCGCTATCGATCGGAACGACGCTATAGACCAAAATGGCGGATTCACACCGCAACAACAACACCACCACCACAAGAAGGGAACCACCACAAGAAGAAATAAATTTCGCTCTTCGTATCTCGAACTCAAGATCCTGGGGTCTTAGGTAGTGGAACTTTGACTACTTCACTTGTCCACAATTGAGAATTAATTATAAGGTTAAGAATACTTTTAGAAAAAATCAAAAGTTTAATATTCATTATTATGTGAATTATATTCAAAGAATTTCAATCGTATTAACATGTTGAGACTATTTTTAATTCCAAATAGAACTAATTAGAATGTTAAATTAAGCAAAATATAATAAATGCAGTTTTTGTGGTGGTAAGTTGGAGTATTCATTATTGTCAAATTTATTAAGTGGTACTTGTGGGATGCTCTTTGGCTTCGCCCCATGCCTTAGAATAGCTAATTATTGTGAACAAGACCTTTTTTTTTTTTACAAAAATTAAAATCGTATTAATCTAGTAGTCGGAGAATCGACGTCTAACAAAATGTGTAATATTGAAGAATGTAATGAGTCGAGCCAAATACCATTGGACTTGAGCTCGACTCGTTAAGAACTTTTTATGCTCGAGTTCGACTTGAGCTAGATTCAAGTGTAAAATATTAGGTTCGCGAATAGTTCGAGTTCAGTTTGTGAAAAGTTCATTAGTGAATTAGTTGAGCCTGGTTCGAGCTCGGCTCGAAAAAAAAACTCGTTTGAGAATTAATCAAACATAGTTTGAATTTGAAAAGTTTGTTAACAAGTTAAACGAGCTCGACTCGATAAGCTCGTTAAAAAATTCAAAAAACACAAAATAGTACTCCCTCCGCCCCCCACCATTTTGCACCCCCACTTGTGCACACATTTTAAGAAAAAAATGATTTTTGATGTTTTGTTGACTTTTCAAATGGGGTGGAGGGTGAAGATTGTGGGGTGTAGATTATGAGATTCTTTTTCATTTTAAGGGTGTACAAAATGGTAAGGGGCGGACCAAAATAGAAAGTGTGCAAAATGATAAGGAACAAAGAGAGTAGAACCAATGATTTTAAAACCGGGTTGAACCGGGAACCGACTGGTAAACCGGTTAAAAAACACTATATAATCGCTTTTAAGGTTAAACCGGGTTGAACCGGTCAAAATCGGTCAAAACCCGGTTCAATCGGCCACCCGGCCAACCGGAAAAACCGATTTTCATATTTTTTTTATTAAAATATATATTCAGAATTTCTTTTCACTTTTCGTGTGCAATTTCTCTGCATTTCGGTGAACCGCACGCGTAGGTGGCGAAATTCAAGCCGGTGAGTGGAGCGCCGTGGATCATGCCGTCGTCGTTGAAGAGGTGGTGACCGGCTACCGAGATATTGCCGGTGATGCGCGGCGCTGCTCCGGGACCAACGCGAAATTGCCGGCGATTTGCACACGCTGGATCGGAGGACTTGGAGGGTGGGTGGTCTCGTGTGAGAGTAAGATGCTATTTTCCTTTTCTGCCGGCGATTGATTTACAGTATGATGGTATAAGTGTGTGGAAGATGGAAGAAGTGGGGAGTGGCGCTCACGTATTTTTTGGGGAAGATGGAGAAAGTGTGGAGAGAGGGAGAGTAGTGGTAGGGTTTCATTTTAACTAGTTTTCTACCTGTGCCATGCATGGGCCTATTTTAAATTTTCATCTTGGTCGATTTGAAATACAGAGGTTATAAAAAAAAAAAACATTACACTAAAATAATATAGAGAGAGTGTGTAATTAACAGATGAACCTACAAAAATTGAAATGAAATGTATTGATAAATAATAGATTTGAGGTAACCTGATTCCAAAAAGAAAATTCAACCAAAATAATATAAGAGAAAGTGTATGGATTTAACGATGAATCTCCATAAATTCAAATTAAATGTTTCATCTCTTATTCATGATATGCAGATAATATTGACATGTGATTCTGTCATATTCTCCCTGCAAACATGAAAGTTGAAAGGACCATTGGAGTATTGGAGTTTTAGCTTATCTGACAAATTCTCAAGCAGCAATCCAAAGTGAGAACTACTCGATAAAAACTCTTAAATCATACATAATCTCAATTTATCAAGAGAAAATAAACATAAAATCGATTATAGACAAAAAGAAAATGAAAACTAACAATTTTACCGATGATGTGGTAGATAATTGATAAAAATTGACATCACAAAAATCAAACAAAACTAAGTATAGATACTGCACTATATATGCCAAAAATGAGAGATTAACAACCACAAAAAGTCGAAGTTATTGAAATATGCTAGATATGAATCTAAATCACACTGAAGAAATTAAGAGTCTCCATTTGAAATGGGTCAATAAAATGCGTCTTCGAATAAGAATCCATTTAATATGATAGCACCAACAGGTTTTCAGTCTCATAAAATATCTAACTTGGAAGATATGTTCCACAAAAGACAGGACGTCCAACGAATATCTTCAGGAGGATAAGTGCTCGCCTTATGGCACAGAGACATTGTCATGCTTCAGCAACACCTTAAAATTCAAAACATACTCTTTTTTACAGGTATAGTTTGATGAGCTCATCACTTACCACAGACGGTGTGAGAAATTCCAAATCTTTGAAAAGCAAAATAAGATACTGTGGTGGAATATAATCCCGAACTGATGTTTCAACTTCAACGTTGGATGGAATAGGTACCCCAAATCAATAGGTCATAAATCAGGTACCATGTCTTTCTAAATCCAATGGATAGTGGCGAGCAAATTGAAAGAACAAACATCGAAACAACATTAATTCCTACATATTTAGATTGCAGAGGCAACACAATAAAAATATCGAATAGCCATTGTTGCAGATTGCAAATCACATCTTCTTGTCTAATTGAGGAATAATTTATCATTTTTTTAAAATTACCTTGCAACAGTAGCAACATAAACTGGCTTATTCATGCTTTTAGCAACCAAAGCAATCTGGTAGGTACATCATATTTATAATGCCTCCACTTTCGATTACTCCATCTGCTCCAACCAACACCATCTCTACTTCATCTATGCCCTTACCACATTTTTCTAGCTTGAATTACTATCTATTGTACTCTTCTATTAAGCTTTACGCTACTTTTAACTGATCAAGTATGTCTGTGCATACATACATAGACAATACTCCATAGTTTATATATGTGTACTTAATTGTTACACTCATCACCAAGTGTTTCAAGCCAATGCAAAATTAAATACTCAAAATAGACGTACCACACTACTCCATTTTCGAATCGCTAAAGCATAAAACAATCTTAATTTAAATCTCCTCAGTCTTTACTCTGTAGGGCTAATCACTGGCAGTTCTTACCGGAACTGAACAACTAAAATTTAATTACTAAAAAAAAAAAGTCATACACACTCATACCTGAGGTTCACCCAAGATCTACAGATTTTACCATCAATATTGCTGAAACTGCAAATGGAAACAAATCAAAAATTTGAAAGCAGAAATCGAAGGGTATAATTAAATTTGAACAGATTCTGAACCACAATGGAAGAAAAATTGATTTGATTTGTGGCAAAGTGATGGAAAAAAATAACCTACAAACAATTTTTTTTTTTAAAATAGAAATTAGAAGAATCCACAAAGGAAATCCTCTTTTATTACTCATATGAGATCCTCTCTAAGAACTTGTTGCTTGTAGCTAACTTGATAGTTCATCATAATTAATTCAAGTTCCAAGTTATCCATTTGTTAATTCCAAAACATTGCAGCCTAATTATTTTAACCTATATTCATCCTAACTAACTTCAATTCTTGAACTTCTTAATATAACACATTAACAAACAAATAACTTAAATATCAGGAAAACCTTTATTGGACCTCTTACTGAATTTTTGTGTGATATTTTTTTTCACGATGTTCAAACAATCAAGAATAAATAGAACCAGTTTAATACATGTTCTCCGCAATTAAAACAAAGATTCATAATCAACTTTGGTTAGAAAAAAAATTGCTTCTCAGGTATATAATTTAGAATCTCCAGTAGAAAAAGAAATCTGCACCATATATTTCTTGGTTGCATCATAAAAATCCTTATATTTCTTTTATTTCATTTAAGTTACATGTTTAAGTTGAGATTACAAAACCAAGATAGACAGAAACAGTAACCAACAAATTAATCACCTAAAGAAGTGTTAATTCAGGATTTAATCTTCTATAGTTCCACAACAACAATACCTTCTACTAAATATTGTATATATTTATACAATTTACAAACTGAATCTCCATGCATGACACATTCATCATATACATGCTTTCTTTAAGAAAAAAAATAAAAGTATTGCAATACTAACCAATAATATCACCTAAATCCAATTCCATGGTTGGCATAGACCTCCATCCCATAATCTTGTATACTACCCATATTTTCGTAGTTTTTATGTTTGAAAACAATATACCACATCTGTTACAAATCTACTCTATATAATCATCCATTTTATTTTCAATTTTGTTTAAAATTCTTAAAGGCCCTGTTTTCTAGCTCAGTTTTTTCCTAACTTAGAGTCCAATTACAATAAATTCAAACCCTAATTTGAGCCTTAATTATCTGTAAATCTTTAATTATTCCCCATCAAATCATCAATTACCAATTTAGGGGAAGATAAGACTTGCCTTCGTGCAGAGATAAAGTATGGTGTATCTGAATCAGCCTAAGAAAACACCAGTTGTTATCGTCGTCCACCGTGAGATGACTCCTCACTCCTCAGTGCCTTGATGTATTCAGTTAACGTTGATTTGCAGCTGCTTGATTTCCGTCTTGCCGTCGTATACTACTCCTCGTTTACAGCTGCTTGATTTTCGATGTTTTAGGTTTCTATATCACCACCGGGTTGTTCTCGTCCAATAGCATCCTGCCAAGTTCCATCTTCACCGGATCACCACCCCCATTGGAGTCCATCAGGACAGCTAACGGAAACGCCTCTTTCAGATGAAGCCAATGGTCGTGGTGGCCTTTGGGAAAGTACGACATTGATTGGTTGGATTTAGGTTGTGATTTTGTGTAAAATGAATCGTTTGTTGCTCAATGTATAATCTTGAACTTCTTTATGATGATGTAAATAGGCTTCAAAACGGAGCGGGCGGTCGAGATGGTAGCAACTAAGTTGGACATTTTGTGCATTTATTTCCACGCACGATCACACTTTATTTGTGGGTTTAACTGTTGATTTTCAATTGACATGTGGCAGAAGCACATTGCCTTAAAAATGACACATGGTAGAAGTACATTGCCTCAAACATGACACATGGTGGAAGCACATTGGCTTAGAATTGACACATGACGCAAGCTGATTAAAAACATCCCACTTTTATATAATAAAATTAAAACATTCAGGAGACTAACAATTTCAATTTAGTTCGCCTAACATCTATTGATGAATAATTAAATCCATAAATTTCATTCAAAATGGATGTCTTTCCAATTATTCGTACAATCAAGCATGCTCTATATCGATGTTAAAATGAATATGTCTTTTCATATACAGTAACCAAGTGACTCTTTAACTTTGATCCGATTATTATTATGATTATACTTGAAGTATTAGTTTAGGAAATGAGCCAGGAGTTGACATACCACCCTGTCTCCAGGCACACTTCCAGACACAACAACATTTTAGTTGTAGCCTAAAAAAGCAGCCCAAATTATCGAATTCACTTCTCAATGATATATTTTTTCATCGAGTCTCTCTCGATCCAAATCATGGTAAAATTTTCTTGTACCTTAATGGATCTCTTTCATCTTTTTAGGTTTATGCTCTACTCCGGGTAAAGAACCACAATAGTTACTAAAGATGGAGATTATTTGAATAAAAATCACAATAAAGCACCTAGGATCTATTATGTCACTAAGGCAAACAATTTTAAAAGGTATCATCACATTTTCACTGATGGTCTCTCACATTACCAAGGCGAACATAACAAAGAAATCAATTATTACCCACATACCTCAGTTTCTAAGTACTTTAGTAGTAATGACAAATTATGTTGCTCTGCATAAAGATTCCAGGCAGATGCCATTCCATGAGTAAACTACTAAACAACCCAAGTTGATTTTGCAAAACAAAAGATATTCAGCCATGGCTTTTAATGAACTTATAGTTATTGATGTACTAAATTGTTATTTAATCACAATAAACTCATTTGTAATAATATACTCTACACATAATTAAAATTTTCAAGATTAAATTTATATGCATCTCGGGAAGCCAAAAGAATATTACACCTATATGATAAAATATACATATTTAAAACCATGAGGAAACATGCATCAAGGCCACTAACCATACTCTGATCATCACCCATGCCTCTTTCATAATTGTAGTTGCTTATCCAACTTCTTTGCCACAAACTGCAACCAGGAAAACACACTTATGTCATTATTAGATATTTGATCTCAACTATAATCCTGATAGGAATTAATATTGTATGATATAAATTTGAAAATGCAGAATGATTGGAGTTTTTGTGAAGGTATTCTGATAAGTGAAAAATGAAAAGACTTCATCAATTATAATTGTTGTATAAAAAGTGTATTCTGAACTAAAAAAATTAAAAAGGGATAGGAGGAAAAAACAGAAGTAGTAACCCATATTTTATATGAAGGATCGACCCATTTTTCCAGGGGATAACAATATACCACCAGCAGTATTTATTTTAATACATCGAATAATGTTATGTGTTGCACCAAGTTTTAAAATTAAGTTCTTGCAAACTTTCTCAAGTAACTCCTTTTAAGTCAATATCTTGTCAAATTCTTTTGCAATAAAGAACCTCCAAAAACCCAAAAATTAGAACCAAGATAAAACACAAACCTAGCAGAGTATAAAATTTTAACAGATAAAGATAAATCAGATTATATAAATTTTAAGAGAAATCAAGTCTAAACGGGTAAATTCATTACTGAACTTTACTCGAGATTAATGAAGAAGGGAAAAACGATCTTGCAAGTTAAGTGTTTGATCAGTACAATAAGCACAACATTACAATTCATCAAACTTAATAAAGTATCAAAGGAATAAATCCTGATCTATTTCGAAATGAGCAATAGCTAATTTCAGGTTGAAATTCATCCATGGGAGGACACATATAACAGGGCAGCCACGGCGCTCGGCTTCGCAACCGAGACGCTATTAGTAGCTATCTTGAAACAAATGACAACCTTAATAAATATATAGTGTAGAAATCAAGCAAGATGTTTTGAAAACAGAGAAATACGGTAATTGAATAAAAATATTTAAGAAATCGCATTTTTAGTTGTTTCATCACCTAACATGAACCAATTCAAGTCATATTAGAAACCATTTGGATGGTGCTTACTTGAAGCAAGCAACGCATTCTCTTCTAGAATATCTTCAGATGTTTCCTCAAAGAGATCCACTCGCTCCTGCTTCCACCATAGTAGATAGTAAAGCTCTGCAACAATTCTGATCAAGATAAAACCAAAAATGAAACTCAAAACCAAAATTACATTTGTGAATGATCAAGATGCCTAAGCTGCTAAATGATCTCATTTTTATTCGTAGTGATTAAGATTATCACATTTGTGAATCCAACACAAAATTACATTTGAAAACAAAAGAATTTGAAACCCCAGAACCACAATTTCTCAAGAGAGAGAAATGCCAACAGAGATTAGCTCTTTCCTACTAAATCAATATTCAGACAAAACAATAGAGCAGTATAAACTAAGATTTGGGGAAGACATTAACTGCGTATTCACACAAATTAAACTCAATTCCTGAAATCACATAATTCTTTTTAATAGTCAAAATCAGCCACTTCTTTAACTCATTAAACGTCGATACAATAAAAAAAAAAACCAGAATAAAAAATAAAAATTGAAACCAAACCTTTCTCTTAATCACTTCGATGCCGCAACTTCGAGGGATTGAGGTTCAACACTCAATGTATATCACTTCTATCATAGTTAGAAAGGTCATGTCTTGAGGCTAATTTACTTGAATTACAAAGGGAAATATTGAAATGGAATTTGGGACTTTACTCTTTTTCTCATGAGCTCGGGATTACCAATGCTATCCCCCAGAACGGCTCTAAGCCCAAATTCATTTCTACTGGCATCTTCTAACACACTTCACAAATATCACACACGCTGAAATGACTAATTACTACTATAATTGTAAAGGCAATGAGAAAATAAGAATTAAACCACAAAAATTAAACAAAATTTTACTTTTCAGAAGTTGGATAATTGTGGAGACCCTCAAGAATGTAATTATAAAACAAATTCTCAAACAAACCTCAATCACAATCTTAATCATGGGTGTGAATCACCCTTAGAATATTTTAGTCTACCATCTAAGGAAGATGATCTCAGAACCAATCAACTGTATACCTTAGCCGCTTCTTCAGTTTGACCGCTGCTGCCTTTAAAGATTTCTGTGCAGAAACATTCTCTTCATGAGCTGTCTCTCCGTCCTCAGAACAGATCAAGCGTTGCGTCTCTTGTGCGCGTCTTTGGAATTTCTGACGTTCCACATCCATGACTCTCCATTCTGAAGAAGTTTGAACGAATAAGAGTTCAAAAAATAAATTAAAAAATAAATTAACCATATGAAGATGATACCTATGCACAACAATAATAATCTCATAACAGGCCACGTGAGAGTTCCTTCAATCAATTGATTATTCACCATTCCAAAAAACCTAAAATATCATCGAATCATCAAGGGAACAAATTGTTTAAGCAATAATCCCCATCAAAACACTTCCCAAAAAAGTACCATTAAATTCTTAATCAAATCAACCAACACGTAAATAAAGAAGCAACAAACTGAAAAACAAAGATGGAAAAGTGTGATCGAGAATTACATGAGCGAAGAGGACAACGACTTTGAATTAGTTGTAGTAGAGCTTGCTATCATGGATCTCGTAGTCCTTGAGGTGATGTGATCCTTGTAGACGGTGTACCACTTCTGCTCCCTGATTTTGTCGGCGCGGGTGTCGGTCTGTGCAACCCCGAGCATCTTTAGGTCTCCAATAGTGTTGTACACTTCATCTGAAACTTCTTCGCCACTGATCGTTCTGGGCTACCTCAATCATTTTGAATTCCACCTGAGGCTGCGCCGAGTAAAAGACGGTGGAAAAGGCCGACTATATAGTCTTTTGCAGATTGGAAGATAGAGCGGTTGCGTTTGAGAACTGAATCTTCTCATACATTTTAGGCGTTTATTAGTGGGGAAGGGGAGAGGTTTTTGGGTTTTAACTTATTAATAAAAGCAGGGTGTAAAAATAGATAATAATAAGGGAATAGAAATTTGAGTTTTTTGGACCCGTGGCAGAAGGAAGAGTGCGACACTTGGCAGCTTGCGGTGAATGCACTCTTCCTTTTATAATATAAAATTTATTGGGTCATTTATATTTTAGAGACTTGTTGCCCATTTCATTTTAATTTATTTACTTGGCTTCATAAGTTTGTATTGGGCCCATTTGCATCATTTGCATAGTGTGGTGTGGGATTTAAGTTTAGTATACTTATTTTATTTTTAAATTAAACATAAAAAATATTAAAAAATTTAGGTACAGATTATTTAAACGGTTAAATTGCCGGTTGAACCGGTCCGACCGGTTGAACCGTTGATCGGTGGTCTGTCCGATTCGATTATGAAAACATTGAGTAGAACTCTAATATCAACATCTAATTAAAAACATAACAGAATTGTTCATGATAATTAAAAAATTTCTAAACAAAAACCAACAACCAATTAAAAAGCTAAACAAATATGTAATATGTTTATTTTTTTAATAATAATAAAAAGTAAATAGTTGAGTCTGACTTGAGCCCTTATCGAGCCTCGAACATGTTCGGGAGCTATTAACGAGTCTATTCGCGAAGATGTTTGCAAGCTTTGTAAACGAATCTATTCGCGAGCTTTCGCGTCGAACACCATCAGGCTCGAGTTCGGCCCAATAAAATAATCTAGCTCGAATTTGGGCTCGACTCGCGAAATCTGGCGAAAAAACTCGAAAGAATATATTTTTCCGAGCCGAGACCCTAATGTTTGCAAACGGCTCAACATATCTACAACTCTAATAATAATGATAATTTTTTTATATAATAGTTACACAAATTTTTGTCATAAAACTAATGATAAATATGATGATTTTTTTTTGGAAACCAAACGAGTTCCAAAACTAACATGAGCAAGCAGTGCTAGAAATATATTCCACAAAAAATGGGAGCTCGACTAAAAAAAAAAAAAGAGAACTAGGATAATTTTAACGACTCTAGCTAAAGAATGAGCCACACCATTGGCGTCACGATTGTAGATCTATTCATCTGTGCCACTTTTCCATATTTCAATTTTATTTCACTTTCTGGATCTTTAACACATGGACCCAAAATTATAATGGTTTGTTAATTTTTTTAAAATATTTCATGTGTCACTCATCTGCATTATGAAATATGTAATGAAATAAAAATGTGAAACAGATGATATCATTCCTCATGATTGACCCATACCACCATGCAATGCAGGAAGTTTCTTGCTTCTCACTTGCAAGCTTCAATTGCATTTCCGAAGACCGAATAGTAGGACTCATTAGAGTTGAATGCATACACAGCTAACTTTGCATTGCATCCATTTCAATGATCACATCCTCCAATTCCAAGATTTTTAAAAGTAATGGTAAATATAAAGATTTCTTTAGACTAGTGCAGTTGGAATTTTAAGTTTCAAAGATACATATAAAGAGGAAAGCATGTTCCAATCAAGAGAATATTAATCAATGACATGCTAGTTACTACTATATTCTTGGCAATTGCTGATGCAGTAAATCACACGGCTCTCACAACTCACAAGTCACACCAATTAAGTCAAGTCAAACATATCCCATTAATATTTTACCAAGTAATTAATTAATAATTACGTTTAATTATTTTGTTTAAAACAAATTACGTTTTTTGAGCCTAATATAATGTTTTATGATAGTTTTATCACAATCGATTGAGATTCATAACTTTTAATTATATGAACTCTGGCATCCTCCAGTTACATCAAGAATCAAGATAAGTAGAATATTCAGGATTTAGGGATATTACTGCAATAACCCGAAAATCAAGGGCTGTCTCCGCAATTAACACTGAGAATCTACACTAGATTGGGATTTGGGAAAATCAAAATCACTACTGCCAAGTCAAATCCCGTCCTTCCAATCTAATACAGTGAAAGCTGCAGAACGCAGCACACCAGGACATGTGCTGGCATTAGTGTTTTCAAACGGCAATAATTATACCATCATCATCATTGCCAAAATTGAATTACTCGACAGGAGAGAGAGAGAGAGAGAGCGAGAGCCATAACCCGATTCAAACTTCTGTTCACTCAATTCCGCTTGAAAAATAAATCGGAAACCCTAAAACCCCCCACTAGGCATGCTAAAAAAAAAAACCCATGTTCAACCCGAATCACTTTCCAGCCCGATTCCGAATCAATCGAAAACCAAATCCCACGGTTCGGTTCCGTTCTAACAAAACAGAACCGGAAACCGCCGGTTCAACCGGACCGCCCCAAATTTGAAAATTCTAGCCGTTGAGATCCAACTACCAGATTAAAGAGTTGTTGAGATCCAACGGCCGAGATCAAAGAGCCGAAGAAGGAACCGGTCGAAGGTGGAACCGCGTTCCGTTCGAACCGGGCGGTTTTGAACTGCTTTTTTTTTTTTTTTTTTCAATATTTCATCTATAAATACCAACTCATTCCACTCCAAAATTCACACCAAAGTTTATTCATCTCTCTCTCAACTCTCAAGTCTCAACTCTCACCAATTCTCAAAAAGTTTTATTATTTACATATTATTTACATTACATATTATATTTATACTACACTATATATCATACTATACTCTAATCTATACATACACTACATATTATATTTATACTACACTATATATTACACTATACTAATACTAGTATACTACTATAGTACTATACTACATATTAGTATATTACACTACACTTACATAGTTACATACATATTACATTACACTACACTTACATACATATATTATTTACATATACACTTACATACATATTTATTATTATGGCAAGCCATCAAAGCAAGGGTAAGGGTAAAGGCAAAACTTCTTCCACCTCTTCCGCTAGGTCTTCCACATCCACCGCACCGATCGAGTGGAGTTTAGATGATATTGAGGCCACACTTGGTCCTTGTTATGAGAATCCTCTTGAAGATGATGCTATACCACAAGGTCCACGACGCCCTACTCAAGAAAGCCAAAACCACCCAACCGAGTCCAATGCCGAAATAACTCCAACCCCAACTCCAAGTCGAGCTCAACTTAAGTCGGATATTTTTGCACGCCACTTTAATAAAGTGATCAACGAGGATGGTACTATTAAAGTTCATTGCAACTATTGTGACAAAATATATTCTTTTGTCAAAGGAGGAGGATATGGAACATTCGAGAAGCATTTGAAAAAATTCATCCCGGATAGAGTTGGAATTAGTTCAAACCAAGCACAACTTCGTGGATTTACGCCAACCCATGGCGGTGGTGGAGTTCAAAGGCGAGGTAAGTAACCCCACTTCTCTATTTACATTTGATCAAATGAAATATAGAAAATTGTTAGCTAAATTTGTGTGTGCACACAACACCTTCCTTTTCAATTTGCCGATAATTAGTATTGGAATGATTTTGTTAACCTTGGTCTTCAACCCGCAAAAAAAAAAAAGTTTCACGTCATACTACTACTCGTGATGTTGCTAAAGTTGTTTATGAGTATAAATATGTTTTTGATTAATCTATTTGCCGATTTAAATGTTAAAGTTTGTATATGTCGCGGATATTTGGAGTGATAATTTTCAAAAGCATAGTTATATAGGAGTTACATGCACTTGGATTGATGATTAAGTGGACTCTTAACAAAAGATTGATTGCTTATAGAGATTTTTGATCTGAACACAATGCCGTTAATATTATAGATAAATTGCATGATATTTTAAATGAGTATGCTCTTACTAAAAAAAAATATTTTCTATTGGTTTTGATAATCTTTAGTGCAAATCGGCTCATTATTATTGAAGATCTTACAAATATTTGTCAACCATATCTTGGTGGAAATTTTTTTTCATGTTAGATGTATGTGTCATATTTTAAATTTATGTGTTCAAGATGGTTTAGATGCTTTGAAAGAACAAGTTGGTCCTATTAGATCCGCTTATTTATTATATGTCGAGACATTCAAAATTGTTGAAAAAAATGGAAAGTTTTTTGTAGAACATACAATATGCATCCCAAAAAATTTTCTCTTGATGTGTCAACTCGTTGGAATTCCACGTATAAATTGTTAAAAGAGTCTATGGATTATAAAGACGCTTTTATGTACATTTTTTTTCAAGAAAATTGTGGTATTCGTTTATATCCTCAATATTGGGATTCATGCACTTCTTTGTGTAAAATTTTGGGAATTTTTAATGATTCCACAAAAGTGTTATCCGGTGTTTATTATCCTACGTGTAATTTAAGCGCTTGATTATTGTATTAAAGTTGCTCATGTGTTAAATGAAAATATAAAAAATCCTTTATTAAGTGGTGCTACTTTCTCTATGATGCAAAAATGGAAAAAATATTTTACAAATATTCCCGATCTATTCTTGGTTGCTAAAGTGTTTGATCCTGAAGTAAGATTGGATGGATTAATAATGATGTTAAATATGTATTATAATTATTTATTTCCTAATAGACATATGGTCATGGGTGAAGATGATGTATATCCTAATCCCAAGAGATTGGTAATCGGATTAAAGTTACTTTAATGTCTTTATTTAGAGAATATAGTGGTCCCGGCCAAGAAAATTTTTGGTGGTGGTGGCTCTTCTATGAGTCAAGAAGAAGATATATTAACAGATTTTTTATGATGAACGTTCTCAAAAACGTCCAAGGTCTACTTCTAACCCTTATTACGAACTTGATCATTATTTATCCTCTTCATTTGTTAGAAGCAGATGAAGATGAAGACAACGCTTACTTTTAATATACTAAAGTGGTGGTCGGGATGAAAAATATCTATCCAATATTGTCAATGCTAGAAGAGAAATTTTTGCATCCCCCCTCAACCGTTCTTGGTTGAACAAGCTTTTTTAGTTTGGGAGGCTACACTTTGGATCTGTGAGATCGAATATGACCGTTGAAAAACGTGGAAAACCAATGCTTGCTTGATGATTGGGTAAGAGCGAAAAAGAAGTCAAGAATTTGTTGATAATGATGATCAAGATAGCTCCAAAAACTACCACCTTAAGTGATGCATGAAGAATCGAATCGATCCAAATCAACGAGGTAAGTTTGAGGTAAAGAAAATACGTGAACTTTGATTCCTATTTGGATCGTAAAGAACTTAATTTTAAGTTTCAAACTTAGAATTTCTAAGTTTATTTCTTAAATTTAAAATTCAAAATCAATTTCTTTAAATCCCCCCTCGGCCCCCCCCAAATTTATTTTGTAAAGTTTAAAATTTTAAGTTGTAATTACTAATTCGATATAGTTCACTTTGTAATTTGTAAAGTTGTAATAGTTCAATTAATTTGTAATAGTAGATTACTAGCTTATTTTAAGTTAGAATTACTATTTTTTTGTATTTTGTATTTTGTATTTTATAATAGTTCATTCAATTATTTCTAAGTTCATTTTGGTATTGTACTAATGTTATTGTTATGTTTTAACTTTTAATTATTGTTATGTAATCTTTAATTTAAATTCTCATATTAACAATAATACAATAATTAAATTTCTCATCTACATTCTTTCAAATTTTAGATCCAAAAAATCAAGAAAAAAAAAAAAAAAGCAACCGGAACCGGCGGTTCCGGAACCGTGAGCATCCCTACCCCCCACGCCTCGCTCAAATTTCAGCACCGGGCCTTAATTATTTGTTACTTTCAATTTCAATTGCTTTCCCAGTGTATTTGCTTCTTAAGTTGGGGATTGAGTTTGTTCAGAAATGAGTACCAAAAGAGAAGAAGAGAGGAACGAGAAGATTATAAGGGGTCTTATGAAGCTTCCACCCAATCGCCGATGCATTAACTGCAACAGCTTGGTATTATAGTTTTTTTTTCCCTAATTTCAAGCAATTCGATAAGTTTCTCTTTGAGATATGTTGAAAGAAACTGAAGTTATAATAGCAAATTAGAAATGAATATCGTTATGTTTTCTGTAGTAAATTCGTTGCAATTAGTTACTGCTTTAGAATCTCAAGATTCTGTTAATTCGTTTTTTCGGAAGGAAATGAAGAAACGCTTGATTTCACAATTTAGATTCAAGTTTTACGGAGTTTTTGATTCAAATGTTTTTATGGAGAATGCTGTTTTATTTAATATTTGTATATTAACCATATCTCTTGATGCAGGGCCCTCAATATGTTTGTTCAAACTTTTGGACGTTTATTTGTATTACTTGCAGTGGAATACAGTAAGGACTCATCTTTTGTTCATGTTTGAGATATCTGCTAGTGACATTGTCCTGTAAATTCTCATTTATGTTTGATGAAGCTTCATTTAATTTTTAGAGTGAACGATCATATTAATGTTATCTGGTATAATTTATTTTATTTGTGTTGCAGTCGTGAGTTACACATCGTGTTAAGTCTGTTTCCATGGCTAAGTTCACTTCTCAAGAATTGGATGCTCTTCAAAAAGGTGGTAATCAGGTACGAATTTGTCCATGTATACTCTTCTTATGCCCATAGATGATGTTTTCCATGATTACTTATGAAACAATGGTCTTGCAGCACGCGAGGGAGTTGTTTATAAACACCTGGGATTTGGAGAGGGAGAGACTTCCAAATAATAGGTTGTTATACTATCTGGTTAAATGAAATAACTGCTTGTTTAAACATTCAAATTTTACTTATATGTCTGTCCTGCAGCAATGTCAATAAAGTTCGTGAGTTCATAAAGAATGTGTATGTTGATAAAAAGTATACACTTGAGAAGTCGTCTGTTAGGCCTCCAAGAGATCCACAGGTTATACTTCTGGATTCAGACATTTTGTGAATTTGAGATAAACATAAGGGGTTACTTGTCTTTTATGGTCATTTGGAATGTGTTAAATCGTTTTTGAATATAGACTAATATGTTTGTGGACTTATTTGACAGAGCTTAAGAAGCCCTGAAGATGATACTAGGCGGTCAAGCTCGTATCATCCTTATTCTCAAAGTCCACCGTATGATTTTCAATATGAAGAAAGGAAATATGGGAAACATGCACCTGTACTCACTAGAAAACCTGGTTCAGATCGAGGCATTTATGAGGGAAAATTAGCGAGTTTCTTGAGTCCCACCCATTCAAGTGATCATGGAAATGATGGCAGGTTCTCGAATGAGGGATCTTATTCCAGAGCATCAGATTATTCTGTTTCTGGTGGAGGTGACATTATTGGAGCTGTATCACCAAGTTCTCACATAGACGCTGGCAGCCCCTTTAGTGAAACTTCTCCAGATATTTCAAGGGAAGTTTCATTTAATTCAGATGCAAATGGCAGAAGTAATGGAGGAAGAAAACTGCATCCACAGGTCACTCTTCTCTTATTTCATCTGTATATCTATATCTATAATCAATATTCTATGATTCTATAATATGTTAAAAGTGGCTTATGGTGAGAAACATTTTTGGACCATTTTACCCAATATACATATAATTATTTACAAAAATTGCGCTTAAAACTATATTAGATAATTAATAAGTATGTTTTACATTATTAGTTGCACTTATTAATATTCATGAATTAAAAAAAAATTATTCTAACTTTCATTAAAGACTTCTTCAAAATTTAAACATAAAACTTAAATTAATATAATTTCAAATTAGATTGACCTTATATTTTTACCATTATATTTATTCATATTATAAAAATCAAAATATGAAGTGTAAGATTATGAGAGCATTATCCATACCTGGAGATGAATTGTCAATCAATTTACTTTGAATGTTAGGGTCACTAAAAGCAACATGTAGTTGAAAGAAAACGAATTCACGTAGTATTTAGAATTATCATTTTATTTTTACAATTAACTTTAATATGCATTGATTTAATTGTATTTTTTTAATGTCAATTTTTAAAGTGACATACAATTTTTATCATTCCATTCAATTAGCTCAGTTTCACTTTCAAAGTCTCAATTTTTACTTTTTTAAAGATATTACATATTGTAACAGTTTATATGCAGTTCAAGGCTACAACAGATTATTATGCGCACTAACACAAATTTTCCATTTAATCACTATTTAAAAATCACTATATTTTTATTATTTATTTACTACATAAGAATATATTTACATATTATATAGTTTTAAGAAAAGGACAAGTTCTTTGGACATTTTGGTGCATTGCCGATCTTCTAATTATCAATGTTTATTTTGTTGAAATGAACGACGTATTATAGTGATAGCACACTGACTCCACTATATTCTTTTATGCAGAGAACGACATCTTCCGGAAGCTTTGGATCTTTCGACAGCAATAAATCAGCCAATTCTCCGAGCTTGCCTGAATCTGGCGCTGAGCCTGAACAACCTCAGCAGATTTCCCATCTGGAATCTTCATCTTTCCCTTCTCTACCACACTCTTCAGTACCTGGGACATTTGGAGGCTTGGACCTCTTCGATACACCTTTGGCACCACAAAATGTCACTTTTATACCTTCAACTGGTAGTAATTATCAATTGCCTGACTCATCTTTGGTTCAAAAACCTCCTGTTTCTTCATTCCCTACATTCACTGAGCAACAGCCATCACAGATCTTTCAACCTTCACCACTAGACTTGTTCGCAGAACTGTCTCAGCCACAATCAACTACATCTTTCAATGGACAGGCCTCTGATGCGATAATGCCAAATGATAGAGGATGGGCAACATTTGACGTGGCTCAGAATTTGGTGCCCATGGTTGCTAAAAATACATCATCTGATGAAAATGTGTTAGGGAAGTTCAACCCATTTGCGATCGATCAGAGTTCTTCCTATCAAGATCATTTTGGTCAAGAACCTTCTGCATCTACACACACTTTTGCGTTTGGAAACCTACAAAGTGAAAAAACTACCATAAGTGACACTAATGTAAGTATTAACCTATTTGAACTAGCTATAGGTGAAGAGAACGATGCCACTTTTACTAGATAATTCTGAGATATTTAAGATATCATTGGACCCATTTCATTTTGTTCAGAACGATCCAAAAAATATTTGAAGTGTAATATTACATTTAAATATCTTACAGTTCTGGAATGCATTTGACGATGCCGCTTCAGGGCCGCCCTTACAAAATGTGGTAAAAAATGATGAAAAAGTGGCTGAAAACTCTCTTGGCTTTGGTGTATTTGAGGTTGTTACATATTTCCTTATAAATTCAAGGAATGTTTTCTTAATAGATTTGTTAGCTGACTTCTTCATTTCAGGCTTTGGGCAATGATAGCAGCTTGAGGACTTCAGATGGGTGTGAACCCCTTTCTAGTTTATCATCGCATTTCAGTGTGCAACTTAATGATTTCTCGATGGTTCCACCGATGGTACATTCTTGAGCCTAATCATCTCGTGGCCACTCTTTTATTTTTATTAGTTGATTCAGTATATGATTGTTAGTTTCTCACTGTTCTAGGATGGTGTTCAGTCATTTGCAACTGATAATAAACCTAGTAATCCATTTGATCTGGCCTTTGATTCTGACATGGAACTTACCAATGCGGTATGTTTTGTTTCATTTTTTCCGATAGATGTGATATATAAACTTATCTGAGGCGTTTGATGGGATTGATTATTAATCACTAGTTTCTAATACCAAAATCTCATACTTTTAATAAGCTAATTCGTGGTATTAAATAATGGGATATTAATTTTCTTTTTATTTTGGTCTTAATTTCTATCTTCAAAATTACAGTACTACATTTTGATATATACATATATGTATGTATTACATTGGTATAATTGTAATGACACATTGCTGTATGTTTAGTCTCAGTTCTGGGACATGAGTTCTTTGCAAGCTGCTTTGCCAAACACTCAGACTTCAGCTTCGTATGTTGGTGGAATAAACGAATCATGGTTTCCCCAAAATTCAGTTCCACCCTATGTTCCAGGCGGAGTTTCATTTGATCCTTCTAGTGGTATTTATTTCTATAGATCAATTCTCTGGTTGTAATGAATTCTTTATTTCCTACTATCCTCACTCCATATTTTCTTCTGCAGGCCCTTTGGGACTTTTAGTAGGGCAAGCACCAAGCATCCCATTACCGTAAGTCCTTCTCATTTTCATCTTTTGCTTTTCTTTCTGCCGATGATTGCTTATATTATTGAATAGTTTTCCCTTGATCTTCCCAATGGTCAATCCTTGAAATTTATAGAATTTGTTTTGTTTTATTTCATTAAATTTTGAAGCATAAATTTGGATATGAAGATCTGGTAAAGCTGGTGGAACTATTTGTAACTCATGAGCTCAAAAACTTGATAACTCAAATTTATGCTTGATTTTCACTTCTTTCGAAAGGATTTTTAGCTCTTTCCAATCAACCAATGTTAAAGGGTGTTTGCGAAAGATTATGTTTTTGAGGAAGTGATTTAATTTAGTGATTGTGAGAAAAATTGCTGAATAGTGAAAGTGATAAGTTTTTTTGCAAAATTTATAAGCAGATGTTGAGTGTTTGATAGACGATTTGATAGAGTAAAATATAAGTGAGAAGCATCAGGTAAAAGGATACCCCTCTCAGCTTATACATTATGGATTCTAGATGATTAATTTAAATAGAAGCGTTTAAATGGAAAACACTCAAATTTACTTTTAAACGCAATTCTAGTGGATTATAATCATTATTACCTTTTTCGTAAACACCCTTTACTAAATTGTTGCCATTCTTGCAGAAAATATCCATGCTCAAGGCCCTGTTGCATCTGTTGGTGGAAATCCTTTTGCATAGTATTCAATTTCATCTGTCTATATTTATATATTATGCGATGCCATTTTGTGGTTTCTTCCCTTTTATAGATGGAGAAACTGTGTTTCTTCTGGGTCTACATTCTGATGTGGCTTTATTTGATAATCAAGACACACCTCCTTTGAAGATCAGCTATATTAAGCAGCTGCATATATTAAACACGGGCCTTAGGTTGCCAGCGTATTGTTGCAATATGGCCGCAAGTATTGTGCATTACTCTGCTGTATTCAAGTTTCATTCAACCTCTAGTTTGCTGTTGGGAATTGCAAATTCACTGCGGTAGCAATGCTCAAATTGCTCGTATTGCATTTCTGCTCCTCTCTTTTTTGTTTTCTGGGACGAAGAACATTGGTGGCATCAGAGACAAGTAAGTGTGTGTGAATCTCCGACGAGTGTGATTGTACTTTTTACCGGGAGGAACAATTCCTTTCTTGTAATGTAAGTGATAAACTAATGTATAAGATTTGTCATTCGTGACTTGGAACTTGGAAGGATTTTAAGATAAAAACTTGTAAGAGATGGATTTATGAGTTTATGGTGTACGGATTTATGAGTTTATGGTGTTTAACGCAATTATATTTTCAAAGAACATGGTCAAAATAATTAAGTGGAGCACCTTCTCATGTTTGTGACTCTCAAACAGAGTCCCTTTATTAAGAGAGAAACACTTATATTTTGAAAGGTTGAGTTACATTTACTTTTCAAAAAAAGTGATTCTACAACCTGTTTTGAAATAATTATTTTATTTTAAAAGTAATTTTTTTTTTGAAAAAATTAGGTCACACCAAATTAAAGTTTCAAAACAAGTCTTATGTTGAGGTGGCAAATATCCCCTTGATCTAATAAAAATAAATAAAATACTCCAAATATCTGAATATAATTTAAAGTGACTATATAATCACTTATATTTTTTTTGCAAACAACCCCCTAATAATAGCGAATTTACTGTGCTCGAATTATGGACCTAACTGCAAAAATTTCAGCAGAATTATTGTTATCACGGTCCCTTGACTATGGACAAATTGTACAATTCAACCCGACCCCTAATAGAAAAGGAACAAGTATTGAAATACCGAATGTATCCTCTGATTTTTCTGCAGTTGAAATAAAGCTTTATTCTGTCCCATCTTCATCTCCAATGGCAAAAGCTCCAAAACCCCAGCAGTTTATTCAACTCCATTATTAGACTTCCCCAAACCCTCTCTGACCGCCGCCCACTCCGATCCCACCGCTGCCTTCTCCGGCGCCGATCAGGGAGCCGGAAATGGAGAGCGGAAGCATCCTGGAAACAATCGGCCACGAAATCATCGGCGTAATGGCGCCCGTCTCCGTCTGCATGCTTCTGGTCGTCCTACTCGTCTACACCGTCTACAACCCCTCTTCGACCGCCGCCGCCGCCACCACCATCCGCAGCGCTGCCAATTTGGTCTACCTCGAATCCCCAACCGATCCCACCTCACAGAAACTCGAAGGCGCAATCCTGAATGCGATCGTCTTCGTCGTCATCCTCACGCTCGTCACGTTTCTCCTGTTCCTCCTCTACTACTACCGCTTCAACAATTTCCTCATCTACTACACTCGATTCTCCGTTTTCACCATCTTCTCCGGCATGGGGAGCTCGATTTTGATCTCCATCATCCAGAGGTTTAACATACCCATAGACGCCGTCACATTCTATATTTTACTGTTCAATTTAACTGTATTGGGCACGATTTCCGTTTTCTCGAATGGAATTCCTATAATTTTGAAGCAGAGTACTCTGGTGGTATTGGGGATTATTGTGGCGGTGTGGTTTTCACGGTTGCCGGAATGGACCACGTGGGTGGTGTTGGTGGCGTTGGCATTATACGATTTAGCTGCAGTTTTAGCTCCCGGCGGCCCCCTTAAGTTGCTCGTGGAATTAGCCTCAACTAGGAATGAGGAATTACCTGCATTGATTTATGAATCTAGGCCAAATGTAGGGAGAAATGGTGGGGCTAGGGAATCTAGTTTGGGGATTTTGGTAACTGCAGGAATTGGGATGATGAATAGTGATAGTAATAGCAATAATGGCTCAGTTGAGTTACAAGAATTGCTTAGGAATGGGGATAGTAACAATGGGATTGAGATTCAAGAAAGGGAGCATCTGGAGATTGGAGTTGATCAGTCTGGGGGTGAGATTGAGGAGGTTAGAGAAGATGCAGGGGAGACGGCGCCTTTAATTGGAGGTGATGATCAACATGGTAGTAGTAGCACTAGTCGTAACGATGACAATGGTAGGGATGGAAGTAGGCTCTTGGAGATTGAAGTAATGGATCCGAGGGGGATAAGGCTTGGGATGGGGGATTTTATCTTCTATAGCGTGCTCGTGGGGAGGGCAGCAATGTATGATCTGATGACCGTTTACGCTTGTTATCTGGCTATTATATCAGGGCTTGGGTGCACTCTTATATTGCTGGCTGTTTGTCGTCATGCATTGCCAGCGCTTCCCATTTCGATTACTTTGGGGGTCATATTTTACTTCTTGACGAGATTGTTGATGGAGCCGTTTGTGGTTGGGGCTTCGACTAATTTGATGATGTTTTGAAAGGATTTTGCTGATATTATAGCTCATGTGCATTGGATATCTTTTGATTATGGAGACACAACTTTGGCCTCATTTTGTAACAGGAATGGGAAATTCTCTCAATACAGGTCTGATTTGTTAATTGACTTTGTGTTTTGATGATCATGAACATGTAATCAAATGCTAGATTAGTGGAATATAAGTCCTTTTTTGTCCTACTTAGTTTTTTTTTTTCTGGCTGTTACATTTTGATGCACTGTCTGTGAATTGGTACTGCACTTATTACTTAGAATTAGTTTTGGTTGGCTGACTTTACAAGAATCGAATATGAAAATAACCGCATTTGTCTACGAACAATGGAGAGATGCTAGGTTCTTATCTGATTGAAGCCATTCCTAGTGTAACTGATTTAATTCATGACATCTAGAGAATCCAGATAAAGAAAGTTTCTGTTCTGTGTTGATTCTTTTTACTTCAGAATTTCTAGTAATAAACAGTGAATGGTAGATCACATTTCAGATGAACAATATAGGATCACATTTGGTGACTCCATACTGCCCTTATAAAGCAGTTTCCTAGTTAAAATTTTGCTCTTGTTTCTTGAATTTCAAGGTGGGTTAGTACAAGATTCTCCAGTATTCAAGACAAGTGAGTGATATATGAAAGTAAAGAAACCAAAGAACAGAAACTTGGAGAAATAATGACCCAAAATAAAATACTTTATTCATACACACAGTAATCATAATTCTACATGTTGAATCATCAAAATCTAAATAGCATTCTAACAAATTACAGAATACACCATTAAAGAGACCATTATATGTTACAAGAAAGGCGAAAAATTGGGTCGCTGTTGTGTTTTATTGTGATTTATGTTGACCATCCTTGTTGGTCTCCCCTGCATTTTCCATTTCTTTGGAGTGTTGGGTAGTCTTTGAGCCTAGTTGTCCCACCTTAACATATTTCTCCATGAACTTGTACTCCCAATCTTGCAACGCCTCCAGCTCCGATTCACTCAGACCTTCAATGTTTCCAGTGAGGTCTTTGGGGTCGAAAGACATGAGAGCTAGAGCTCTGCTTGCATCTCTACCAGCAAACAGTGCGTACGGTCCACCCGGTCCATAAAACATCCTGCCAAAACATCGAGTAATTAGACTGGAAATTATGCTGCATAAAATTGCAAAAAAGATACATCTTGCTGCCCAACAAATGGAAACTCATGAAAGCAGCAATGAATTGGTATACATAGCATTAACATTGCAACACTTAGGCATCCAAATTGAACTCCGATATTTCGACCATTGTTTTCCCTAGTTTCGACAATACTCTCTAACTCCGATATGAGAATTGCACAATCTAATTAGAGAGAATTTTGATCATCTCCAATTATCAACAAGTAAAATGTGAACGATCTCAAACATTTATGGGCATACTCATAGTCAATTTCACAGTGCCCTAACTTGCTAATTTAGTAATCGCTCGTAATCACAAACTATTAATTCCAAAACAACTATACAAAACCCAGATCACAATTCATAGAGTCGGTTGATTGATTTACCTGGAACGAGAAACGTCATAGATCTGTCCTTTGATTGCCATGAGCAAGGGCTTTTCCGGATCGGAGCCATCATATGCTCTAAGCTCCTCCTCTGTCACATCGCCCATCTGAACCGGCTCCCGGATGGCAAATTCGTTGGCTTTTTTGACGGCGACGTAGTCATCGGCGGCAACAAACATGCCGCTCACCACCTTGTAAGTAACATACATCAGCGCCACGACGGTAAAAAACGCCGCCGGTGAGAGCCCCGTGTAGTGGTAGATCGACGCCGCCAATGTTTCAAACACCGCCATTGATGCTCTTCTTCAATTTCGGTCAGTGAAAATGCGTCTGCTATTCTAATAAGAGAAGCTAATTTTCAAAGGGCAAAGTAGTAAATTCGATAGTGTTAGGTGGAGTACAAGAATGTGGACTTTTGCTCTTGGAATTTAAGAATATTTAATTTAATTTTTATAAATATCTAAAACCTACCATACATAAAATGGGCATGATTCATGCTCTTCTTCCTTTTCTTGTTTTTCCTTTCCTGTGATATTTCAACTACAATTTTATCAAAATTATATACAAAAGCACTTAAATCAATATCCAATCACCAAAAGCTACCAACTATTAAATCAATAATAACAAATTGAACTCAAAAAGTTAACATATTCAGAATTTGAAGTTCTAACAATCTGCAAATTGTAACAAGAGTTTATTTTACTTCAAATCATCATTCCTTTAGGAACTTGATTTGTACTATATATATCATAATAAGCAGTAAAATTTCGTGAAAATTTCAATGCAATAATCACTTTTAGCCTTCCACCTTAGTAGTAGCATCGCCAATTTTGTTCTCGCACACAAGTGAATCTTCCATCTTGTTTTTGTAGTCGAGCTGCAGACGTGCCGCCATCTCCTCAATGGCTTCCATGTCCGGAGTTCCTATTTCAAAGTTGGACGACGAATCAGCTTCATCAGAAACTACGGAGCTAATTTCCGATACCAAGAAATCCGACTCAGATGCAACACTTATTTGATCAGACGGTAATGCATCATTCGAGCTTTTGTTCCTCTTTTCTTCGTCCTTCATGCGCTTAGCGTAAGCTTCGTATTCGTAATTCTCCATGTTTTTGCCACCAAAGGAAGATCCCAGCTTCTCCATGTCGAATAGAGCTTCCATTATCTTTGCACTCTGAGGCTGATCCGAGTACACGAACTTCACTTTCTTGTATGTCTTAGGTTCAAGAAACGGTTTCACCAACTGCATTGCAAGTTGTTTGTAAACGTTTAGAATGACAAAAACTTGTATGCACCAGTTGCACGTAGTAACTGAAAAGTATTAGTTGTTTCACTAAAAAGTATTAGTTTGTTTCACTGAAAAGTATTAGTTGTTTCATTGAAAAATATGAGATAATGATGCAACTTGTGCACAACCCTTCTCTTACAGACGTGCCATCAATCCAACGGCTGTAACAGGAGACGGAGGGGACAAAATGGGAAGACGTACCAACCAGAAGGACTCAAAGACTTTGGGAGGATTGTAGAGAATGGCGATGCCAAGCCTCTCGGGGTAATGATCCTGCAACACACGTGCCGTTTCCCTAACCACCTTGACCGATATGCTGGACATGTTCCACCTTCGGAAATCAATCAACCATACCATCTGTTCCTGGCCTTGATGTAGGTCTGATATAGCACTCTCCATGCAGTACACCAAGTACTTTACTTGATCTTCTACAGGATTTGGATTCTAACACATGTATAGTAGGAACATGTCATGTAGGAGCAAGAAACGAAAAAAATAGACGAGAATGAGGCTTTCTTCCCATATTTGTCTACCTGTGTTCCTGGTCTGATTACAAGTACAGTCCTCCCGAGTTTGTCGTAATAGCTGGCTCTGTAGAGTTTCCCTGTCTTAGCTTCATGAGCAATGTTGTCCTGAATCACCACGAAGAAACAACATGTAAAATGGGCTATCGACCAAACATATAAGAGGGCCGGGACTCATATGTGGTCGTACTTTCCTTTAAAACATGATTGATTTAGGTTACAATAAGCTCATGGGTCATAATATTATAGTAAACGAGATCTGTCTCATATAAGTTTTTGTCAACGGATAAATACAAGTGTGGCAAAGACAGGTTACCCATTGAATCGTCTCTGGTTTGTACTTGAGACGCCACTTGAGCGTGTCTTTCATCATTTTGGCGGCTCTCTTGGTGTTGTAGTTTCGTGCTCTGAGATACCTTAGTAGTGATGCGTCGGAACATTGACACGGAAACCTGTTTACAGAAGGGCCGATCAACCTCTTCATTTCGTTGATCTGTATCAAGAGAGTCTATCAGTATGCCCATTCGATACAAAGATATAAAGAATGCCTGAAATCAAGAATTATACCTTAGCTTTCTCCTCTTCATTTGGTATGAATGTCTCCGGAATACTTGCTTGTGGTTTCTTGAATGACATTTCTGTTAACCTTCTTGCAGAGATTACAGGTGGCTAAAAATTTCATCCAAACACTGCATATATCAGAGTATAATCCCTCACGAAAACGAAGTATAACCGCACATTGATAGGTAAGCCGTTGACAGAGTAAAACATGAGCAACAAAGATAAACATTAACAACGATTACTTGATCAATTTCAAGAATTTTGATTCATCTGTTATCAGTAAAGAGATTGGCAGATTGAAGATCACATCAAGACAAATGGATCTCATTCTTGCATTAGAAATCAGACAAAAAAACATGATCAGCTGTGTGTAGTGTGTGTGAGTTTGCATCACATCTGCATGTTATATGTATTACCATTCAAATAAGGCACGAAAACAGTCATTCTTAGGGCATCTTCAGATTTAAGGATCACTTAAATTGAGATCAAAATAATTAAAAAAATAATGAGATTGAGAAATGCTTACCAAAGTTTGTGATTTTTTGAAGAGATGAATGAATTGAGAAGAAAGAAGAAAAGTGATGGGAAGTAGTTGTTTGCTCTTGATTAAAACAGTTAAGCTGGAGCAACGGTTATGCTGACGTCTGGCAGCTGGTCAAATATGTTCGGTTACTTAACTTACTTTTATGAGTTTTTTGCACTTTTGGTCCCATGAACCACAGTGTGTTTTCAATTTAGTCCCACCACTGGCAGAACTAGTCCTACACGAATTTTAATTTGCAAATGTGGTCCCACAATTTATGAAGTTTGCACATTTGGTCCTAAAATTAAACGACGCTTGACGGCATCTCGTTAACCGTGAAATGGACACTGTTAAACATATAATTAATACGTGTTAAACATTAATCTGTCTTAACAAATTAATTAATCTCCACAACTTAAACAAAACATAAAAAATCAATTTACACACACTAACTCACACACAAACACACGTTTTTGAGAGAAAAAAACCCCGTCATGAGCCACTCTCCTCACTTGTACGGCACCAAAAAACACAGGTATCACCCGCCACCCTACGCGACCCTCGGAGAGTCGCCGGAAATGGAAACCCTTATCGGATCATTCATTGAACCCACCAGCGTACTTGGCATTGCTCTCCTCCGCCCGCCGCATCGGTTGAGCTACACATTCTCCGAAACTCGGGTAAATCAACGCCCAAATTCTCCTTCGTTGATTTCGTTAAACATCCAATTTCCCAATTCTCCGTTCTAAATTTCCTCCACCTTGTTCTTTTCTTCTTATCCGAAAATTCCGGCAATCTTGAGTTAAATCGACCAAATCCACCAATCGCATTCATAAATGGTTCCTCATCGCCTTGCATCTCCTCTCCCATTCCGCACCCAAATTCAAACCCTAACCTTGTGAATTTGTGAGATAGTTTTTGGGGAATATCTTGGGGCAAGTTGTGGAAGAATGTTTGATTGGGCCTTTTTCGAGGGTTCTAGTTTAATTGATGAAGATGTGATGTTCTATATTTGCATTATATGTGTCTACTTTTCCGATTGCAGGGAACCTTTTAACTCTGTTTTCCATGTCTATTTGGATGCTTTAGCATTTATGAGTATTAATGGTATCTAGAAGCTGATTTGTGGGTGAGTGTGGGGATTGCCCTCTTCGGTGAAAAAGAACTTGTCCTTGTCGAAAGAGAGTACATGAAGGGATGACGTGTTACATGCCATTATGTGGGTCAAGTTGAAGTTGTAATAAGTTGTTGAGTTGTGGGTTTCATAGGTGTCCTAAAAGGTGTCATCGTGGAACTTGCGTAATGTGGTGATAAAGGCTTGTAGGTGTGGGAGCTTGAAGAAAAAAAGGTAAAACACTGTATTAGTTGGTTTGTTTTTAAAAATTGTTATGATTTTTTTTAGTAAGTATTGTGTATTTTGTTTGTATTATTTGGCATTGGTGATTGAATTTAGAATAGGTTCCTTGCTACCAAGAGTTGACTTGCGAGAGGAAGTGCCAGAAATTAAGAGATTGTGCGCTCAGAGGTTGGTTTTGATATCATTCTAATAGTCAGGTTATCAAATGGGTCAGGATTTATGTTTACCTTGGACATATACTTTGTTGTACAAATTTGTGATCCATGTCATAGGTATTTCCTCTCTCTCATAGATAGGTGTCTACTCACAATTGCATTGATTCTTACATGCAGCAATCAAATAGTTAAAGGCCATTCATCACATATGACCCATCAGCGTACTTAATCGTTTTGGTGGAAGTCCGGCTGATAACTTTTCAAGCCCAGACATGCAAGATTTAGGGAGGCAGCAGCAAGCTGACTTTGTTGAGGCTCATGCTAAGGTTTTGTACGTTCATAGTTGCCCCTTGCTTCACAACAATTGGGGGTAAGAACTTTCTCACACAGTCCAGTCTCACAAAACTGCAATGGCAAAGAAAGAGAAAGGTAAAAACAAGTAGAGGAGGGTTGGGGTAGGTTTGGATAGTTTTTTTTGTCATGAAGCCACTACAATCTTATTGTCTTTTATACTTAAAAACTCAACTTTTGTGCTTATAATGATATCAGATTGTGGTGGCTTAAGATTGGTGGTATATTTTGGTAAATACTATGTGGGTAATAGGTGAAAGTGATGGTATATCAGTTTTTGCTATTGATGGGGTACAAGTGATGGTATATTTTGCTATTTATGGGATGAAAGTAATGATATATTTTGCTATATAGTTTATGCTTATAATGATATCAGTTTTTGTATTGATGGTATCTTGGTTTTCAACTTATAGCTTTATGTGAAGGCATGGTGTGTTTAGGTATTTTTTTAGGGTTTAGGGTTTTGTATTGAGTGTGTTGTGCTTTTTTGTGTTGAATGTATGTGAATATATATATATACACACACATTAGTGTTGAAACTAGAGTTCGGGCAAAAATTGGTGGGAAAATCTTCAATCATATATATGGGACTAAAAATGCAAGTGATTTGGAGCCAAAAATCTTGATTGGTTGAGAAATTGGCTCCAAAAAAATTGGAAGACCGAATTTTGAGTTTTTTGAACCTATGAGACCATATGTGCAAGTGGGCCCAGGTAAGTTAATTGGTTAATTTTGTGTTAATTATGTTTCATAACTTATGAGACTAAAAATGCAAGTGATTGAAAGATGGTTAAGCCTTAATTGCATATTAATTATGCCCCATAACTTATGGGACCACATTTGCAAGTCGATTTAACGGTTTTCGTCACGGTGGGATGAGACTACATTTGCAAATTAAATTTCTTGTGGGACTAGTTCTGCCAGTGGTGGGCTAGATTGAAAACATGACGTGATTCATAGGACCAAAAGTGCAAAAAAACTCTTACTTTTATTCACTTCAATTTCTCCCAATTTTGTCATGAAATTTCATCTCCAATATATGCGTTTTTAAAAAAATAAATTATAATTTGCTTCAATTTTAAAATTAAATTATTTTGATAAATAAGGATAACGCGTGGGGTTAATTATATTATTAGTATTGATATAATAATATAATATTTAAATGTAATAAAAACTATAGAAAAACACAAAATGTAGACAAAGGTAGGTATACCACAATTTAATACAATTATATAGTTGCAGGGTTCATTTACTGGAAAATTGTAATTATAGTAATGACAAGTGTTACAAATATATGAGTTCTACTCCGTAGACTTTGTTAATTAATCGGACATACTTTCTTCAATTTTTTATACTTTTTCTTCATTGATTAGCTAATAATAGTCATTTTCATTTTTCATCATTTAGGATAATAATTAATTAATAATTTTGGAGTTCAAACTCAATGTAATGGAGTTTATTTCCCGACTTACTTAGTACTAGTATTTTTTTATTTCTTTAATGATGTTTATTTCACGAATTAGTACTAGTATGATTTATTTCTTTCATGCGGCTTTGTAAAAAAGAAAAATAAATAATTATGCAAATTAATTACTGTAGAAAATTTTCATTACCTTTTAATTAAACGCTTTATTGAAATTAACTCTTCTTTTATATGGTATAACCTTCAATTATTTGAGGGCTCCGAATATTCAAGAAAGATATACAAAACCCAAAGGAATGCGTATTCTTTCCGGTTTTATTCATGCTACCCTGCAGGCACTGTCTTTCAATATTTTAATATGTTGTATTTTATAATACATTAAAACATATAGTACAATACAATAAAGTACTATCGTGTATTGTCCCTGCAGGTAGCAAAGACAAAATCCCATTTCCAAAGCCAAATTTTATTAGTAAAAATTATGCATTTATTGCATTAATACACTAAGATGACTGGAAAGCGTGATTTTCCACATCGTATATAAAATAAATAAATGATGATACAGTAACGTCAAACTGAGCTCAAAACATGAATGTATATGGATCCAAAAACCTAAAAAATGACAAAAATCATTAATTATGTTATAATCTCGTATTGCATATTGTATTGTATTACATATTACGTACAGTATTACATATTACATGTATATTTCATATCATTAGTCATCGACATAATTATGTAAATCGATCAGAAAAAAATAAAATTTTAAAACACGATATAAATTTTTTGATTTGTATATTTTTGGTTGGATCTTGTCTCCTTTAAAATCAATATCGCATCATGCAGTACACGAAACTAATCAAAATTGGATTAAAAAAAAAAAACAAAAAAAAAAACTCAAACAACCAAAAGCAAATGAGAATTTTAAAATACAAAAGTTATTAAATAAATAAATACAGAAACGACAGTGGTCCTTGTCTTGTGCTTCCAACCATGAAATAGAAAAGAAAGTCAGAATAAAACCCTTAATCCAAGAAAAGTAATGATCATCATCATTCCTAACCTACGATTAAATAATTATAAAAAAATTTAAAAAGTGTTTGATTACATGGCCTCACCCTCACAGCATTTAGCCTGAACCCTCAAACAACAGATAATATTTCTTAATCAAGAAATTCCATTGTATTAAATCCCAAGTACCAGATTCATCAGCACAATATGGTCTGTTTTATTTAGAAGTAAAATATATATAATCATATTCAAAGATTTGAAATTCTATATTACAGAAGCCGACCATTTGAATTAATCAATGGAAAAAGTAGACAGAAAGAGAAAGATCACAACTTTATTATTTTTTTTTTCATTCTACTTTTTTCTGCTTTGTGGGTGCCCCCAACCCCCAAACTTGTTAAGTAACTTTTTTTTGTATATGATTTGATTCCTTAGTACAGAGAGACAGAATAGTGGATCGGTAGCTGTTGCTGAAGCAAGAAAAAAAAAAAAGCAAAGAAATTAAAATTGTACTCTTTTGGTGTTTTTCCATTCTGGATTGATAGCTGTTTCAAGCTGGTATGTTGAACTACTCTGTTATTTCTCTAAAACTTCTTTCTTTTTATCTTTAGCCAGATTTTGAATCTCCCTCTGTTTTTTGGGGTTTTCAGGTGCTGTTTGGTTCTGGGAATTCTTAATCTGTATAATTCTTTAAGGTAAGTTCTTGATTGATGTGATTACTGTTTTGTGCCTGTTGTGTGTTGATGTGCCGATTGCCTTGATCTGATGATGGGATTTTTCTGGGGTTTTTGGCAGATTTGACTGAAAATAATTTTACTTTTTTGGGAGTGGAAATAGAAGAAATGGGTGTTGAATTGATGGAGATTGGAGTTAAAGTGAGGAAAGTTGTGATTTTTACAATCAGGGGATGTGTTAGATCAGCTTGGAATCATCCATTTCTTGTGGGTGTTCTGTGTTTCTTGATTTTTCTGTACAGATTATCGCCTTTCGTTTTTCAAATATTGGTTTCTGCATCTCCTGTTCTTGTATGCACTGCTATTTTGCTTGGGACCATTTTAAGTTTTGGGCAACCAAACATCCCTGAAATTGAAGTAGAAGAAGAGGAAACAACCGTTGATGTTGCCTCGATTAAGACAGGGGTTTTAGGAGAGACTGCTGTTGTTGAGGAGAAAAATGAGAGCTATTATGTTGAGAGATTCAGTGAGAGGAGTCGTGACGAAAGAGAAGAGACGGATGGTACAACTCCATTGATCGAGGAACGATCGGTGGAGACTGAAGTGAATGATGGTGAAATTGGGGAAGGAAGAAGGGAGTTGGGTGATTTGGTGTATGAGCAGAAAGCTGATTGGATTGAGGAGAGGCTCAGGAATGTTGAAATTTTGGAGAATCACTTTGCAGAAGCCGGAAGGGTGAATGATGAATCAGATGATGTGAAATCAGAAGCTGATTCTTTTGGTTCTGAGAAGGTGAATGTCGATTCTTTGGATTCTCCCCTCATTCGCCTTGGACGAGAGTTGAGGAACGGGGAGGACGAAGATGATGATGGGGTCGGATTCTGAGTCGAGTCAGGCTGAAAGCTCGTCTCCGGATGCCTCGATGGCGGACATTTTGCCGATGCTCGATGAGCTCCACCCGCTGCTCGATGAGGAGGCTCCACTAATTGTTCGCGAGCCCCATGATGACTTTGATGGGGCATCTGAAAAGTCAGGGAAGATCCGCACGAGTGGTCACGAGTCGGACGGGTCTGAAAATCGGGAGGATGTGGAAGGTGCAGATGATGACAATGAAGATGAAGAAGATGAAGAAGGAAAGAAGGAAGAGGAGAGAAAATCTGTGATTGCATGGACAGAAGAAGACCAGAAGAATCTCATGGACTTGGGAAGCTCGGAGATTGAACGAAACCAACGTTTGGAGAATCTAATATTGAGGAGGAGAGCAAGGAAAATGTTTGCAGATAAGAACTTGATCGATTTGGACAGTGCGGATCTTCCTTTCGATATTGCTCCCATTTCAACGAGAAGACATAATAATCCGTTCGATCATGCTCATGATTACTATGATAATAATTTGGGGCTGCCTCCAATTCCTGGATCAGCACCTTCTGTTCTGTTACAAAGGCGGAACCCTTTCGACATTCCTTACGATTCAAGTGAGGAGAAGCCTGATCTTATGGGAGATGGATTTAAGGAGGAATTCGCAACTCTCAACCCAGAGAGCCGTTTTTCAGAAGACACGAGAGTTTTAATGTGGGGCCTTGATTTACACCCCAAAAAGAAAGATGAGGCCTTTCTTTGTTCCAGAGGGAGAAGAATCGAGCAGTTCTATATTTCAGCGACAATCGAGTGAAGTTAGTGAATCGAAGATGAGTTCTGTTCCTGATACTGAATCAATTAGTTCGGTAACTTCAGTTGAGGATATAGAAGACAGGAAGCTTCCAGAAGAAGAAAATTTTTCAGAAGTAGAGATGATTGTAGAGACGAAAGAGGAGGGTCCATCAGGGGACTCGGAGCCGATTTATGTAGAGCTTGAAGAAAATGTGCATCAAGAACCGGAAATGATCTCCGTGATGGAGTGTGTTTCTGAGCATTTTGGACATGGAAGTGAATCTTCTTCTTCTTCTTCTTCTTCTTCTTCTGAAGAAGAAGATTCTTTCGAATTGGGCGAGGTCGAAAATAGAGATGTTGAATTCATTGAGCTTGAATCTCGATTAGAGGATGTTGCAGATGATTCTGATTCGAGCTCATCGTCACTTTCAGAAGTGAGTGAAAGGGTCTTCACTATGACAGAAGGTGAAGGTGATGTTGCTGAAGAACCACACATCTCAAACGAGACTTCCGCAGAAAGCACCAATCTGAATATCAGCAATTTGTTGGTTAATGGCGTTCTTCACAGGGGACCTGTTTATGATACCAGCCCCAGAGAACTGAGTAACAATGTACCATCCTCGATTTCTTGTGATGTGCTTCCAGAATCTGATCTTGGTTCCTTCCCTGTTGTAGACAGGACTACTGTGTCCTATATTGAGAGAGAATCTGAAGGTAGTAGTCTGGCAATACCCGATCCTTCAGCAGATGAATCCAGATCTTTCGATGATAATACAAAAGTGCAAGATCATATAAACACTGATTTCTCTGCAGTGGATGGGAGATCTATCGGTGAAGGTTCTTCAGCTGCTGCTGACATTGCACACGACAAAGCTTCTGTTGAAGAACACTTTATGGAGCAACATATATGGGATGAAGTTCCTGTTTCAAGTGCTGATATAACCATGGTCAAATCTTCTGAAGATCAAAATCTGGAACGACCGGTGGAGGATTTATATTCACTGCTGGCTGGAGATAGTCCACTTGAAGTCAATGAGCCCCCATCCGAGGGTCAACCATCAGTTGTCGCGGAAGAGACTGCCCTACGTGAACTCAATTTTACGCATCTTAATGAAGTAGAGGTCAGTTATACTATAATTTTTTTTTTACCCAAGTTACCTAATATGCATCTTAATATATTATCGAGGAATTCTAGCATGAGACCCACTCATACATGCGATGTGATACTTTTGCAGGTTGTTTTTGATACTCTAGTTTTTAAAGTATCACAATAACTTGCAAAAGTATCACGTTTTCATGTATTAGACAGTTGTGTATATCATATGATTTTGGCATCTCAATTACCAAAATAGAAATTTAGGAATAAATTCTCGTATAGTATAAATAGAACTTTTATCATCTTTGTCTATGCTCACGTTTCTTGTTTGGTACAACATGCATTCTGTGTTGATGTAGAAATCATGCTTTAGCAGTAATTCTTATGATCTTTCTATGGTTTCATATCGTAATTGATATGACAAGTTCACTTTTGCAGAGGGAAATAATGTTTACATTTATGCCTTGGTTTTAATTGTGGTGAAAAAGATGTGCAAGCTCTGTATCTAGATTTAGTTCACCTTGCCTGTTAACCTTTTTTAAGTATAAGGCAGGCATTCAGAAATTAGTCATGGGGATATTTTAGTCCTGTCTTTTGCATTATGATTCCTATTCTCTATCTGAAGATGCATACATTAACATGCATGGCATAATTGCTCTTAAAACAAAATAAATCAACAATCTTTTGGATAATAAATTGCAGGCATCAAGCACCCCAACCGAGTCATTTGTGGATGATCGAGTTAGACAGAAATCGAACGTGCCTGAGGTCGAAGAGCTAGATCATTTCATTTTATCAAACATCAACTCTCCATCGAGCCCTGAATTCGTTGCCATTCCACCAAATGCTTTTGAGGCCACTACTTCTCTTATTGATGAGCAGATAATAGTTGAACAAGTGGATGAGATCAAAGATATTGATGATATGCTTTTATCTGAGTTGGATAGTGTTGGGGACTTTAGCGTCAATCAATTGGGATCTGACTCGAGTCATTTTGATAAACACATAGATTCTGTTGCAGAAGGAAACTTTTCTTCACTTCATGAAACTAGCCCTATGAGATATTTTGATGTTGACTCGGTTGAATTGAATCGAATTGAAGCCACGCTGCACTCGAACAATTCAAGGGAGCATGCTGACATGTATGAAGGGGACGTGGAACGTATTTCAGAGCTACAAACCTCTGAAACAAGAAGAGAGGAAAATATTGAGGCATCAAGAATGGAGTTCAATGAAAATGACAGGCAGGATTCTCCTTATCAGGAAACACCAGGACAACAGACACGACCCATGGAAAATCACGATTATGAAGATACATTTACTACGGTTTCCCGACTGGAAGTGGGACCTGTAGAAGATGTTGATGCTATTCCTTTGGAGAATGCTGAATTAATGTCTGTAGTACCTGAAATCATAGAGGGAGGTGCTGAGGTGTCCACTCAAGGTCAAGTTGATAATGATACAGTTGCTGCAATGCCTGAAGTTGAAGCTAGTACAATTGAGGATATTGATCTGGCATTCAAGCAAATCAGTTCTGGGGAGATCGAGGAATCGATTGTTTTGAAGCCAACCCCTGAATTCACATTACCTGAATCAGAAGTGCAGTCCACTCAAGATGTTGATGCTGCTACAGAAATCCCTACTGGGATGCTTTCACTTGAAGCTAATAAAATTGAAGATATTGCTCTGGCGTTCGAGCAAATCAGTGCTAATGAGATCGAGAAGCCTGCTGTTTTGGAGCCACCCCAAGCTGAACTTCATAATGCTATACCAGAATCTGAAATGCAATCCAGAGCAGAAGTCGATACTGTCTCTGAGAGAGCTGAATTGACATTTGTGGGAACAGAAATTATGTCCGATCAAGGTCAATTTGATACGGAGACCGTCTCTGGGATGCCTGAACTTGCAGCTAGTACTATTAGTGATATTGATCTGGCATTCAACCAAATCAGTTCTAAAGAGATCGAGAAGCCTGAATTGGAAGTCCAATCAACAGAACATGTTGATGTCGTTCTTGAGAAAGCTGAACGTCAAGTTGATACAGATACCTCTTCTGGGATGACGGAACTTGAAGCTAGTACTATTGAAGATATCAATCTGGCATTCGAGGAAATCAGTTCTAAGGAGGTTGAAAAGACTGTAGTTTTGGAGCCTCATAATCATGAAGATACCGTCTCTGGGATTCTTGACCAATCAACAGAACATGTTGATGGTGTCCTCAAGCAAGCTGAATTGACATCTGCTGCGGCTGAAAACTTTACTGAACTAAAAATCGAAGATATTGATATGGCATTTGAGCAAATTAGTTCCAAGGAGATTGAGAAGCCTGAAGCTGAGCTGGCAGTTGGAGAAACCGCGTCTGAGAATTCGAACGTGACAGAATCTGTTCGTGAAGTTGGACCGATTAAAGATGCTACTTTGGATCACGTGATTGAGTCTGGAGAAACACAAGAAGCTTTATCCAAACTGCATGTTGCTGAATCCATTCCCTCGGAGGATACTATTTCGTCTCCTAAGCAAGTGCTAGATGGTGAAACTATGAAACGGGACGATGGATCAGTAGAAGTCGAGGCAGACAAACTGGGTCCCTCTGAGGAGAAGTCTCAGTCAAGTGGAAAAGAGGGCAGCTATGTGGCTGAAAAGGCGGAGCGTGAATGCACGTCAACTGAGGACTTGCATTCCCCGTCATCTGCTAAAGGTAAAGGTAAAGTCTCTAAAAGCTCGAGTTCCAGTTCTGAATCAAGTTCAAGCGATTCTGATAAGGAATAAGAATGCAATGTGCAAACTGGGATAAGTGTGTGCGTTTTCCTCAATGGAAGTGGTTTTTTTTTTTCTTTCTTTCAATTTCTTATTTAATTAGCAAGATCAAGATGGTTGGTTTCTTCAAGAATGAGTTATTTATTTGATTTCTTGAAGTTTTTGAAATTTGGCGATGGTTTGTTTTGCTTTATCAGTTTAATGTTTAATTTTGAGGGCAGTTTTGAGCTGAAAAGTGTGCTGTAAAATATGTGCAGACCTTAATATTGTCACTTATCATTGGATGGAAAAAGGTTTGTTTTGCGACCTCTTTATCCATTGTACACCATGTATCTTCAAACATACAATGACACCTGGAGTGAAATTTTTATGAATTTTATATCAATTTGATTGATTGTCTATATATATATTGAGTGGCTAATTCTTGTATGTATTTAGATGTACTGTGCACTTATTGTGTATTTTAGAACCATTCAAATTATTATATTGAAAAATACAATTTGTTTATATGGAAAAATAGTTGTATAGTTAAGTGTAAATAAATTGCATATTTCAATATAATAAATGGGGGGAAAGCTTTGAGGTACAAAGTGCAAAAGCAAAAAACTCTAAGGTTCAAATGTAATTTTTTGGTACAAAGTGCAGTTTTTTTTTTCAAACAAAGTACAGTTTTTTTTGTACCTTAGAGTAATAAAAAATTGTATTTGTACCTTAGAGTTACTACTTCCTATTTTTTGTACCTTAGAGTCATTATCTTATAATAAATTGCATGATTTTAAAATACATTGGGTGCACATGAGACTTAGAGTCATTATCTCATAATAAATTCCATGATTTTAAAATACATTGGGTGCACATGAGACTCTAGGAAATATCAAGAGATTTTATTTCTCCATGATTCAAGAAATATAATATGAAACTCAATTGAATATTTTTCTGTGAATTAGATTCAAAATGAACTTTAAAGTAATAAATTTTAGAATAAAGTATCACATCTTAAAATGTTTTATTTTATGTGATAATTATTCTTCACAAAATCACTAAACTGTGATACTTTGTTTTATCAAGTACACCATAAAATTTTTGTGAACCTAATTTCATAAAAAAATTTATTAACACAATTTAGCATAGACGTGTCTTTGAACTTTGAAGCACGTTATTTGGTCATGTTGTAAAACCAATAACAACTGGATAATCACTAAATCAGACACATCACAAATTATAGTTGAAATTACAGACATTCATCATTCTCCATGGTTGATTGTCATCACCTAAACCCTATAAACAAGTTTACTAGGCATTACACATAACACACACTTTCACTTAAAACAGGCTTAAGTAGGAAAAGCACCATTTGGTACGATGATAGATTATTGCAAGCTTCTATATCAATTATCAGATCTTTACGAGCAGTTTGTGTCGTAGCTTGCAAGTCCCTGCAGCTCCGGACCTTCCAGTCGAGGGTTGTTCTCAAAGCTGCAAGTACAATGGATAAGTTAGCAAACATTCAAAACCAGCACAGAAAAATTGAAGTCAGGAAGGGTAGCATAGAAATTCAACACGGAATTGTCTTTGAATTTTTGAACTCCTAGTGAGTGACATTTCATTAAGATATTCACTAACCATCTATTCCCAACATATTAGTAGCAAGAGAGATGATCAATGTTGCAAACAGAAATAGATTGTCTCAAAAGGTACGAAACACCCCAGCAAAGGCAAATGGCAGAAAAAAAATGTTTGTATCGAAGGACTTTGAGGAGCATATCATTTGAATTCATTTCATATTCATACAACAGAAGAATGAGTTTGTTTTGACAATTTCAAATTCAATAAAATTCACACCTATTGGCACCTAATTGACCTAATTACGATCAGTGGTTGATATGAAATGCATCTGATATCAAAAACATATATGAAATTAAACAAGTTGAGATAAAACGATATATCAAAAGCACCAGATGAAAGATGCTGAAACAAAAGGAATTGGTTAAACAATGATAGGACTTATAACATCTTACTTGTTTAAGGGTATATGCTCAAATGGACCAGAGGAAGGCACTGGACCACACAAATTGTTATTTGAGACATCTCTACATAAAAAAATGCAAATATTAGTAACTACCTTGCACCACAGCCTATTACGAACTGTGACTTAATTATTAGTTAAATAGAAGCGCTTACAAAACTTTCAATGTAGATATGCTAGCAAGTGTCCTTGGGATAGGTCCATGTAGCTGATTATCATTAAGACGTCTGTGAAAGAAACAAAGTGTTATCTTGAAACAAAATGATAACAAAATTAACGAGGATTGTGCATTTTAAAAGCAAGAAAAGGAGAGAGGAAACCGAGGCATTCAATAATGCACTCAAAATATTAGCTAAAAAAGGTTAAGAAGGTAAACAAAATTGAACTACCACCATCAATCTCGTGAGGGAACATTTGAATTACATAAATGATAAGAAAGTTATAAACAAACTTACAGAAAGACGAGGGATTTCAAATTTCCCAGGGATGGAGGTATTATTCCTGAGATATTGTTGTTGTACAGATCCAAACTTATTAAGTTCTTCAAGTTTCCTAGCTCAGCAGGAATTGTCCCTTGAATGTTATTTTTATAAAGCTCCCTGAAAGATGAAGTAGTCAATTTTCATTATGCTGCAATAACAGAGGTGGGTACTCCAAAAGAAATGTAAAGCAAAAGATTTTTTATATACATCACTTTAACTTAAGAGTGCCAAATATTGTTACAGCAGCAAGAAACCATAGATCAAGAGCATGGTCCTTTAACTTTAAATAGCATGAAGTAATGATAAAAAAAAATACATCTGTCAAATAGGCAATGAAGTGATATTATGCATAATACTTACAGGTATTGGAGATTTTCAAGTTTCCCAAGCTCAGGCACTAGATGACCTGATAAATTTGAGTTTCCAAGGTCCCTATCCAAGTGATAAGTAACAGTGAGCTTTAGGTCCACAATCATTAAAAACATATATGAAATTAAAGATCCAAATACAAGAAAAGGAAAGTTAAAACATGTATGCAAAGAGAATTCATCAGTGTTTTGGGAACGAAAGATTTGGCATTTCAGAATTTCTAATAAATTTAACTCTTGATGATTCATTCAGTATCTAATTTGAACATATTTTTCAGTCATTAGTATGGATTTGAAATCATCAAAGGTTTAGCCATTTGAGATTCTTGATATCAATTATAATTTGTGTCCAATAATCATCATAACCTCTTTACTAGTGAGAAAGAATATATAGTATAGCCTCTTTAATTCTTCGACAAAAGAAATAGCACCACCATGACCTTCCTCAAATCTTTTAGATCTAATCCAACGAAAGTATAAGAGTGTTCTGCTTCACATCATTAAAAAACATACTATCATGGAATTTATTGTTTAATATAGCCTCATGGTATCAGTATGACATTTCTGTGCCCCTTAGAACCGAAACTTCATCAACCATACCAAACAGAGAAAATACTAATGATCATAACAAAATTAATGGAATTCATTAGGAAATTCACTTGGGAACTATATTTCTTCCAATGAATCCAAATACTTCTATTCACCAACTGAAGCAATAATCATAGAAAATATAACAACAAAAAGATTTCTCCATGTAATCCTAAAAATTAATTGGAATTAAAGCTAAATAGCCCCCAAACATGTAACAGAAACTACAGCAAACATAAAATAAAACCTACAAACTTTTCTACACTAGCTAACAAATACCATAATTTTCTCATAAAATGTTCCAATCAAAGTTCAATTCACCCAAGACATACCAACTCAAACGCCGTAAAATTACAAACACATACAGTAACATAAAAATTACTCAACAAAAATAGATATACATACACGCGAGTGACGTGGTTGTCTTGGTTGCAGGTGATATGGAACCATGTACAGGGGTTCACAAGGTTCAGATCCCAGCTCTGGAGCACGTTATCCGGGTCGGTCAATCTCCGGCGAAGCGCGTTGAGCGCGTCGCCCTCGGAATTGCCAAGGGCATTCCGCGGAAGCAGTGCTGACGTCACAATAGTTAAGGCCATAAAAACCAGTAAATCTCTCCCCGCCATAGCTCCCGCTGCTATGAATTGCGCTCTCTCGATTTAGATTTGCAGCTCAAGCTTTGTGTTTTCCTCTCGATTTGTTCCAATTTTTTGGGCTCAAAGAGTTTTGTTGTTAACAAAGTGATTGACTTGACTGATTGATTGATGTACACAGAGCAAAATTGTTAGTGGTGAATCGGTTTTGGGAATGGAAAAAATGAATCATTTTTCCATTTCCCCCTTAATAAAAATAAATATATAGTGAGTTTTTTTCTTTTTTGAGAAAGAATGAATGAGTAAAATCATGCGATTTGTTATGTTGAAAGATACAATTTATTTATAATGAAATGTATAATTATTTTTTCATATTAATAGTTGCACGATTCAGTACAAACAAATTGCATGATTTTAAAATACAGTGCACCTGAATGCATATAAAACTTAGTCTTATATTAAAGAAAGATTATTAAATAAATAATCAAGTTATATAAATTGAACTTGATATCTAAAAATTGGTTAATAGTAGCATAAGAAATGCATTGCACAATTTTCTATAATAAGAGTTTGCACATCACACACTAACATTTACTTGTGGATTAGTAAATTTTATTGCATGGTGAAATGGACTATTGTATGTGTCGGTATTATTTTTTCCACTTATTAAGTATATTAATTGATTAACAAAGTTAAATAAATCTCATAAAGAAGTGTGATATTAATCATTTTGATTTGATGGTATTGGTTTGTTTGAGAGTAGTTATGGTGTTGGATTAGATGTAATGTGGGTTAGGAAGACCTAAGTCATTGCCTTTTTCCTAAAGTCAATTCCCACCATGTTTATCATTTATTGGACCTTTGGGAAAAAGATTTATTTGGTGGATTTAAGGTTCCCATTCCAATGTTTTCTACTTTAACTTTTACTTAACTAATGCTCCACTAAGATTAACAATTTGACTTGGTCACAATTGATGGCTTAAATCCATAATTAGCTTTCAAGGGAATCATGGTATTTCTTTTCTTTCCTTTTCAAATTTGGTGGTGGAATATGTAATAAAGTTAAAATTTGGAGTGGGCTTTGCAAAGAATAGCAATACTTGAGAATTTGGCCCATTATTTTTATTTGGGCTGGGTGGCCCATATATGCTGAGATAGATCCGCTTCATTTCATGGCCATATGACCAATGTCTAGTGTAGACACTTCTTAGAAAATAAAATTGTACATTCTTTATAAAATCTTTTGTTTAACTTTTTTTAATCTTTATCGTGTGTCATTTCCGTATTTCAATATATTTTATGTATTTAATATATTTTTTTATTGCATTATCACTACGTACATGAAACACTATTGCTGCCTATCATGTATAAAAAAAGAACAAAATCAAGATGAAAAAAGAGAGATGAAAAAACGATGCCTAAGGGTAATATTGATGTGAAGTCTAGATTGAATTTGTATTTGCTATCTTGCAGGGGCACTGTCCAATATCGCTTTATTGTGGTGTACCATGTATTATAATATATTATCGGTATAACACGTTAAAGCATTAAAGGACATTGCTCTGAAGGTAACATAGATAAAATTGTCTAAGTTAGTTAACCTTTAAAGTATAACACATCAATTTATCAGTTACTGTTTAAGTTAGTTAACCTTTAATTAAAGTGCAACACATCAATTTATCAGTATATCTTGTAATTTTGATCCATTAACTTTTATTGATATTTTCTTTTTACTTTTTCGGAAAAACAAATTGTATAATACAAAGTATTAACATTGTTCACTATACGAACTAATACATTCATTTATAATATGAAAAATACTTTCCAGATCTTTTTTATATGGGTTCCACCCAGAAGTTTCAGTCATCCTTTGATTAAAAACTCGTATAAGACGATCTCATACATGAGACGAATTATAAATTAACACAAATTAATTTCTACCCATTTCAAAATGTTAAATGTCATACCCAAATTATACTTCATCTCATCGTGAAACCGTCTCACGCAAGTGTGTTTCCAATAAATTATCTTGAACTTAAAAAACCTATATATCCCAAAAAAATATCTAGTGCCTTCCAAGAATTACATATTCGAAACTGGTACACATTCTACATCCAACTCATTACTCTGTCCAAATAACAACTCTACATCTCTATTCAACATTGATCAAACACTAATTAAAAAATGGCGATTTTACCTCACAAAAAAGGGTCAAAAACAAAGTTTCCTCTTGCATGCCTCAAGAGGAAGTTGATGAATGATGGGGCAAGAATTCAAGTCCTTAACAAGCTCTTCAATTAGATCTCTACACACGTAATCTTGCACCACTATCCCTATTCTCCCTATCTCCCTCTTTTCACCCCAAGCTATGTCATTACACACTTCTTCTACACTCTCAACCATTGCCCTGCTGCTCCACGGCGGCGCCACCGTCGCCTCCCTCCTCGTCAGTACCGACGACTCCATGATTGTGGACTTGCCAACCAATTTGGCAATCGGTTCGTCGTCCTCTCCGGGCTTCTTCGCTGGCGTGGACTTTCGTTGTTGTGGGACCCGCAATGCTCCTGCACGTTTTCGATTTTATTAATAAGCTACTACGTTAATGTCGTGCCCGTTATATATTCGATTAGAAACTAATACACAAATATTTTTATGAACCTAATTCACATATGTTAGATTCGTAAACCCTATTGATCATTATTACCCAACAAATTATAAATGTATCTTATATACACGCGAACCAAGTTCACACTAGTGTTACTCAAACTGATTTCTAGGACGAACATCAAACTTGACCACTATATATAAATATAAGAACCAATCAAGTAGTCAAAAAATAGATTGTTGACATTAACCACATCATAAACATTCCCCATTATGCTAAATATATACTTAATGATGATACTTAATTCATTATTTCTTTTTTCAATGAAAATAAGTATATAACGTGGGATAATTATTACCACAGGTAACCGTTGGGGGAGATTAATCAATAAAAAGTACAAAAGTGTAAAATAGGTAAAAGTGGAGGGGTGGACCCAAATAAAAAAACCAAAGAAAGTGGTGTGTCATTGCAAAGCAAAAGCACCTAAACAATAATGAAACTTCTTTTCTTTAATTTACTGTTGTATTTGCAGCCCATAAAACACTCATTCTGTTTCACTTTTATCCTTTTTCTTTCACTTTTATTCTTCTTTGACCGCGACATCATCAGTATTGTCATTTTTATGTACCAAATCATGCAAAGAAAATATTAGATATTATATCAAAGTCGTGTTTTATCCATATAATTAATCTTGTTCATAAGATACGAGGTCTTTCAAGTAATGAATGTTTTTCCTATGGAATTAAATATTAGATTTCTTATACGTTCAATTTTAACATAATTTACTTATGATTTTTTTATAAAATAAATGTAGTTGATATTGAAATTGAGTTTCATAAAGAACTCAACATTTAACTTTATGTAAGTGTTTCATTTTTTTTATATAGTGTTTCATGTAAAATGTAAATAACATTCTTTTAGAAGATACATATACTTGTACTATTATATATTCATATAAGAACTGCAATACTGGTGTCTAATTTAGCAAGAGTGTAGTCATTAGTTTTTCAGAGTGCACCCATTTTCAGAAAACTACTTTTTCGTAATTCTATATTAAAATTTAAAATTTTTATGATAAGTTATAATGAAATTCTGCACGCTTTTACGAAAAATATATTATTGTCTTCAGATCGCTTCAAACCCACGTATTTATTGATTACCCAAGAAAATAAATGCAAGTACATATTTAATATATGAATGTGATCATTTAACTATTGTAATAATAATTTGTTACTTTTTTAATTAAATTTTGTGTTTAATATTCTCCTATATATGCGGTTTTATTGTCTGATATATGTGTTACACTGTTACTATACATTATCCGGTTTAATTTATTACTACAATTTATGAAAATGATTTATCTTTTCTCTGTTTATATTTATATGCAAATAAATATGTTTTTTTTCTCAGGAAAGTTGGCTGTGAATTGCTTTTATTGACATAGGTCTTTTTTTCTTTCGTAAATTTGAAAGATTTAAAATAGCAAAATTGTTAGTTTTAGACATAATAAAGATATTTTAATAAGTAATTAAATGGCTTGTGATAGAATAAAATACTGTGATATGATTCTGTTAAGTGGTGCGTACTTAATTCTATACATAGGGTGTAAATGTGCTGCTCAAAACCAAAAAAAAAAAAATCACCCTCAAGAGAGTAATCAAACTGATTATTACAACAGTAATGTAACATGTTACAAACGATAGTGTATATAAGCTATATGACAAATGGAGTGATTTATTTTATTATTATAAATCGTACGATATCATATTATACATATTTTATCCATCAATTAATGAAATATAACGCAAAAAGCAAGAACGACATGACAGGAAATAAATGTTACTTAGAGTTAGAGCCAGCTAATAGTAATACGGATTAATGAATAATGAGTTAGTTCAAACTTTCAACTAATTTGCAAAAATATCTTTGCACATTTTACCTTAGAGTAAGATTCCCATCAACTTTGTACCTTAGAGTGAGGACCCTACCATTATCTTATTTTTCCCTGTGAGGACTAAATCCTATTATTTGAGGTGTGACACATCTTCTCTTTTGGACGGACTAAATAAAAACCTCTTTTTCCTTGTCTAATCAATTATGTACTTAATTTCAATTTTCAACACCAACTTAACATGACTTTAGCTCAAATTACATTTTTTTACTTTAATTTCCGAAATTAATTTCTGCCGAATATATAACTAATGGAGAACAGAGATGTACCAGTATTTTGCACTGTTTGTGTATAATCGTTACTGCTGAGGGGTGAAAGCGTAATTTCCTCCACCGGAATATTCGGCTCCTCAGCCATGCATGGTTTCGCAGCCAATAAAGCGGCATTTCCGTCGCCGGAACTATCACGAGGCGGCGGCGGAAGGCGCACGTCCGCCGTCTGCACCGCCTTGATGATTCTCTTCAGCGCCTCCAAATCCTCTTTGCATTTTTCCAGAGCTTGTAACAGCCGCTGCCTCTTTTCTGTTAAAGGATCTTCCTGAAAACCAACCGTTTTCGCTCGATGTCCTCAATCCCCATGAGCCTCGCCACCAGCGACGACGACGGCGGCGGCGTTCGTGAATTTTCCGACGAATTCTCGGAATCCGATCGCCGGATCTCCGGCGGAAGCGTCGGACTCCTCGGAACTTTAATTGCGCACGTTAATTTGTTTTGGTCAAAATTGCGTGATTCAATTTTGACTTCTGTGGTCAAGGATTGAGAATTTTTGGGCGGAACAGAGTAATTGATTGAACTCGTTGGGGATTTAGGCTTTCTATTGTCCTGCTTTTTGCCTGATTAATTAATTAATCAAAATGTGGAAATTAATTAAAATCAGATTCAATTATTCAAAAATTGCGGAGTAATTTAAAATCAGTATGAGAGAGCGTTGAATTACAGACCAGATGTGAGGCGTTTGTTCGGATTTTGGTATTTGGAGAAGAGCTTAAATATGCCGGACATGCAACCGATGGCTTTTGCATGGTGAGTCTCCGGCGGCGGAGGGGTGGTTCCGGCGGCGGACTGGCGGCGGGATGCGGAGAGTGAGCTATCTTGTCTTTTCAGCATTTTTTGGAGGATGCCAGATGGCGCAGGAAATTTGAGAGAGGGGCGCCGCTAAAGAGTGTAGACTGAAGAGTAAATAAGTTGTCGTGTTTTTTTTTTTTGGTTTTACCACTTTCACATGAATAATGGGAGAAGATTGAATAGGACACCCATCTGTTTTTCTTTTAAATACAGCCACACGCCACACGCCACACGCCCATCATTTATTATTTTCACTTGTAATATTTGTTATTCCTTTATCAATTTGTTGTTACTACTTACTAGGAGCGATTACTAGATATTAAGCTTAATAAGTGAAATAGCTGACCAATATGTTTATCGTATAATTTAACTGTATTTTCAAAATATTTAAATTGTTCATTCGTTCTCATTGAAACACTTTGATTTTTCAGTAAAAATAATTTACACTTTTTAATTAAACAATTTGCATTTTTTAAAAATGCTTTTGAGTTACACAGTGTATTTGGTGCACATGAGATTTTGTTTTGGAGAAAAAAACAAAATGACTAAGTCTTCAGATATATTTAGCCAAGATTACATGCATTTAAATAAGATTTTTTAAATTGTCTAACTTGTTAAATTGAAATATGCAACTTATTTATACTGAAACATGCAATTATTTTTCACATGGTTCCGTGTAAATAAATTACACATTTTAATATAGTAAGTTATATTATTCTAAAATGCACTATAAATGCACGGTGTATCAGGATGTATATAATACCTACTCAAATTAAATTTCTAACTTTAACATGCTAACGATTTTTAAAGAAAAATTAAAAACCTCTACCTAATATTTTTTAAATAAATTGGATCAGTTGATTGAACTGATCGTCTGTCTCTTTTAAAGAACACACAAATTCTTCTGTTAAATTTGTTCATAATATGAAATTCATATAATTACATTTATAAAGAGATACCATTATTTTTATAAATTAGTATCTATAGCGTTTAATATTATGATCTTAATTTATAAGTATAATGATATCAATTGATAAGTGTAGTGGTATTAGTTTATAAATATAGTGATATAAATTTTATACTATGAACAAGTTTCACTTTAAATTAGAAGTGCCAAAAAAAATCAATTAAGCAATTATTTGTCAAGCATGCATATGAATAAATTTGACATTGATGTCAAAGGAAAAGGAAATTAATTATACACCGCATCTTCATTGCCTCTTTCATTTTGGGTTGAAGATGAGAATGAGATAATACTTATCAAGTTTTGTTATAAGGAAAATAAAATCTATATTGATATCAATCAAAATTATTAAATCTATATTTCCTCAGATAAATTTCATTTGTACTATTTTTATTTCTATTAATGTCTTATTGTTGATATTGTTTTAGAAAATTTAGTCATAATATCTACATGATATGTATACCAACGTCTACAGTACTAAGTTTTTGTTATTAATTACATGCTAATTTTTACTAATCATAATAATGTACATTTAATATAGGTAAAAAATATTTAACTAAATATTTGATTAAAAAAAGGAAGTGGAATAGCTATTTATCATTAGCATGATAATTCTTAAAAAGAAAAAATATATGTAATTAAATTGATAAAGTAAGATAATTCAAGTGACAAGAATAATACCATTAGCATTGGTTATGAGTTTGAGCCATTCTTAGAGCACTGAGAAGAGGGTAAATTCAAATAAAGAAAAAAGAAAAGGAAGTTAATTTGTAAAATCACTTTAACTAGTTGTGCCAAATTTATTAAATTTTGATAAAAATTCATAAGAGACAACGTCACACATAAAATGAGGTATAAATCAACATAAATAATATATTTTTCTTTTAAAATATATATACTAAATTTCGCTGTAAAACCATTTTACGCAACTACTACTCTTATTTTATTTTATTTTTGTAAAGGCATACTATGGAATTGGAAAAGATTAGATCACAAGTCAATAGTCATGCCCCAAATCCTGTGGGCTGGCCCACAACCAATTAGTTGGGATTAGTTTTATGTGCCGTTGAATAGTCAATGTCCTTTTCTCCCCCTCATTTTTCCTCAGCTATTGGACCAAATTTTGTATACACTAATTTATAGAGTGACTTACTTACAAATCCAAAACTCAACCCCCTATTACTCTTACTATTAAGTCAATGATATAATAAAATTACTTATATGTCCAAAAAATAAAATTTAAAAGATCACATTGCCCTTATTTCTAATTTGAAGACTTTAACCAATCAAATCATCCTGAAACTACCTACTCCACCAGAAATTATTTCTTTCTTATTCTACTATCTTTATTTATTTTTTCATCATTCTTCCTTCATTTTTTCCGCCCCCTACTCCATCTTTCTTCATTTTTTTCACCCCAGATTTCACCCAAAATTTGTTAATCTCATCAACAATTAAACTTTGAATATTTGTAAAATTAAAATTCTAACATTACAACTTCTTAATCTTCATTAAAAAAAATATTAACGTGAATATTTCATATTAAAATTACAAAAGTTTACATATTTAAAATTACAAAAAATCAAAAATTTGCATATTTTAATCTAAAATCTCAAAAATTAAATATTTCGTCTTCATTCCAACATGAAGATACATGAATATGTTCATCCAGATGAACATATTCATCTTCATCTTCAATTCACTTGAAAAAATCCAACATCCTACATCCTTCTTCATCACCATCTTCATCCTTATGAATTACCCAAAACTCAGCGTCGAAAATGAACTCAGAATTTTTTTGGGTAGCACAGTGGCGGTGGGAGATGGTGAACTGATTTTTGTAGTGTTGTGAAGCTTTGTTGAAATGGGTTTGGTGGTGGGAGCATAGTGGCGGACTGGCGGTGGAGATAGTGAACTGATTTTTTTTAGGAGTGTAGCTAGTTAGAGGAGAGAGAAGAATGAGGGAAATTTGTGGTGGGTAGGTGTGAGCGTGAATTTTGGGGAGAGAGGGAGAGAATTGTGGGTTTGATGGAAGATAAAGGTAATATAGATATTGTACACTAGGTCTTGGACCTACTATTAATTAAAAAGGAAGTGTGGACTTAAGAGTGATGTGAGTGTTATATTTGGATCTAAGAGTGATTAAATCTAATTTATACTACGAAGTATAAGCTTTGTTTTTAATTCATACACATTTGAATCTATTTAGAATATGATACATGTCAAATTTAATGATTTAAAAAAAATATTAAAATGAATGAAATTGATTAAATAATTCATGTTCATAGCAAATACATAATTTATGAGAGACCAACTCTTCATATAATCATATTTTTTCCAACTTTGGTATCATATTCTTTAATATCCAATATTTAATTTTAATTAGATATATGATGCCAAAATTTATTAAAGATTTTATTTTCATTTCTCTAAAATTAAAATAAAAAGCCGATCCGAAATTCTACACCCGTTTTTATTTTGGAGAGGAAAACTCATTATACACCTCTTTGGAATTAATTTGTAGGACTTTATAACTTTAGGGAACAACAAAAATTTGTGTGGACTCGAGTTCATAATGAATTTTATTTTTTTAATATTACTGAAAAAATATTACCATTATACCAAAAAAAAAGGTCATAGTTATGCATAAAAATTAAACAGTGATAATTTTTATGTATAATAATGAAAAAGTTCATGTATAGACAAAGCTCCCAAAATTAATAGAGTTTTTTAAAATTATCTTTTACTGTATTATAACATAATTAATTAAATGACAAGGGAGGTTGGTAATAAAATATTAATATGAGTGAGTCTCATGTGCACCAGGTGCATTGTGCACTACATAATGTATTTAAGAAACTAGCAACTAGTTGTAATAAAATATGCGATTTATTATACTGAAACGTGCAACTTATATTCTTATAATATAATTGCATATTTTAATATAACAAATTATAAATTTTAATATAATAAATTATAAAATTTTAAAATACATTATGAGACACTTTTGTGCATCTAGTTCATATAATACTTAGAAGCTCAAATTACAAATCCCATATATTAATAATTGAGAGTTTTTTCTGCTGATGTGTTGTCTCATCCTTCGTTTGGATGATGTGTTGCATTATTAGAAAATCTCATCTAAATGTCATTATATATTGTATTATGTGACATGATGATATTGATTACATAAGATACATGAAATGATGTGTAAATAATATAATGAGAATTGACTAAAAAAATTAAAGGCTTAATAATCAAATCTAGCACATACTTTTGATTTTTTATAAATTTTAGCATATGCTTTTTTTTTTCTCCAAATTTAGCACATACATTTATTTAATATTTATAAACATCTCAAGTCATCATTTTCGGCAAAATTCGTCTGATGTGTTCGTCGGAGGTCATCCGTCTTGCTGACGTGTAAATATTAAAATATAAAAAAATAAAAATATCACCACCTTAAATTAGAAAATACGGGATATAAAAACATCTCGATTCACTATTTCTTCATTTTAGGCCACAATATATATTTCTTATTTTAATATTTACACGTCAACAAGACAGACGAACTCCAGTGATCACATCAGATGAATTTTGTCGAAAATAATGACTCGGGATATTTTTAAATATTAAGTGAAAGTATGTGCTAAATTTGGAGAGAGAGAAAAATATGTGCTAAATTTGATGAAAAATTAAAAGTATGGGTTAGATTTGATTATTTATAATAGGAAGATTTACTAAATCTATTGTTATTTATTTTCTTTATTCAATATACTTTTTTTTAGAGGATTTATATTTATAACTATTTTAATCAAAATGTGGTTGAATTTTATAATTATCGTAATAATCATTGAAAAAATAATTTTATTAAATTTTAATGAAATGACTATTTATAAAATATCATGAATTGCCTATGTTATAACAATTTCATATGAAAAAAATTAAAATTTGTTATATTCAAAAACATAATTTCATCATCAAATCAAATATAATAAGTGTTATGATCAATATATAAATTTATATATATGATATATTTAAAATTTCGCGTAATACACGAGTTCTAAACTAGTGATTGTATATTTGTCTAGAATATTTTTAGTCAATGATTGTTGAGATTCTGAATTAGTATGAATATTAACTATTTATATTATGAGTATATTTTCGATAAATTTTATTTATAATATGAAATTTATACTACTATAATTATAAATTAATATTATTATATTTATCGATTGATAAAATTTATACACTAAAATTATAATATTAAATATCATTAATATTAATTTATAAAAATAATAATATCAATTTATATATATATATAATGATATTAATTTATAATATAAATAAAATTTATTTGAAAATTTGTATTATATTAAATAACCTATATAAAAGGGATAAATAATGAAAATGGCCTATCTTATCGACACCGAGAGATTATTTAAAATTAAAAGTAAATATCCTTATCTAATTTTTGAGAAAATTTGATTTTTTTTTTTAAACATTAAACTATTAAAGTCGAACTCATCTACAAGTAAAAGAAAATTCTCAGCATTGCTGATAAATAACGCTGTCTTTCTGAATCTCTCCCGTTCAATTCTTCTAGTATTTCAAACCCCCCCGAATCAATAACAGCTTAAAAAGCCGAGAAAATCATTAAGCATTTGCAGAAATGGCGGATCAGTTGACCGGCGACCAGATCTCTGAGTTTAAGGAGGCTTTCAGCCTATTCGACAAGGACGGCGATGGTGCGATTCTCTTCTCTTTTCCCATTTTTGCGTTATGTAGTTTCATGTCTGCAAACCACAAACGCATGTGATCCTCATGTGTGTTATTTTGTTTCTCTAATTTTGTGCGTATATTTTCTGGATTTTGGATATGGTTTTTCTGTCTCTTTGCCAGATCTGATACTGTTGTGCTAAACTGATTAAATGTGCTGGTTTTGTAGATTCGATGATTTTTTATCATTATTGTACTACTTTTTATTTTTGAAGGTTTAAAATTGGGGGTTTATTTGAATATTGATGGTACTCAATCTCCTGAAAAGTTGTACATGTGGTACATAGCATTTATTGGTTTGGATAAACTGTTTTTACAGTGAATGCTTTCATATCTGATATTTGGGATGATAGACATCCATACAAGGATCACAGATTGGTGTTAGAAATGAAGAGCTTTAGTATATTGGAATTACATCGAGTGATTCTACAGTTCTTGTCCTTCAAATGTTTGGAACAGTAGGTTCAATTACTTGGAGGAAGTCCCCCCGAAAGATGATTCTTTGGTTGTCTTCTTTTCTTTTATCAATTCCTTGTCCGAATATAGTTGGGAAATAGATCATAAATGGTACTTTATTGTATGATTAAGACTATGGTCTAGTGTAGAAAGCATTCTTCTATATATTACATTTCATATTCACAATCTTGAGCATGTGATGGTTTTATATTCATAGGTAAAAATGCTGAGTAAATTTTTGTCAGAAAATGCATTTTCAAAAACAAGATCTGGTTAGGATTGTAGAGTTCATTTTTTTTTTTGGTTCTTGTAACCTATTTTAGGGGCACTTGGTTCAAAATTTTCAATGGCAATGGTGATTAGAATCATGGGATAGTGAACTGCAATGAGAATGATGATTTCATTATTAGTGCTTTGGTCTAATCTTAGGTACGTGTAGACAAATGATGATTGTTGGTTGAGGACTAATAGAATAATTGAGGAGATATGATTATAGGAGGGGAGGTAGTTAATCAAAATGGGTTAATGATTAACTTATTTGGAGTCCCATTACCTCATATGAAGTATCATGAAGGTGAATTGATGATCTTTTATTCTCATTAACCATCACAATTACCCTATATTTGTTTCCATTACCATTGAATAATTATGAACTAAGTGCATGATGACTTGATGAGTCTCCTTGCGATCTATGCTGTATTCTTTAAATGTTAACATTTGCTTGATCCCTTCTCATTGGTCTTGCTCTAAAGACATGCACATATGCAGGAGTTCGCTTAGGTTCTTGATTGTTGATTCCAATGTTGTCGGTGTGTTTATTAACAAGGAACAATTATTAGTTGAGTAAATGTTAACATGCCCTTTTCTGGAATTGTTCATGCTAATGTACGTCATGTACCTTTTGCAATTAATTTCATTCGATATATATCATGCACAGGTTGCATCACCACAAAGGAGCTTGGAACCGTTATGAGGTCTCTGGGGCAGAATCCCACTGAGGCTGAGCTCCAGGATATGATCAACGAGGTGGATGCTGATGGTAATGGAACCATTGACTTCCCCGAGTTTTTGAACCTCATGGCCAGGAAAATGAAGGACACCGACTCTGAGGAGGAGCTAAAAGAGGCATTCCGTGTTTTCGACAAAGATCAGAATGGTTTCATTTCTGCTGCTGAGCTACGACACGTGATGACAAACCTAGGAGAGAAGCTGACTGATGAGGAAGTCGATGAGATGATCAGAGAGGCTGATGTTGATGGCGATGGACAAATCAACTATGAAGAGTTTGTTAAGGTTATGATGGCAAAGTGATGTAATTTCCTAAAAAGAAACCTGGAAGACCCTGTAGACATAGAATTTGGGATTTTAAGACACTGTAATGTGGATTTATATTTTACTTTGATGTTCTTTAGTTTTATATCCTTGACATTTATAAATGCTTGGTTGGGGGTTTGAAAGTGAGTAATGGAAATCGAATCAAAAAAATGTGTTCGGTACGTGACTTTCTTTTCTTGCACAGTGCCTTTATATCCCAAAATTAAGGAATGAATCATGCATGATTTTTTTTTTCTTCGACAGATTTTATCATTTTATTCATCTTACATTTTATCATTTTATTCCTCTCTACTTTCATTACCATTGTCATTTTCATTCCGTATTATCAACGAAGCAGCCCCTTAAGGCTTCGTTATGGTTGTGGAACTATGTATTTTGTGAAACTTGCAGCAACTATCACTATGTATTTTGTGAAACTTGCAGCAACTATCCAGGATATCGATAACGGTAAAGACGGCAATGGCTGAGGGTGTATCTACTTGCAAAATTAAAAGGAAAAGAGATCATCACAATGCAGAGTAAACACAGGTCTTCAAAATGGGCCTCACCAAATTTATAGATCAGCCCAATTTCGTGAACAAGAAGCCCGCATTAATGACAGTGGCGGACCACCAAAGCCCAAATCATTCGAAATCTCACGTGGCTATAGTCAAGTCAACAGAGAATACCGCGTGGGGACCGCGTAACCGTGTTTCGCACATTGAGAGGGAGAGGGCGGTTCTAAGATACCGATTTTTTTTTTTCATATACATTCTGTCATACCAAAAATTTTAGATAATTTAAAATTCATATCATTATTGTCATCTGAAAATTTTTTGCAGATATCTCAAATTTCGATATCGAAAAAATCATCTGTTGTCATACCAAAATTTTCACCGAAAATTTTAGATGATAATGAGATAAAAAAAATTTTGATATATCGAAAATTTTGGTATTTTTGATATCGAAAATTTTCAGACGCCAATATTGATACTTTATACCGTACTATCAGTGAAAAATTGTTCTACTTCAAACCAAACCAAACCAAACCAAAAATTCGAAGATATTAACACCCCCAAACAATTAGTATGCAATTCAAACCAAACCAAACCAAAAAATTGGTATGCAATTCAAACCAAACCAAACCAAAAATTGGTATGCAATTCAAACCGAGATAATCTCAAAGATATTAACACCCCAACAATCCCTAATTTAACACCCCAAACAATCCCTAATTTAACAAATTTCGATTCTTGCATAAAAAAAAAAAAAAAAAGGAGAGTATAACTTTATTAGAGATGTGAGGGAGAAAGAGAGAGTTGGTCTGGCTTGGGCGACAGCGTGGTCACGTGGTGGATGGCTTGCTTGGGCGACCATGACGAAGAAATGGCCGGTCATTTGAGAGGGGAGGCGACAGGCCGGGAGGGGAGGCGGGGATAGGGGATAGGGGAGGCGGGGCGATAAAGAGGAGGAGGCGGGCGATGATGCATGGAGAGGAAAAATGTGGTCAGTGGGAGTGGGGATGTAGATGGAGTTGTGGGCGTGACGTCGGGAGGCTGAAGTGAGAAGGGAGAAGGGTGAGAAGGGGAGAAAGGGAGGCGGGTGTAGACGAGTTAGAGTTTATTTTTGTGATTTGTGTGTGTGTATATATATATATATATAATATATAATTATTATTTATTTTTAAAAAAAATATATGAAATTGAATATAGGATTTTCGGTATACCGAAAATATTTGAAATATCTAATATCTGAAAATATTTCATTATACCGAAAATATTTCTATATCGCCAGATATACCGAAATTTATATATTCATATCTTTGTTACTGCATCCGTAATTTTTATATGCAAAAAATTCGATAAATTCGATATTTTTAAGACGATAAATCAAAGATATCTGGGATTTTCGGTTTTTCCTTTAAAGAATAGGAATATGCGATCTGATTTCAATTTAATAGCCTATAATCTAATATGAGTACATGGCCCCTACTTAGGGTGTACTTGGAGACAAACCGATGTGGCTGTAAAATCAAATAATTGGAAAGCCTGTGGAGTTCCCCTGGTTTACAAGGTTTTTTTTTTTTCTTAAATTTCTTTTACCTTTTCCTTTTTCCATTTTTGGGTGGTACAAAGATCTTCTCATGTGATATTACCTTTATGCCCCTTACTTTGGGGAATGATGGACATTTTGTTTGGTTAATAAATACATTATCCCACCTAAAATTATATTTGTTGGACTATATTTATAAACTTATTGGCCTTGAATAAACTCAGCCCTGATTTTCTTTTATTCTACCTAGGAGTGAATATATATCCAATTTTAAAAGGTGGTTTTATCGGGCAAAAAATATTTTTATTAAGAAAGAATCAGAGTACAATAAATGATTCTTACAAGGAAAAATATAAGCAAAGGACCCTAATAACTTTCTAATTAATATTAAAATTGGGATTATTTCGCAAACTCAAAAAGAAGGAATTGTAGCTTCAGACCTATTTGTTACTATCCATGATCAAGTTCTAATTTTTATCTCATCTATAATGGACGCATAACTGAGATTTTTACCTTAAAAAACCAACTCGTTTTTTTTTTTTTTTTTTTCATAATGTCCTAGCTATTCAATTCCAAATAGTAGATGCATATTACCTATGTGATGCGATCCAAGCATGGGCCATGTAAAAAATGGATGATCGTGTCAAAATGTGGAACCATATTAACACGAGTCCATTTATAGACATTGCTCCATACTTGAGTCGAGATCTTGCAACCATAAAATAGGTGTGAAGCACTCTCTTATTCTCCGCACAACGAAAATAACACTTCCCCATTTGCTTGAATGATATTTCTTTTTCTCAAATTATCTTTTGTAAGCAGCATTTGTTTAAAGATTTTTCGAACAATCAATTGAACACGTCTAGGTGCGAGACTTCTTCAAAGATGCTTGAAAGTTTTCCTTTTTCCTTGGCACTCTTCCTGCGCAGCCGTTGCAAACAAATTATTATAATAAATTTTAGTGGAAAACAAACAGTTATTGAAAGAATTCGAGCTCAACAATCTTCTTTAATTTGCTCCAAAATTCGACCGTTTAATACTCATCAGAGGGGTCAATTAGAATATTAGATTCTCTTTTCTCTTTATATCATGAAATACAGAGAAACATTATTAGGTCTCTTGGTGTGAGAACATGATTGTGATCACCGTTTGAATCGATGATTAGAGAAATCCACTATGGATAATTAGAAATTACAAACCTAATCAGCTTACTATAAGTAAAGATTCACAATTATGTTCTCGGTTTGTATCCATGCGTTCTAGAAATTAGCACATATGTATTTCCAAATTGTGCCTTAATTCATACTCCTATTATCATGTATCTCTTAGGCATGTCTTCCTCTTATTAGAATATTTGATGTACGAAGTTTAATAGCAATATATCCTTTTGTCGCAAACTTGGTGAAGTCATCATCTTTGAAGTTTCATATCCTTTGAATGAAATGTAATTTAATATGAAATTGAGATACATCTTTGAAACTTTCGAGTTACTTACATCCGTGCACTACTTGTCTAGTAGCTATTAATTTTCTAAGGTTATAAATGAATAATAATCGAGCTGAATGCTGAATCTTTAGTTCGCTGTCCACGATGGCAAAACACGACAGGAAAGAGAAAATAATATTTTTAAAAAACCTGACATAAAAAAAAAAAAGTGATTAAATCTATAAATAAATAACTCAATTAGCAG